>CM070840.1:307806-417806 GCA_036326025.1 Chrosomus eos
CGTGTTTTATGCCCTTCCACGCATCAAAAACAAAAACCTACCCTCGTTTTTTTCTTAAAAATTTAAAACCCCTTTTTTGGGTAAAAACCACACAATATAGCCCATTGGATTGAAGCACATGGCGATTTACCCCCCCAAATTTTTTTGGGTTTTATAATTGAAAAACTCTCTCTAGGACATTAGGGGGGTTCATTTGGGGTGTTTGTTTTCGAGGAGGGGGCCCCAGTAAAGGGGAAGGGCCCCGTGCACAGCCTAAGTGTTTTTGGGAACAGTTTAGGGATTTTATATTTCCTAACCCACCCAGTGCCTCTGACCCCGGGACCCCTTTGTACTCCCTTAGAGGTTCCTTGAGGTTTTCCCGGGGGTTTTTTTGTGTATGATTATTAAATTTTAAAATCGAATAAAAATTTTTATTGATAGTAAAAAAAAACGATTTAGGGGAGGCCCCAAAAATAGTGAAAAAAGGGGTTTTTTTTTGCAAAAGTGGGAGGGCCCAGCCCTCTTGACATAAAGCCCGAGGGGGACCACGCCCTCTGCCAGTAAAGAGAGAAAACAGGGGACAGAGTCAGTTGTCTTTCCAATTCGCCTAAAAAAAACCCCTTTGGGGAAAGTTCGAAACGCGTCCGAGGATACCTGAATGAAAAAAAATACCGTAAAAATGATACAGCTCCATAAATTTTGAGTGGGGATAAAGGGGGAAAAAAGCTCTGGAAAATTTTCTCTTCACCCCATATAGGCTTTGTTTGGGTTTAAAAGGCCTCCATCTTGTGGGGAGTGATTTGTAGACCCAAAAAATTTTTTTTTTTCCGTCCACCGTGACGTCGAGGTCCCGCCAATGTCCATAAAGACGTTGTGATATCGTTTTTTATGCCCTTCCCCACGCACTAACTAAACCTCCCCCTCGTTTTTTTTCTTAAAAATTAAAACCCCTTTTTCGGTATAAACCACGACAATATAGCCCATTGGTTTTGAAGCACAGGGCGTTTTAAAGCCCTCCATTTTATTGTTTTATAATTGAAAAACCGTCTCTCTGGGACATTATGGGGTTCATTTCGGTGTTTTTTTTTCGAGGGGGCCATTAAAAGGGAAAGGGCCCCTGCACACCTGAAGTGTCTTCGGACATTTTATGGTTTTTAAATTTTCCAAACCCAGCCATTTGGCCTCTGACTCTGGACTCCTTGACTGCATTAGATGTTCCTTGAGGTTTTTCCTGGGTTTTTTGTGTATGATTATTAAATTTTAAAATCGAATAAAAAATTTATTGATAGTAAAAAAAAACGATTTATGAGGCACCATAAGTGCTAAAAGGTATTTTTTGCAAAATTGGGAGGGCCCAGCCCTTTTGGGACTATAAAGTCGAGGGGGACCACGCCCTCTCCCAGTCAGAGAGAGAACAAAACAGAGTCAGTTGTCGTTCCAATTCGCCTGAAGAAACCTTGGGAAAGTTCGAAACGCGTCGCGAGGATACCTGAATAAACCCCCAATACCGTAAAAATGAGTACAGCTGCCATCATTTTGAGTGGGGATGATGTGGAAAAGCTCGGAAAATTTTCTCTTCACCCCATATAGGCTTTGATTTGGGTTTAAAAGGCCTCCATCTTTTGTGTGAGTGATGTTGTAAGCCAAATAATTTTTTCTCCGCCCCCCCGTGACGTCGAGTGTCCCCGCCAATGCCCCATAAAGACGTTGTGATATCGTGTTTTTTGGCCCTTTCCCACGCATCGGCACTAAACCTCCCCCCTCTTTTTTTTTCCTTGAAAATTAAACCCTTTTCGGTATAAACCACGACAATTTTAGCCCATTGGATTGAAGCACATGGCGATTTAGCCCTCCATTTTATTGTTTTATAATTGTACACGTCTCTCTAGGACATTATGGGGTTCATTTCGGTGTTTGTTTTCGAGGAGCGGCCAGTAGAAGGAAGGCCCGTGCACAGCCTGAAGTGTCTTCGGACAGTTTATGGATTTTATATTTCCTAACCCAGCCAGTGCCTCTGACTCTGGACTCCTTGTACTGCATTAGAGGTTCCTTGAGGTGTTCCTGGGTGTTTGTGTATGATTATTAAATTTTAAAATCGAATACAAATTTATTGATAGTGAAAAAACGATTTATGAGGCACCATATAGTGCTGAAAGGTATTTTTGCAAAAGTGGGAGGGCCCAGCCCTCTTGACTATAAAGTCGAGGGGGACCACGCCCTCTGCCAGTCAGAGAGAGAACAGAGACAGAGTCAGTTGTCGTTCCAATTCGCTGAAGAGAACCTTGGAAAGTTCGAAACGCGTCGCGAGGATACCTGAATGACACAATACCGTAAAAATGAGTACAGCTGCCATCATTTTGAGTGGGGATGATGTGGAAAAGCTCTGGAAAATTTTCTCTTCAGCCCATATAGGCTTTGAGTTGGTTAAAAGGCCTCCATCATTGTGTGAGTGATGTTGTAGAGCCAAATAATTTTTTCTCCGTCCACCGTGACGTCGAGTGTCTCGCAATGTCCATAAAGACGTTGTGATATCGTGTTTATGCCCTTCCACGCATCTGCACTAAACCTACCCTCGTTTTTTTCTTGAAATTAAACCCTTTTCGGTATAAACCACGACAATATAGCCCATTGGATTGAAGCACATGGCGATTTAGCCCTCCATTTTATTGTTTTATAATTGTACACGTCTCTCTAGGACATTATGGGTTCATTTCGGTGTTTGTTTTCGAGGAGCGGCCAGTAGAAGGAAGCCGTGCACAGCCTGAAGTGTCTTCGGACAGTTTATGGATTTTATATTTCCTAACCCAGCCAGTGCCTCTGACTCTGGACTCCTTGTACTGCATTAGAGTGTTCCTTGAGGTGTTCCTGGGTGTTTGTGTATGATTATTAAATTTTAAAATCGAATACAAATTTATTGATAGTGAAAAAAAACGATTTATGAGGCACCATATAGTGCTGAAAGGTATTTTTGCAAATAGTGGGAGGGCCCAGCCCTCTTGACTATAAAGTCGAGGGGACCACGCCCTCTGCCAGTCAGAGAGAGAACAGAGACAGAGTCAGTTGTCGTTCCAATTCGCCTGAGAGAGAACCTTGGGAAAGTTCGAAACGCGTCGCGAGGATACCTGAATGACACAATACCAGTAAAAATGAGTACAGCTGCCATCATTTTGAGTGGGGATGATGTGGAAAAGCTCTGGAAAATTTTCTCTTCAGCCCATATAGGCTTTGAGTTGGTTTAAAAGGCCTCCATCATTGTGTGAGTGATGTTGTAGAGCCAAATAATTTTTTCTCCGTCCACCGTGACGTCGAGTGTCTCGCCAATGTCCATAAAGACGTTGTGATATCGTGTTTATGCCCTTCCACGCATCTGCACTAAACCTACCCTCGTTTTTTTCTTGAAAATTAAACCCTTTTCGGTATAAACCACGACAATATAGCCCATTGGATTGAAGCACATGGCGATTTAGCCCTCCATTTTATATGTTTTATAATTGTACACGTCTCTCTAGGACATTATGGGGTTCATTTCGGTGTTTGTTTTCGAGGAGCGGCCAGTAGAAGGAAGGCCCGTGCACAGCCTGAAGTGTCTTCGGACAGTTTATGGATTTTATATTTCCTAACCCAGCCAGTGCCTCTGACTCTGGACTCCTTGTACTGCATTAGAGTGTTCCTTGAGGTGTTCCTGGGTGTTTGTGTATGATTATTAAATTTTAAAATCGAATACAAATTTATTGATAGTGAAAAAAAACGATTTATGAGGCACCATATAGTGCTGAAAGGTATTTTTGCAAAAGTGGGAGGGCCCAGCCCTCTTGACTATAAAGTCGAGGGGGACCACGCCCTCTGCCAGTCAGAGAGAGAACAGAGACAGAGTCAGTTGTCGTTCCAATTCGCCTGAAGAGAACCTTGGGAAAGTTCGAAACGCGTCGCGAGGATACCTGAATGACACAATACCGTAAAAATGAGTACAGCTGCCATCATTTTGAGTGGGGATGATGTGGAAAAGCTCTGGAAAATTTTCTCTTCAGCCCATATAGGCTTTGAGTTGGTTTAAAAGGCCTCCATCATTGTGTGAGTGATGTTGTAGAGACCAAATAATTTTTTCTCCGTCCACCGTGACGTCGAGTGTCTCGCCAATGTCCATAAAGACGTTGTGATATCGTGTTTATGCCCTTCCACGCATCTGCACTAAACCTACCCTCGTTTTTTTCTTGAAAATTAAACCCTTTTCGGTATAAACCACGACAATATAGCCCATTGGATTGAAGCACATGGCGATTTAGCCCTCCATTTTATTGTTTTATAATTGTACACGTCTCTCTAGGACATTATGGGGTTCATTTCGGTGTTTGTTTTCGAGGAGCGGCCAGTAGAAGGAAGGCCCGTGCACAGCCTGAAGTGTCTTCGGACAGTTTATGGATTTTATATTTCCTAACCCAGCCAGTGCCTCTGACTCTGGACTCCTTGTACTGCATTAGAGTGTTCCTTGAGGTGTTCCTGGGTGTTTGTGTATGATTATTAAATTTTAAAATCGAATACAAATTTATTGATAGTGAAAAAAACGATTTATGAGGCACCATATAGTGCTGAAAGGTATTTTTGCAAAAGTGGGAGGGCCCAGCCCTCTTGACTATAAAGTCGAGGGGGACCACGCCCTCTGCCAGTCAGAGAGAGAACAGAGACAGAGTCAGTTGTCGTTCCAATTCGCCTGAAGAGAACCTTGGGAAAGTTCGAAACGCGTCGCGAGGATACCTGAATGACACAATACCGTAAAAATGAGTACAGCTGCCATCATTTTGAGTGGGGATGATGTGGAAAAGCTCTGGAAAATTTTCTCTTCAGCCCATATAGGCTTTGAGTTGGTTTAAAAGGCCTCCATCATTGTGTGAGTGATGTTGTAGAGCCAAATAATTTTTTCTCCGTCCACCGTGACGTCGAGTGTCTCGCCAATGTCCATAAAGACGTTGTGATATCGTGTTTATGCCCTTCCACGCATCTGCACTAAACCTACCCTCGTTTTTTTCTTGAAAATTAAACCCTTTTCGGTATAAACCACGACAATATAGCCCATTGGATTGAAGCACATGGCGATTTAGCCCTCCATTTTATTGTTTTATAATTGTACACGTCTCTCTAGGACATTATGGGGTTCATTTCGGTGTTTGTTTTCGAGGAGCGGCCAGTAGAAGGAAGGCCCGTGCACAGCCTGAAGTGTCTTCGGACAGTTTATGGATTTTATATTTCCTAACCCAGCCAGTGCCTCTGACTCTGGACTCCTTGTACTGCATTAGAGTGTTCCTTGAGGTGTTCCTGGGTGTTTGTGTATGATTATTAAATTTTAAAATCGAATACAAATTTATTGATAGTGAAAAAAAACGATTTATGAGGCACCATATAGTGCTGAAAGGTATTTTTGCAAAAGTGGGAGGGCCCAGCCCTCTTGACTATAAAGTCGAGGGGGACCACGCCCTCTGCCAGTCAGAGAGAGAACAGAGACAGAGTCAGTTGTCGTTCCAATTCGCCTGAAGAGAACCTTGGGAAAGTTCGAAACGCGTCGCGAGGATACCTGAATGACACAATACCGTAAAAATGAGTACAGCTGCCATCATTTTGAGTGGGGATGATGTGGAAAAGCTCTGGAAAATTTTCTCTTCAGCCCATATAGGCTTTGAGTTGGTTTAAAAGGCCTCCATCATTGTGTGAGTGATGTTGTAGAGCCAAATAATTTTTTCTCCGTCCACCGTGACGTCGAGTGTCTCGCCAATGTCCATAAAGACGTTGTGATATCGTGTTTATGCCCTTCCACGCATCTGCACTAAACCTACCCTCGTTTTTTTCTTGAAAATTAAACCCTTTTCGGTATAAACCACGACAATATAGCCCATTGGATTGAAGCACATGGCGATTTAGCCCTCCATTTTATTGTTTTATAATTGTACACGTCTCTCTAGGACATTATGGGGTTCATTTCGGTGTTTGTTTTCGAGGAGCGGCCAGTAGAAGGAAGGCCCGTGCACAGCCTGAAGTGTCTTCGGACAGTTTATGGATTTTATATTTCCTAACCCTAACCCTAACCCTAACCCTAACCCTAACCCTAACCTAGACTATCCCTGTACCTGCACAAGCACTAAACCTACCCCTTACAGGGGATTGGGGCTTAATTGATTTAGTATACCTAAACCTACCCCTCACAGGAGGGGGACTTAATATTATTGTATCTCTTATTGTTTGTATTATTATTCTTATTATTCTTATTATTCTTATTATCCTTATTCTTATTATTCTTATTATTCTTATTATTAGTTTTATTGATATGATCTTTACTAAATTGTCTGGTCTGGTTGGAGAATCATGTAGCGGAGTGGTTAGTGCTGGGAGTTGAGGGACTGGGAGATCCGGGTTCGAGACTGGCTTTCAACATTTTTGGGGGATGATGGAATTTGCCTTGGTTAAGTTTTCAGATGGCTAGGCGAGATTATGTAATTGCTTGGTCGAGTGGTCAGTGTCGGTAAGCTGGAGACCAGAGGACCACGGTTCGAGGCCAGCCTGCAGAGAGATATATTTGTTTTGGGAGGGATTGGGGATGGGATACATTAGGACTGGATGGGTGGGAAGGGAGTCATTGGGTGGTGTAGTGGTTGATGCCGGTTGACTGGGAGCAGGGAGATCGGGGTTCGAGGCTGGGTGTGGGATTGTCTTTGACTTTGAGATTTTGACCTTTCTACTGAAAGGGTTAGGTTAGGGAAGCAGGTTACTCATAGATGGTGGTAAAAAAATCGAAGAATAATCGTTGAATAAGGATTTGGGGACGAATCGTCGACTGGATCGGGTAGGATTCGTGGTGCGAGGATTCACGTGGGAAAGCCACGATAACGGGATGATTAGATTACCGAGGATTGTGGGTAATAAAGGATTGGAAGGTTACCAGGATTGTGGTAGTAGGTGAATTAGGTTGGGTAAGGTTGGAGGATAGGAGTGTGTTAAGGTTATGCTCCCTTACGGTTGCACTGGTGAGTGTGATGTCTGCTGAGGTTCTTGCATTTTCTTAGAGTTTGATGGCTGGTAGAAGCTTGGTACTCGTTATTGCCTACTTTGGCACTTGTACCCGCCAGTCATAGGCTCGTGAACACAGGCCCTCTTCGGGTGCCCCGGGATACCTTGCGGTGTTAACGAAGGGGTTACTTGGTTTGGGAGGTAAAGTATTGGTGGGGAGGTCCTTTTGTAGTTTGAGCTAGGTATTGGTATTCGGATCGGTACTTTTAGGTAAGATGTACCTAGTTAGTTGGAGGTTCATAGAGGTTGTCGGAACACACGCCTAGGACTGATCCCCTTGGGCGGGCCGCCTCAGAGGAGGGTGTCTGGTGTTTAAAGAGCCGAAACACCCAATGATCCTGAGGTACACCACTGAAGATGTGTTCCTTAGAGTAAGGATTATTACTTAGTAAAAATTTTGTTTGTAAGTGATGGGACGTTTGGTGTTTGAAAGCAATCATGAGGTTACTCTTTTTGGGGGGATAGGCTCAGTCAGAATTTACGGCTTGCAAAATGTGTTCTGAGCAGCCGGGTACGGCCTGTGGCTGGATTCTGAAAATGAGAAGCTATTTAAGACTAAGATTAGTACATCACGGTAGTAGTGGTTAAGATAATATAGTTGTGGGCCCAGGTTGATCAGCCTCATCAAAAACATGCGCCGGCCAGTGCATTTCTGCGTCCTTCCTAATCTAAACTGGATGACCAGGAGAGGTCGTCTGGGGGGAGGCGTTGTCTATCCAAAAAACCTAACCTAGCGAGTGCCTTCGGACCTGGGGGGCTGTGGAAAACCAAGATTGGGTCTTTTATTAGCTTTATGAGTCTTTATGGTGGAGGGAGGGGAAAGCAGGAGGCCAAGTCTGGCACCGGGGGAGGCCTGCGAAGTCCCGTGGCCCTTCTCAGCTTTCTGTTCTCTTTTTTCATAGGGTTCAACATTAGTCTGGGCCAGGAAACTGGCTGTTAGTGGGTTCCTTTTTGGGTTTGAATTGGATGTGGGAAAGAGAAAAGACTCTTGGGAATGCGATGCCCGGCCAGGATTACTGAATTATTCTCCTTTTTTGGGGTTGGTGAGGTTCGCTGGTCGGGAACAAATCTACAGAAGGATTTCGCATTCTGAGAAACAGGTTTTATTTGGTTGGGTGGTAATGGAGGGGATATTAGTAAATTATATATTAAGAATTCTTTTCCGTGTCTTTCATAGATGGATACTCATGATTGCTTCAGGAACATCACTATCCCTGTACCTGCACAAGCACTAAACCTACCCCTTACAGGGGATTGGGGCTTAATTATATTTAGTATACCTAAACTTACCCCTCACAGGAGGGGGACTTAATTAGACTATCCCTGTACCTGCACAAGCACTAAAACCTACCCCTTACAGGGGATTGGGGCTTAATTGATTTAGTATACCTAAACTTACCCCTCAAAGGACGGGGACTTAATTAGACTATCCCTGTACCTGCACAAGCACTAAAACCTACCCCTTACAGGGGATTGGGCTTAATTGATTTAGTATACCTAAACCTACCCCTCACAGGAGGGTGACTTAATTAGACTATCCCTGTACCTGCACAAGCACTAAAACCTACCCCTTACAGGGGATTGGAGCTTAATTAATTTAGTATACCTAAACCTACCCCTCATAGGAGGGTGACTTAATTAGACTATCCCTGTACCTGCACAAGCACTAAAACCTACCCCTTACAGGGGATTGGGGCTTAATTAATTTAGTATACCTAAACCTACCCCTCACAGGAGGGTGACTTAATTAGACTATCCCTGTACCTGCACAAGCACTAAAACCTACCCCTTACAGGGGATTGGGGCTTAATTAATTTAGTATACCTAAACCTACCCCTCACAGGAGGGTGACTTAATTAGACTATCCCTGTACCTGCACAAGCACTAAAACCTACCCCTTACAGGGGATTGGGGCTTAATTAATTTAGTATACCTAAACCTACCCCTCACAGGAGGGTGACTTAATTAGACTATCCCTGTACCTGCACAAGCACTAAAATCTACCCCTTACAGGGGATTGGAGCTTAATTAATTTAGTATACCTAAACCTACCCCTCACAGGAGGGTGACTTAATTAGACTATCCCTGTACCTGCACAAGCACTAAACCTACCCCTTACAGGGGATTGGGGCTTAATTGATTTAGTATACCTAAACCTACCCCTCACAGGAGGGGGACTTAATATTATTGTATCTCTTATTGTTTGTATTATTATTCTTATTATTCTTATTATTCTTATTATCCTTATTCTTATTATTCTTATTATTCTTATTATTAGTTTTATTGATATGATCTTTACTAAATTGTCTGGTCTGGTTGGAGAATCATGTAGCGGAGTGGTTAGTGCTGGGAGTTGAGGGACTGGGAGATCCGGGTTCGAGACTGGCTTTCAACATTTTTGGGGGATGATGGAATTTGCCTTGGTTAAGTTTTCAGATGGCTAGGCGAGATTATGTAATTGCTTGGTCGAGTGGTCAGTGTCGGTAAGCTGGAGACCAGAGGACCACGGTTCGAGGCCAGCCTGCAGAGAGATATATTTGTTTTGGGAGGGATTGGGGATGGGATACATTAGGACTGGATGGGTGGGAAGGGAGTCATTGGGTGGTGTAGTGGTTGATGCCGGTTGACTGGGAGCAGGGAGATCGGGGTTCGAGGCTGGGGTGGGATTGTCTTTGACTTTGAGATTTTGACCTTTCTACTGAAAGGGTTAGGTTAGGGAAGCAGGTTACTCATAGATGGTGGTAAAAAAATCGAAGAATAATCGTTGAATAAGGATTTGGGGACGAATCGTCGACTGGATCGGGTAGGATTCGTGGTGCGAGGATTCACGTGGGAAAGCCACGATAACGGGATGATTAGATTACCGAGGATTGTGGGTAATAAAGGATTGGAAGGTTACCAGGATTGTGGTAGTAGGTGAATTAGGTTGGGTAAGGTTGGAGGATAGGAGTGTGTTAAGGTTATGCTCCCTTACGGTTGCACTGGTGAGTGTGATGTCTGCTGAGGTTCTTGCATTTTCTTAGAGTTTGATGGCTGGTAGAAGCTTGGTACTCGTTATTGCCTACTTTGGCACTTGTACCCGCCAGTCATAGGCTCGTGAACACAGGCCCTCTTCGGGTGCCCCGGGATACCTTGCGGTGTTAACGAAGGGGTTACTTGGTTTGGGAGGTAAAGTATTGGTGGGGAGGTCCTTTTGTAGTTTGAGCTAGGTATTGGTATTCGGATCGGTACTTTTAGGTAAGATGTACCTAGTTAGTTGGAGGTTCATAGAGGTTGTCGGAACACACGCCTAGGACTGATCCCCTTGGGCGGGCCGCCTCAGAGGAGGGTGTCTGGTGTTTAAAGAGCCGAAACACCCAATGATCCTGAGGTACACCACTGAAGATGTGTTCCTTAGAGTAAGGATTATTACTTAGTAAAAATTTTGTTTGTAAGTGATGGGACGTTTGGTGTTTGAAAGCAATCATGAGGTTACTCTTTTTGGGGGGATAGGCTCAGTCAGAATTTACGGCTTGCAAAATGTGTTCTGAGCAGCCGGGTACGGCCTGTGGCTGGATTCTGAAAATGAGAAGCTATTTAAGACTAAGATTAGTACATCACGGTAGTAGTGGTTAAGATAATATAGTTGTGGGCCCAGGTTGATCAGCCTCATCAAAAACATGCGCCGGCCAGTGCATTTCTGCGTCCTTCCTAATCTAAACTGGATGACCAGGAGAGGTCGTCTGGGGGGAGGCGTTGTCTATCCAAAAAACCTAACCTAGCGAGTGCCTTCGGACCTGGGGGGCTGTGGAAAACCAAGATTGGGTCTTTTATTAGCTTTATGAGTCTTTATGGTGGAGGGAGGGGAAAGCAGGAGGCCAAGTCTGGCACCGGGGGAGGCCTGCGAAGTCCCGTGGCCCTTCTCAGCTTTCTGTTCTCTTTTTTCATAGGGTTCAACATTAGTCTGGGCCAGGAAACTGGCTGTTAGTGGGTTCCTTTTTGGGTTTGAATTGGATGTGGGAAAGAGAAAAGACTCTTGGGAATGCGATGCCCGGCCAGGATTACTGAATTATTCTCCTTTTTTGGGGTTGGTGAGGTTCGCTGGTCGGGAACAAATCTACAGAAGGATTTCGCATTCTGAGAAACAGGTTTTATTTGGTTGGGTGGTAATGGAGGGGATATTAGTAAATTATATATTAAGAATTCTTTTCCGTGTCTTTCATAGATGGATACTCATGATTGCTTCAGGAACATCACTATCCCTGTACCTGCACAAGCACTAAACCTACCCCTTACAGGGGATTGGGGCTTAATTATATTTAGTATACCTAAACTTACCCCTCACAGGAGGGGGACTTAATTAGACTATCCCTGTACCTGCACAAGCACTAAAACCTACCCCTTACAGGGGATTGGGGCTTAATTGATTTAGTATACCTAAACTTACCCCTCAAAGGACGGGGACTTAATTAGACTATCCCTGTACCTGCACAAGCACTAAAACCTACCCCTTACAGGGGATTGGGGCTTAATTGATTTAGTATACCTAAACCTACCCCTCACAGGAGGGTGACTTAATTAGACTATCCCTGTACCTGCACAAGCACTAAAACCTACCCCTTACAGGGGATTGGAGCTTAATTAATTTAGTATACCTAAACCTACCCCTCATAGGAGGGTGACTTAATTAGACTATCCCTGTACCTGCACAAGCACTAAAACCTACCCCTTACAGGGGATTGGGGCTTAATTAATTTAGTATACCTAAACCTACCCCTCACAGGAGGGTGACTTAATTAGACTATCCCTGTACCTGCACAAGCACTAAAACCTACCCCTTACAGGGGATTGGGGCTTAATTAATTTAGTATACCTAAACCTACCCCTCACAGGAGGGTGACTTAATTAGACTATCCCTGTACCTGCACAAGCACTAAAACCTACCCCTTACAGGGGATTGGGGCTTAATTAATTTAGTATACCTAAACCTACCCCTCACAGGAGGGTGACTTAATTAGACTATCCCTGTACCTGCACAAGCACTAAAATCTACCCCTTACAGGGGATTGGAGCTTAATTAATTTAGTATACCTAAACCTACCCCTCACAGGAGGGTGACTTAATTAGACTATCCCTGTACCTGCACAAGCACTAAACCTACCCCTTACAGGGGATTGGGGCTTAATTGATTTAGTATACCTAAACCTACCCCTCACAGGAGGGGGACTTAATATTATTGTATCTCTTATTGTTTGTATTATTATTCTTATTATTCTTATTATTCTTATTATCCTTATTCTTATTATTCTTATTATTCTTATTATTAGTTTTATTGATATGATCTTTACTAAATTGTCTGGTCTGGTTGGAGAATCATGTAGCGGAGTGGTTAGTGCTGGGAGTTGAGGGACTGGGAGATCCGGGTTCGAGACTGGCTTTCAACATTTTTGGGGGATGATGGAATTTGCCTTGGTTAAGTTTTCAGATGGCTAGGCGAGATTATGTAATTGCTTGGTCGAGTGGTCAGTGTCGGTAAGCTGGAGACCAGAGGACCACGGTTCGAGGCCAGCCTGCAGAGAGATATATTTGTTTTGGGAGGGATTGGGGATGGGATACATTAGGACTGGATGGGTGGGAAGGGAGTCATTGGGTGGTGTAGTGGTTGATGCCGGTTGACTGGGAGCAGGGAGATCGGGGTTCGAGGCTGGGTGTGGGATTGTCTTTGACTTTGAGATTTTGACCTTTCTACTGAAAGGGTTAGGTTAGGGAAGCAGGTTACTCATAGATGGTGGTAAAAAAATCGAAGAATAATCGTTGAATAAGGATTTGGGGACGAATCGTCGACTGGATCGGGTAGGATTCGTGGTGCGAGGATTCACGTGGGAAAGCCACGATAACGGGATGATTAGATTACCGAGGATTGTGGGTAATAAAGGATTGGAAGGTTACCAGGATTGTGGTAGTAGGTGAATTAGGTTGGGTAAGGTTGGAGGATAGGAGTGTGTTAAGGTTATGCTCCCTTACGGTTGCACTGGTGAGTGTGATGTCTGCTGAGGTTCTTGCATTTTCTTAGAGTTTGATGGCTGGTAGAAGCTTGGTACTCGTTATTGCCTACTTTGGCACTTGTACCCGCCAGTCATAGGCTCGTGAACACAGGCCCTCTTCGGGTGCCCCGGGATACCTTGCGGTGTTAACGAAGGGGTTACTTGGTTTGGGAGGTAAAGTATTGGTGGGGAGGTCCTTTTGTAGTTTGAGCTAGGTATTGGTATTCGGATCGGTACTTTTAGGTAAGATGTACCTAGTTAGTTGGAGGTTCATAGAGGTTGTCGGAACACACGCCTAGGACTGATCCCCTTGGGCGGGCCGCCTCAGAGGAGGGTGTCTGGTGTTTAAAGAGCCGAAACACCCAATGATCCTGAGGTACACCACTGAAGATGTGTTCCTTAGAGTAAGGATTATTACTTAGTAAAAATTTTGTTTGTAAGTGATGGGACGTTTGGTGTTTGAAAGCAATCATGAGGTTACTCTTTTTGGGGGGATAGGCTCAGTCAGAATTTACGGCTTGCAAAATGTGTTCTGAGCAGCCGGGTACGGCCTGTGGCTGGATTCTGAAAATGAGAAGCTATTTAAGACTAAGATTAGTACATCACGGTAGTAGTGGTTAAGATAATATAGTTGTGGGCCCAGGTTGATCAGCCTCATCAAAAACATGCGCCGGCCAGTGCATTTCTGCGTCCTTCCTAATCTAAACTGGATGACCAGGAGAGGTCGTCTGGGGGGAGGCGTTGTCTATCCAAAAAACCTAACCTCGAGTTGCTTGTGTTCGCCTGAAGTGTGCACAAAGGTGCCTACTTACCTGTTGCAAGTGCCTGCAGATCGACATTGTTCGACGAAGTACCTGTTAAAAATTAAAAAACAACAATAAAGTTTATTATTAATTATATTTATGAAGCATCATACAATGCTGATGATGGTATCGGTTAATTTTGAGAGGGTGTGTAGCCCCGCCCTCCAAGCCTATATAAAGCTGGAGTGAACGGGAAGTATCTTCATTTAAAATTCACCTGATGAGAGCTGTGGTGGGCTCGAAACGCGTCGTGAAAACCCTATAATGACACATACAAACATTTCTAAACCTACCATCTTAATTTTTCACGTATCCCTATATGATATAGCCCTCGTTTATTTAGCCCGGGTTAGTGTGGGACCCGTGTGGCGTGTTGAGTGAGCTGTGGGATTTTTTACAGGTCCTGAAAAATAATTTAGAGACGCGTTGGCTGGCTTCGGGCGAGTGTCGGCTGTTGTGTATGTTTTGGGTGTGTGCTTGTGACTCTTGGCGGCCATTAGAACCTAGGCCCGTGCACAGCCGTTTTCGGATCCTTCGGGATTCGGATCCTGGAATTTTCCCCTAACCCTAACCCTAACCCTAACCCTAACCCTAACCCTAACCCTGTTTTGTTTTTCGCACAAAAAGTATTCTTGTCGCTTGATAAACTTATAGTGGAGCCATTGTAGGCACATGGAAACTTCAACATTTTCTTCAATGACTTTCTGGGCCGTCAAGTTTCATTCCCTTAGAAGCCTATGTAGCAGTGACCCAGCTCTCAGATTTAATCAAAAATATCTTTATTTGTGTTCCGAAGATGAACGAAGGTCTTACGAGGTTGGTACAGCATGGGGGTGAGTAATTAATGACTTAATTTTCATTTTTGGGTGAACTAACCCTTTAAGGAAGCACTGTTTACAGTGAATGAGTATGGGGGGTTGTTTTTTAATTGGTAATGAAATGATTTTATTGGGTGTATTATAATTGAATGTGATAAGAACGTTTTTTATTTATTTATTTAAAGAAACGTGTTTAAAGGGAGTGGCCCTCATTTATCAAAAGTGCGTACACCAAATTTCGAGCGTACACCTGGCGTACACCCAAAACCACGGTGACTTTGAGATTTATCAATATGGAAGTTGGCGTACGGCACGCTCAAATCCCACGCCAGCTCAGGAGGTGGTGTACGCACGTTTGAGTTAGTGCGGAAACGCGCAGAAACACAATTCCTAACACCACAAAATGCGCTGACAAACTAAAACATATGACAAAAAAACAACAACAACAACAAAGGCTAATTATAAACTTCAGTGTAAAAATCTGTCACAAAGAACCGGCAAAAGTAATGATTATGAATATGTAAAATATAGGAAGGAGATATTTTAATTGTTTATTAATAAAGAAGTGTTTTCTTTGTGTCGGCTGCAAAGATGAAGTTGAGATGCTGACTCGTGATCTTCGCAGTAGTGAACGCGCCAGAGAGAAATACACATTTCAGATTACATAAGCAGAGAGCAATCTGTGTCTGTTTTCTTTCGCTTTGAATTGTTCTGTTTAAAAGTAGACATGTCTGAGGCAAGTAGGGTACCTTATACGCCGAGTTTCGGTTCATTTATGAGATGAGCTCAGTTCACGCGTCCTCCGTTTCATGATTATCTATCATCTGCTATTTACTTTCCTATTTGTTAAATCCAGGTAGGCCTAATTGGTTGACGAAACATTGATTAAAATTAAGATACAATTAATACAAAACGAAATTCAGTTTAAAGAAAGGTTTTGTGCTTTATGTTTGATGTCTCTGTGAAAGTTTTAAAATATATTTTAGTGCCGCTTTCAGAGCGCTCATGTCCGTATCATTGTTTTTTCCTCATAAATGCGAACACGAATAATAATAAGAATAAGAATATTACAAATGGACAATTATTAATGTGAATGAATGGTAGGCTACTCCACATCACATCATCATCACTATTGTACATGATACGATATTAAATGCTAATTGTTTCAAAACACGAGCTGTAAAATAATGCATTGTGATAGGTCATTTGATCTCCACGTCGGAGAAGTTTCTCTTCTTTGCCGTCTTCCGTGTGTCCATGGCGTAAAATGAGGGCGTGGGGGAAGCGGAGACTTGAATATTTAGAGGCGTGTTAGTCTAATGACGATCGTTTTCAGCCACTGCATTTATCAAGGAGAGGTATTGCGTACACCAGGATTTCAAAGGTACGCACAGCTTCATAAATCAGGCGGTGAGAGGAGTGTAAGCATAATCTTACGCCAACATATACGCCCGTTTCTACGCAAGAATGATAAATGAGGGCCAATGTGATGGATATCTACATTTTTTAAATATGTAGAATAAAGGGATGGTAAAAGTCAAAAGTCTCTCTCTCTCTCTCTCTCTCTCTCACTCACTCACTCACTCACTCACTCACTCACTCACACTCTCTCTCTCTCTCTCTCTCTCTCTCTCTCTCTCTCTCTCTCTCTCTCTCTCTCTCTCTCTGGTGCATGCTGGGAATTGGGAAGGGAATGCATGGGAGGGTGATCTAGGTGAGATTTAGAAAAGTAAAAAACAAAACAAAAAACAGTGATTTTGTTTTCCGCGAGAGTTGTCTGGGGGTTGTTTCATAAAAGAAGCTTAGAAAAGAGGGGATTGAGCTCCAAAACCCGACTTGAATTAACCTAACAAATCAGTTGGAGTTTAAGGCGGTTTCATAAAAGGTAATTCAAGTTCACGCAATCTCACTAACTTGAGCCAGGTTTATCTAGTCTAGATAATTGCGTGTGCACGCGTTTCTGAAGCAGCCCTAGAGGTCGATCGTGGATCAAATCGATCCACCATCAAACAGCGTATATTTTGTGCTGTTTTATGCGTTTGTGACATGTCCCCCCCCCCCCCCCATCAGTGCAAAACTTGCATTATACAGTTATATTCTCCATCTGTAAATGTTAGAAAGTCGTGCAAATGTATCCATTTTGCTGCTAATCTTCATATTGAACGAGCGCTGCTGCGCGCATGCACGCCAAATAGGAGCGCAATAATTCTGACTAAAATATACATTTTGCTTGGAAAATTAATATGCGATATTTTTTAACATGAGGATTATCTTCTAATTATAATAATTTCTCTTTAGGATGTTGGATAAGTAAGTTGCAGTGAACTTCTAGCTGATTACACTCATATATTTTATACTTCTAATAAAAAAAAAGAAATTGAACAGAAGTAGCCTAATTCAGGGAAGAATTTTTTTAAAGAAACTAAATATATAAAGATACAAAATATAGTTTTGTGTATAGGATCTATGCTACGTAATAAAGATGATGTATACTTATTTAGAATGCTGAGAATTACAGCTTTTAATTTTGAGAAAGCAAGAATCCCCAGTTTTAAATGAGTGGTTAGATTTAGCTTCTAAAGTACATTATGGAGAGGATAACATTAAATTAGGAACAAATGTATACATTTTGAAAAGATATGTGCAACTCTAAAATCAAAGAATATTCCATAAAATAAAGGAATATATATTAGCCTACATTAACTACATTTTTATGTAACCTTCACTTTTATTTAGTTATTTGTTATTTTATTTATTTACTTATTTAATATTGAATATTTGATATTTGAATAATATTACTTCAATAACTATTAGGAATTATGTGTCGTCATAAGATTTTGATATATGTGAATGTTATATTTTTATTTATTTATTGTTTTATTTATATGTATGTGTTAGTGGGTATTATCACAAAAGAAAAAAAGTAGAAGGAAAAATAAGGAATATTTATTGGGGGAAAATATGATGTCTTTAAAGGAACTGTCCATTTGTATAATTGTGTTAAATGTGTTTGAATTGAAAGACATAAAGTACATAATATATATATATATTATGTATATATGTGTGTGTGTGCTAAAATATTTGTTAGTTGGACATTATATGTCCCTTATTTAGAATTTTAAACCTACAAGTGTATTTGGGGTAAATCAAATGTAGGCTAATATACTGTCAATAACTAAGCTCAGATTAATATTACCAGTTAAAATTTATACTGTGCTTTTGTAATTATTTATTTTTTGATTTTGTGATTTTAACTTCTGCTTTAGAACACACAATCTAAAAAATTTTTTTGATGTTCTTCTAATAATCATAAACATGTACTAAAGCAAAAACCAGACAAACTGCCAAATAAAACCAGAGAGAAATGTATTCATAAATCTTTAAAACAATCTAATTAAATCTTGGGCACAAAACATTTAGCCAGTAAAAAAACATAACCTGTAGTATGTATATTGTATTTATCTATCTATATATCTAGATCTATAAATACAGTACACACACACACACACACATATATATTATATATATATATATAATAGAGAGAGAGAGAGAGAGAGAGAGAGAGAGAGAGAGAGAGAGAGAGAGAGAGAGAGAGAGAGAGAGAGGAGAGAGAGAGAGAGAGAGAGAGAGAGAGAGAGAGAGAGAGGAAGGAGAGAGAGAGAGAGAGAGAGAGAGAGAGAGAGAGAGAGAGAGAGAGAGAGAGAGAGAGAGAGAGAGGAGAGAGAGAGAGAGAGAGAGAGAGAGAGAGAGAGGAGAGAGAGAGAGAGAGAGAGAGAGAGAGAGAGAGAAGAGGAGAGAGAGAGAGAGAGAGAGAGGAGAGAGAGAGAGAGAGAGAGAGAGAATTCTCTGATAACCGAGGCACTCCTTAATTAAAATGTCTTTATTACAAAAATGACATGTCCTAAACGAACAACTTTAAAACGCCTTATATGTGTCTATATTGTCTATGTTGTAGCCTTATTTAAGTTGATGTTCTGTACACTGTGTATTTATTTTTAGACTAATAGTGGTTAATAAAGTCCAATAATGGTATTAGAGAGTGTCAGTGGTGGTAATATCATTGTGTTCTTGTCGGTCAGTGTTGAGGATCTGTGTAACAGCTGAGGCTTAGCCTGACAGTTAGCCTGCCCTGGACCAGGCTAGTTTCCCAGCATAAGTTGCCAGGGTAACTGAGTTTGAACTTTTTTAAGTTTGATTTATGAAACCGAATCTACCAAAAATAAGCCTGACTAACCGAAATAAGCCTGGCTTATACTCTAATCTTGTTTTATGGAACAACCCTCTGGTGTCTGGTGGCGTCTGATCCCGGATTTCCACCAACTGCTGAACGGCTGCGTGTCGGATCCGTGCTCCGCCGTCCTTCAATACCTACCAGATCCGGTGAAGCAGTCGATTCTGTTCCCTACCGGAATTCCTGTTCCCCCTGACAACGCATGCGCAACAGTTACAACAAACTACTTTTTCCGGCACATCTTCACCCCTCCATCTCGTGAGACTTGTCATCATTTCCAAAAACTGTTCTCCGTCTGAAGACCCTTTTGTATTGCTCGAGATAAGCGTCCAATAATTGTTCTCGTTTTTCAGCTGATGCATCACACATTTCAGCATGTTGGTGCCTACTATGACGTCGTCTTTCTGACCAGTGACCACCAGGACTGGGACCATGCACTTCACCCCATACAAACTTAGTTCCATGTCATACATACACTTGGGGCTCACCTGTACTCCTCCACAGCCAACCAGGATGATGCGCTGTGGGAGTTCTTGCTGTTGGGTCAAGACGCTATCTGATAGTAGTCTCTGCTCCATCTCTTCAATTATCGTGCAGGCCATGGACCCTGTATCGAGGAGCCCTTGCAACTGAGCACGGCCATTCACCGTCAGCTATTCCATGATGTCCAGTGTGGTACTCAGTTTACCTCTACTTTGGTGATTATACCTGACTATCTACGATGCCTGCATGGTCCTTTGCCGGGATGGAAGCGCCGCAAAAGACGGGGAAAGCGCGGAGGTTTTGTGGTCAAGTTCAAGCTTCTCCTGAGGTCTGAATCGGATTTCCCGCTTCGTGCTGGCCTTCGCGCCTACGTGGCAGCGTGCGGCCGCTTCGTTGTGGGGCGTTCAATGGAGCGACTGCATGTGTGGAATAAACTGATTATAGGTGATCCGCAGGATCAACCTCCAAAGACTCGCTCACCCCGTCTGCATAGAGGCGGCGTTTGTGCCGGTCACCTCCTTCCGCTATGCCGAGCTACACAGCAGACCGTCGAATCGCGACAGATCAGGATGTCGTTGATCAATGCCAGGTCAGTGGTTAACAAGACGGTTATCCTCAATGACTATTTTACTTCACACAGCCTAGACTTTCTGTTTATCACAGACACTTGGCTTACTCCAGGGGACAGGAGCCCCTTTTCTGAATTGGTACCAACTGATTGTAAAGTTTTAAACTCCCCTCGTTCGGCGGGCCGAGGAGGAGGACTGGCTTCTATTTTTAAACAGAACTACTGCTGTCGGATGCTAGCGAATGATGTCTATGCGAGTTTTGATTTTCAATCATTCGTCTTGGAATTGGATAATCCAGTGGCGATCTCAGTCATTTATCGTCCACCAAAACCTCACAAAGACTTTATCAATGAGTTTTCAGACTTTTTAGGGGGAATTATTCCCAATTTTGATAGACTGCTAATATTTGGGGATTTTAACATACATGTGTGTTGCCCAGCTAATCTATTAGCCAAAGAATTTTTGAGCCTTATTGATTCTTTTGATTTGGTACAGCTTGTAAATGCTCCTACTCATATCCAGGGCCAAGGGTGTAACTTTGGTTTGAGAAGTGGGGGGGACACAAAATGCGGGAAAATGTTTTCGATTTGAATCCTATTTCCTGGATGTACATACATTTAGGGACTATGGTGATGAGTGAGAACCAGGAAATAATTTGATTATAATGATAAATTCTGCCAAAAATAATAGTAGGCTATGTATAAGAAAAATGTCTTACGTTCTATATTGTTAATAGGGGCCGATCGCCAAAACTTTAGAGAATCATTTTATAAAGTCAAAATGTTAGCCATTAATGTTTTGTGTGTAAATAAAAATGTAAATAATGTGAGCCTCAATTTCCACTGTAATGTAGAAACAACATAAAGACAGTATATTTAAAATAATTGTTTAATGGCATCTGTTTATGAATGAAGGCCAGTATCACTGATATTAATATAGCTACTGATGTCTCGATGAAAATGACCCCCCCCCCCCCCCCCCCTCATTGTAAACATTTATTAGGCTTCAAAAAAATATAACAACTTATAATTTAAGTGATCTTAAAACAAACCTTACATAAACCCCTAATAAACGTCATATCCTGTCAAACAGTCCGCACTGCATAAATATAAATTAAATATAGATTAATCCTTATTAAAGCTACAAGCATTATTTAGTCGAGCAGTTTGTATTATTTTCTGTTCCCTTTGTTCTTTGGTTAACTTTACTGACAGAGAGAATTAGTGGCTACTGTCACTTTAAGATCTGCCACTGCTGACAGGATCTCATCTCATTCTCTCACTATACTCTTCACTTCCATTTAAGATTTTATTTTACTCATTTAAGACTATTCTTGTGAGGATACTCGACAAATTGGACATTTTGTCATACATGTCTGTTTTTGTTCGTTCAATCGGCGAAATAGAACTCGATACTGGCGCGCGTCTTTTTGTGTGTGTGTGTGTGTGTATCAGGAGGACATTCACTAGCAGCGCAATCTCTTTAGTCTTGTTGCGCATAAATGAATAAACATGAATAATAATAAGAGCAGGATCATATCGACGCGAGCTTAAAGTCACCTGTTGTTGTTTCTGGTGTTTCATTGCTTACTGTGACAGTGCCGCAACCGCGGAGGAGCAGGACCACCGAGCCTGTGTCGATGCGCGCGTCCACGTCCAGGAACGTCGCGTGCACACTCTAAAAATAGCTCACTGAAAGTTATAATGAGCAGGTATTGCGGTTGCGGCACAGCACAGTCGGCAATGAAACGACAGAAACAACAGGTGACTTAATTAATTTGAGTTAGAATTCATAACAAAACGAATTTGAAAGTGGGGGGGGGGACACAAACAGGATTTTGAAAAGTGGGGGGGACATGTCCCCCCCGTCCCCATAGGAAATTACGCCCGTGTCCAGGGCCACACGCTTGATTTGGTGCTTACACGTGGCCTGACAGTGTGCGACCTTGCAATAGATGACCATGTTATCTCTGATCACAAGCCTATTACTTTCAAAATTCCCACTTGTTTTATGGCGCTTTTCCACTGCATGGTACGGTACGGTTCGGTTCGGTACGGCTCACTTGTGGTGCTTTTCCACTGCATGGTACGGTACGGTACGGCGCGCTTCGGCGCGCTTAAATGGTACCTGGTCTGTTGAGGTTCCAAGCGTATGGTACCGGTACTAAAATGTGACGTGAAACACTGCAGATCACTGATTGGTCAGACAGACAGAATCGTCACTACCAGCGTCATTGGATTTGCGACACGAGACACTAACCGCTAGCTAGATTTAAATAACCAGTAGACAACAGCCAACGCGGGGTAGCACCTGTGTTTTACTTTCTTGAAGAAAAAAAGAGATCAAAACTTTAAAAAAGAAATGGCTGAATCGTGGTCGAGGTGCAGACGTTCCTCTCGTTGGTTGCCGAGGAGCGGATCCAGTGAGAGCTGGATGGGGCAAAAGTGTTCCAAGAAGTAGCTCAACTCTTAGCCGCACACGGCTATCACTGGACCTACAAACAGTGTAGCACTAACGATCGGTCCCACCCACATTGAAGGGGTACTAACTGCAGTGGAAAAGCAACCGAGCAAAGCGAACCGAACCGTGCCGTACCGAGCCGACTCGTACCACGCAGTGGAAAAGCGAAGCGAGCCGAACCGTTCCGCGCCGAATCGAACTGTACCGAGCCGTACCATGCAGTGGAAAAGCGCCATTAATATTACAAGACCCACTAAGGCTGTTCAATGGTCTCGTAAAATCACACAGACTACTTGTACTGAATTCGCAACTGTTTTTAAGGAGGTGTCTCAATCATCTGATTTATTTCGTGATAATTGGAGTGGCGCAGATTTTTTTAATCAGTTCAATTCCGTCTCCACCAGTGCTTTAAGTGGGCCGATATGCGCCGGTACTCAGTACCGCCACTTCCAAATATAGCTCTTGAGCGTACCGCCACCTCTCTGTGCGCCCAGAACGTGCTTTTAGCGTACCGGTACGCTCATTTGCACATCTGTTTTAATCCTTTGGCTGCACTGACGCTTTTCAGAGCGCCCTTCACAATGCACGCTTCCTAATTCGTCCCACCGAGAGCAGAGACTACATTATTACCCAGATACATTACATTCCTCCCCGCTGAACGCGAGCTATTACAAATGCGTGAAACGCACTCACAGTGGTTGAGCGCGGTAAAGTTAGTTTTAGGTTCGATATTTCGCCGGACATTTGTTTTCCCTTGCCACTGTTCGGCACGGGTCGGCAGTCTTAGATCAATAGCAGGATTAGTTTTAACATTATGTAACCATTATCGACATTAAATATTTGTTCAATACGTGTCAATTTATTGCCTACGTGCAATAATGCTGCATTTATACCTGAGAATGCTTTGACGCCTTTCCACAGCGCGTGCCTAAGGGAACGTCTGCCAATTCCATCAACTGCATTAAACGTAGCCTATAATTTGTATTATTTAAAATTACTTTTCAAATTCCAAAGCTTATAGAAGGTTCCTATTGGCAATGCTGGCAAACCTGTCTTTTAAAAATCATACTTCATATGTTACAAAAACAGCCTTTTTCCACCTTAGAAACATTGCTAAGCTACGTAACATACTATCTGTTTCTGATGCAGAAAAGTTAGTTCATGCATTCATGACCTCGAGACTAGATTACTGTAATGCTTTATTAGCTGGTTGTCCTGCATCCTCAATAAACAAGCTACAGTTAGTCCAAAATGCAGCCGCTAGAGTTCTTACTAGATCAAGAAAATATGATCATATAACACCAGTTTTATCATCACTTCATTGGTTACCTATTAAGTTCAGTATTAATTACAAGGTATTGCTACTGACCTATAAAGCTCTAAATGGTTTAGCTCCAGTCTATTTAATGGATCTTCTATCGCCCTACAATCCATCGCGCTCTTTAAGATCACTAAATTCGAGGCTTCTGGTCATTCCTAGGATATCCAGATCCACCGAATGAGGGAGAGCATTTTCACATCTAGCTCCGAAGCTCTGGAATAGCCTTCCTGATATTGTTCGTTGCTCAGACTCGCTCTCCCAGTTTAAAACTAGACTAAAGACACATCTCTTCACTCAGGCATTCATATAAATTTTTTATCTTACAGTTACTGTAAATTCGGCCCCTAGTTCATAAACGCCAGAGGAGAACTGGCCCCCGACTGAGCCTGGGTTCTCCCAAGGTTTTTTTTCTCCATTGGGTCATCTGATGGAGTTTTAGGACACCATTAGGTCACTTGATGGAGTTTTTCGGTTCCTTGCCACTGTTGCCTTTGGCTTTGTGAGGGACCAAGCAGCTAAGCAAGAGGAGTCACAAGGAAAGTTCAAAAATAAGGGTTTTATTTCCCAAAAATCATTACAACAAAACAAAATAAAGTTTGGGCCCGTAAAAGAGGTCAAATAAACAAACAGTAACTAAAGCTCTGAACATAAGAGACTCAAAAATACAACTGACCTGACACAAAAGAAACAAAGGGGACTTATATATTGGATGATCAAACCAAATGACACACAAGGGAAGACTAACAACAACACTACTACATAAACTACAAATAACAGCAAAACCTACCTAAAAACTTATTCCAAAAGAAATATGATTTTACTTAACCTCAACTCAACAAAAATACTCAATATAATATAAATCTAACCCCCAAAATATCTAAACAGAGAATAAAGCAACCCCCCCGGACATAACAAGCAGTGGTAGGGTCCAATTAGGCCACCTCCCCTATAAAGCTGCTCCTGCTCCAAACGCCACCCCTTTAAGCCAGCCGACTTCCTGGATCTCTCCCGGGTGTGGAATCCAACACTGGTAAGCTCAGAAACAAAATAATTATACAAACAGAATGGGAATCCAAGAGTAACTAATTTTGCGTGCTCCCAAAAAGATAATTATGTATGGTAAATTAAATAAAGTATAATGTGTGTGAAATGAACTAAGTGTCCTGTGAGTTATTTGGCACTAAATAAATATCTGCAACAAATGTATGTGTATGAGGTTACCGCTCTTAAACTGGTTGTGAGGCCATGGCTGTGGCCATCACAGGCTTGCTCAGTTGGGGATATTCAGATTAATTAACCAATCATACCATTGATCAGCTCTACCAAACTTGGATGTCTTTTTCCAGTAATAAACAAACATTAAGTTATTTTGATTGATACTGTGAAGCAGCTTTGATACAATCTGTATTGTGAAAAGCGCTATATAAATATATTTGACTTGACTTGACTTAAAAAAAAATTGTAACGGCCTGTGCTAACTGTTGCTATCTTTTCAGTTATCAGAAGCGTTGCTGAAGAACATACTTCCTGAAGTTGTTCTTCAAGAAGGAGATGCTGCCTACATGCCACTGTCATTGGCTTGCTCAAGGTTCGGGGACATAGTTGGGGATGACAATTTCAAGAATCAGGCACACTTCTTATGGCTAGAAAGTAAGCATTGACATTAAAAATAAAACGCGTAAGAACATCATTGATAATGTTAAATGTTATGTTCATATATTGTTTTTTTCACCTCAGGTGTTGCATGCTGGAAAAAGAAGTCGTCTCACTACAAACAGCTCTTCTGGAGGATGTACTCAATCTCCACTTGTTTGGAGTGTGGGTTTGATTACAAATGCTGCACACCAGGGGCCTGTTTCAGAAAGGAGGTTAAGTGAAAACTCTGAGTATGTTAACCCTGAAATGAGGGAAACTCTGGGTTTTCGGTTTCAGAAAGGGAGGTAAGTCAAACCCGAGAAAGCAGAGTAAGTCAAGCCCGTTTCTGAAAGAGAGGTAACTCAGAGTCGGTTACCATGGTGACTTACTCTGTGAACCTAACCTGGTCGGGAGCAGGTTTTCTTCAGTAAACCCAGAGTTTATTGTGGTCTCCTCCCCTTTTTTAAAGAGGAAGTGGTGTTTAAACACCAACAATAAAACTAAAATGTATTTAAACATTATTTAAGGAATATATATTGTTTGTCCATGGTTTAATTGACTAAATCTGTTTTGAGCAGTTTGCCAAAAAATAAAGGGATTAAAACGTTTGCTAAACTTTTATTTGATTACCACCGTTTTTGATAATATATTTGTATTAAATCATTAAAAAATAAATCGGAATAAACATTTCATATAACTCAATTATTTTTTAAACATATTAATAAGTTATTAATAAAAAAGAGAAGTTGTTAATCTAATTCATAATCAATTAATGAAATTAGTTGATTAGATATGTTTTATTGAACAAATGTTTAATTTATTTAACTGTCATTTTAACTGATGATAATAATAACCGTAATTTAATAATGCAGTTTATATATTTAATAATTGTTTAAAACCATAAACCGTAATATTTTCTGAGACGGTTATCACACTGTGAAACTCTCATATGTTACAACCCTGCATGGGAGAGTCCCCCCCCCCCCCCCCCAACCCTGCATGGGAGAGTCCCCCCCCCAACCCTGCATGGGAGACCCCCCCCCCCCAACCCTGCATGGGAGAGCCCCCCCCCCCCCAACCCTGCATGGGAGAGCCCCCCCCCCCCAACCCTGCATGGGAGAGCCCCCCCCAACCCTGCATGGGAGAGTCCCCCCCCCCCAACCCTGCATGGGAGAGCCCCCCCCCAACCCTGCATGGGAGAGCCCCCCCCCCCCCAACCCTGCATGGGAGAGCCCCCCCCCCCCCAACCCTGCATGGGAGAGTCCCCCCCCCCAACCCTGCATGGGAGAATCCCCCCCCCCCCCAACCCTGCATGGGAGAGTCCCCCCCCAACCCCCACTGTTAAACAAGTAACTCAGAAACTTTTACTCACATTTTAAATTAGCTACTATTTACTTTTACTTGAGTAGATTTTTAGACTGGTACTTTTACTTGTAGCCTACTTAAGTAAAAAATTATCAAAGTAATAGTAGCATACTTTAGGTTGAATAACATTCTTCCAGTTTCACCTCTGATATTATAACAGTTGGGTAAGTTACTCTAAAATATTTATGAATTACTAAATACAAATGACATCTTCAACAGTGTAATTAGATTAATGTAATAATTTCTATCTTTAGAAAGTATTGGTCCACATATTACTAATTACTAAACCCTATATCAACCTCAACCACTTGAACAATACAATGAGAGACAATAAACTGCACTTTTAATGCTTTAACATTAACAATATACAATTGCATGAATTATTCTTGAATTGATCAAAGTGTGTAGAGGGAGAAGGTTACATAAAAAATATACATTTTAAAAATGTATGTTAAATCCACTATTGTTTTATACTAAATTGGTCTATAGTCTATGCAGTAGCCTATTTAATGTAATTGCATCATATTTTATTTTAAATTACAGAAGAATTAAGAGTAATTCCTTTAATTAAAATACAATATTTAGATTACTTGGTAATTAATTACACCCAACACCTCTTTTTGTCTGATGCTGTTGCCATGGTGACTCATAATATCTGTGCTCCATTGATAATGGCTTTTTATAGTTGTGGTGCACGCGCTTAACTCAGAGTCAGTCAACTCAGAGTTGATTGAACCAACTCATTTCAGCTGTTCTGTAACCGAAAACTCAGAGTTTCCCATCTCAGGGTAAGTCAACTCAGAGTTCAAGTTTTAACTCAGAGTTGGTTGAACCTCCTTATTGAAACAGGCCCCTGGGCCCTGTTTCAGAAAGGAGGTTAAGTGAAAACTCTGAGTGTGTTAACCCTGAAATGAGGGAAACTCTGGGTTTTCGGTTTCAGAAAGGGAGGTATATCAAACCCGAGAAAGCAGAGTAAGTCAAGCCCGTTTCTGAAAGAGAGGTAACTTATACTCAGAGTCAGTTACCATGGTAACTTACTCTGTGAACCTAACCTGGTCGGGAGCAGGTTTTCTTCAGTAAACCCAGAGTTTATTGTGGTCTCCTCCCCTTTTTTAAAGAGGAAGTGGTGTTTAAACACCAACAATAATACTAAAATGTATTTAAACATTCTTTAAGGAATATATATTGTTTGTCCATGGTTTAATTGACTAAATCTGTTTTGCAGCACTTTGCCAAAAAATAAAAGGATTCAAACGTTTGCTAAACTTTTATTTGATTACAACCGTTTTTGATAATATATTTGTATTAAATCATTAAAAAATAAATCGGAATAAACATTTCATAGAACTCAATTATTTTTTAAACGTAATTTAATAAGTTATTAATGATAAATAAGTTGTTAATCTAATTCATAATCAATTATTGAAATTAGTTGATTAGATATGTTTTATTGAACAAATGTTTAATTTATTTAACTCATTTTAACTGATGATAATAATAACCGTAATTTAATAATGCAGTTTATATATTTAATAGTTGTTTAATACCATAAACTGTGATATTTTCTGAGACGGTTATCATACTGTGAAACTCTCATATGTTACAACCCTGCACGGGAGAGTCCCCCCCCCCCCCACACACACACACACCCCACCCCCCTGTTAAAAAAGTAACTCAGCAATTTTTACTCACATTTTAAATTAGATACTTTTTACTTTTACTTGAGTAGATTTTTAGACTGATACATTTTTACTTAAGTACAAGTAAATGTATCAAAGTAATAGTGCCTACTTTAGGTTGAATAACATTCTTCCAGATTCACCTCTGATATTATAACAGTTGGGTAAGTTACTCTAAAATAGTTATGAATTAACTACAAATGACATCTTCAACAGTGTAATTAGATTTATGTGATAATTACTATCTTTAGAAAGTATTGGTCTACATATTACTAATTACTAAATCCTATATCAACCTCAACCACTTGAACAATACAAGGAGAGACAAGAAACTGCACTTTTAATGCTTTCAAATTAACAATATACAATTGCATGAATTATTCTTGAATTGATCAAAGTGTGTAGAGGGAGAAGGTTACATAAAAAATATAACTTTTAAAAATGTATGTTAAATCCACTATTGTTTTATACAGAATTGGTCTATGCAGAAGCCTTTTTAATGTAATTGCATCATATTTTATTTTAAATTAAAGAAGAATTAAGAGTAATCCCTTTAATTAAATTACAATATTTAGATTACTTGGTAATTAATTACACCCAACACCTCTTTTTGTCTGGCGCTGTTGCCATGGTGACTCATAATATCTGTGCTCCATTGATAATGGCTTTTTATAGTTGTGGTGCACGCGCTTAACTCAGAGTCAGGCCCTGTCCCAAATGGCACACTCCGGACTTGTGGACTTCCTCAGAGTCCACACTTTGGTGACGTCATGTAGTGCAGACCTATAGGGCTCTTGGCGCTAGTCCACGAGGGTGCTTTTAGACCGCTTTTAAGGGTATAAAGGGGACGCTGCTGAGCACACTTCAGAGCTTTAACATGATGAATGGGATGGCCTACGGACTCGTAGACTCAGCGAGTTCGTGCAATTCAAGTCCACGAGACTGAAAGTCCACATGAAGTGTGCCATTTGGGACAGGGCCTATGTCAACTCAGAGTTGATTGAACCAACTCATTTCAGCTGTTCTGTAACCGAAAACTCAGAGTTTCCCATCTCAGGGTAAGTCAACTCAGAGTTCAAGTTTTAACTCAGGCTGCGTTCGGAATCGCATACTTCCCTACTATATAGTAGGCGAAAAGAGTAGGCGAGCGAAAAAGTACGTTCGAATCCTCAGTATTCATAAAAGAGTAGGCGAGAATTACCTGGTTGACGTACTAATTATCGCGAGATTTGGACGATAGTGCGTTCGAATATGCCTACTTTCCTACTATATAGTAGGCGAAAACAGTACGTGAAAGAAGCAGTACGTTCGAAACATCAGTATTCCTAAAAGAGTAGGCGAGAAGGTCCCGGATGATCTCCTGCTTTCGCCCAGACATTTGAGTGCTTTTCAGCTTGTACTCATCTATCCCAGGAGGCCACGCGAGAGAATACGTCATTATCAAACATCACGGAGATCAGCGACGCGGGGGTTCTCAAATGTGAGTAAACACGGTTCCTTGTGTTAAATCGTATGAGTAAACGTTTTAACTGTTGAAGGTGTAAAGGAGTTAGACAGTATAGTATAGTTGTTATTTTGCTGTAAAAACATGTTTTTTTATTTATAGCTAGCTAACAGGGGAGCTCCAGTAAGCACACCTAACGTTACGTCTCTAAAGTGGATTAATTTACATAACCATATACATCTTAAACACGCTTATTTAAAATGTCTATTTACATCTGAAAGGAAAATATTGTATAAGTATTGCATCTGAGTGATGTATGTGTGCTATTATGTAGGATAATTCACTGTTGTCAACACTGTTTACATTAGACAAATGTGCTGTAAATAAGGTAAATAAACAAATCTATAAAGTAACTAAACATGTTATATATTTTATTTGTCCCTTATTACTGTTGATAAATTGAGGAACATTTAAGTTGGATAAAAAGTGAGTTAACACATCAGCTACAACCTCAGCATGTAGGCTAGTATTGAGCAGTATTCAACAGTTTAAAACTTTTAATTCATAAATCAAATTACATTGTGCTGTTAAAATGACTGCTTTTGTATAATGTTTGTGCATTTTTGTAGGATCTGAAATGTCTGCAGACTGGTGTGAGCACTGAGGATGAGGAGCCCAGAGCTGAATCCTGGATACGGTGCCATGGATGAGACCCTCCATCACCGGCCCTTATGAGACCCTCCATCACTCCACCGGCCCTTATGAGACCCTCCATCACTCCACCGGCCCTTATGAGACCCTCCATCACTCCACCGGCCCTTATGAGACCCTCCATCACTCCACCGGCCCTTATGAGACCCTCCATCACTCCACCGGCCCTTATGAGACCCTCCATCACTCCACCGGCCCTTATGAGACCCTCCATCACTCCACCGGCCCTTATGAGACGCTCCATCACTCCACCGGCCCTTATGAGACCCTCCATCACTCCACCGGCCCTTATGAGACCTCCATCACTCCACCGGCCCTTATGAGACCCTCCATCACTCCACCGGCCCTTATGAGACCCTCCATCACTCCACCGGCCCTTATGAGACCCTCCATCACTCCACCGGCCCTTATGAGACGCTCCCATCACTCCACCGGCCCTTATGAGACCTCCATCACTCCACCGGCCCTTATGAGACCCTCCATCACTCCACCGGCCCTTATGAGACCCTCCATCACTCCACCGGCCCTTATGAGACCTCCATCACTCCACCGGCCCTTATGAGACGCTCCATCACTCCACCGGCCCTTATGAGACCCTCCATCACTCCACCGGCCCTTATGAGACCCCTCCATCACTCCACCGGCCCTTATGAGACCCTCCATCACTCCACCGGCCCTTATGAGACCTCCATCACCGGCCCTTATGAGACCCTCCATCACTCCACCGGCCCTTATGAGACCCTCCATCACTCCACCGCCCTTATGAGACCTCCATCACCGCCCTTATGAGACCCTCCATCACTCCACCGGCCCTTATGAGACCCTCCATCACTCCACCGGCCCTTATGAGACCTCCATCACTCCACCGGCCCTTATGAGACCCTCCATCACTCCACCGGCCCTTATGAGACCCTCATCACTCCACCGGCCCTTATGAGACCCTCCATCACTCCACCGGCCCTTATGAGACGCTCCATCACTCCACCGGCCCTTATGAGACCCTCCATCACTCCACCGGCCCTTATGAGACCTCCATCACTCCACCGGCCCTTATGAGACCCTCCATCACTCCACCGGCCCTTATGAGACCTCCATCACTCCACCGGCCCTTATGAGACGCTCCATCACTCCACCGGCCCTTATGAGACCCTCCATCACTCCACCGGCCCTTATGAGACCCTCCATCACTCCACCGGCCCTTATGAGACCCTCCATCACTCCACCGGCCCTTATGAGACCCTCCATCACTCCACCGGCCCTTATGAGACCCTCCATCCACCGGCCCTTATGAGACCCTCCATCACTCCACCGGCCCTTATGAGACCCTCCATCACTCCACCGGCCCTTATGAGACCCTCCATCACTCCACCGGCCCTTATGAGACCCTCCATCACTCCACCGGCCCTTATGAGACCCTCCATCACTCCACCGGCCCTTATGAGACGCTCCATCACTCCACCGGCCCTTATGAGACCCTCCATCACTCCACCGGCCCTTATGAGACGCTCCATCACTCCACCGGCCCTTATGAGACCCTCCATCACTCCACCGGCCCTTATGAGACCCTCCATCACTCCACCGGCCGCCTTATGAGACCCTCCATCACTCCACCGGCCCTTATGAGACCCTCCATCACTCCACCGGCCCTTATGAGACCCTCCATCACTCCACCGGCCCTTATGAGACCCTCCATCACTCCACCGGCCCTTATGAGACCCTCCATCACCGGCCCTTATGAGACCCTCCATCACTCCACCGGCCCTTATGAGACGCTCCATCACTCCACCGGCCCTTATGAGACGCTCCATCACTCCACCGGCCCTTATGAGACCCTCCATCACTCCACCGGCCCTTATCGCCTCAGATTGTGAAGCGCAGCAACAAGCTCCGGCACGAAGGCACAGTCACCTCTGGTGAATTCATCAGAATAAAGCTGCAGAATGGGAACTGCTGTGTTGAGATGGCAGTAGGATGTGGGGTTCAGCGCTTGTAAATACATGATTGTAGTTTGAATAAAGCTTCGTTTCATGTGTTGTTGACTTGTATATGCACTTGTTTATTGTGATGGTTATTTTTATTTGTTCTTTTACTCATTTATTCATGTTTCTTATTGTTTTCAGTATATAAAATATAATTATTTAATTTATGTATGCATTAATTCATTGCTTGACTTTATCTAGTGTGTATTAATGCATAACTATGTCATATGACAAAACAAATTACATTTAGCTTGTTTTACACTCTTAGAAAAAAGGGTTCATTGGGGTTCTATATACCATAGGGTTCTTTACTCCAAATAACATTTTATGCTAAAAAGGTTCTAAAAATGACAAGAAAGAACCCTTTTGGCACAAAGGTTCTTTAGGCTATTATTTGACAAAACAAAATTAATGAATGAACCCCTAAAAGGTTCCATATATAACCTTTTTCCTGGTTACAAAGAACCCTAAAGGGTTCTTTTGATTGAACCCTTAAAAGGGTTCTGTATAGAACCTTTTAGGGGTTCCAAATACGTAGCGCCTGATAGAACCTTTTAAGGTTCTATATAGAACCTTTTCTTCTAAGAGTGCGTTAAATTATATAATTTTTAGTATATACATTTAAATAAGTAATATAATTAAGGATTGGTCAGCATTTAATATTATTATTTTGTTTAAGTTTTGGGGTGGGCTAACAATGCAATTCATTCTGAGGTAATATACATTTTTAAGGAGCGATACTTACATTTTTCGAGTATAAAATCAACAGTTTTCTCCAACGGAGAGATCTTCGAGCAGCTGCCCGTCTCCTTTGTGCAGACATTACACACGCCGAGGAAAACTGCTGTTCTAGGTAGGGCTGTCGAGTTACTGATGTTATGAAGTGTTAGTGCACCTGTCACTCATATAATTTAAAGTTATTACATACAAGATCATGGAAAGATACCATAGTTGTATCATAATACATAAAAAAAAATGTTTTTGTTATAAGTCTGAGGGATGAAACGAGAGGTAAATTCATCAAGAAAAAGGGAAACAAATGAGAAACTTTTTGGGTATAAAATAAAGAAATTAACGACATATTCAAGATTTGGGGGTTTCTTATTAAAAAAATATATCGTTATAAGGATAAAACTGTGGGTCATAGTATGGTTTAAAATATAACAACTTAGATCAACCCTAAATGTATTCACAAAAATGGAGAGCTGTTTCTTCAACAATACCACAAAATGAGCAAGTTTAATCAATATCGAGATATTTACAGATAGATGAATTAAACGTGTCGTTCATATCTTTTAAGTTGTTGCGCTTGTGATAACGCGTCGTAGGTCACATGATAACGTCAACATGGCGATGATGTCCGGATCGCATTCATACTCAACGAGATTTGGCTATAAAGTACCTACTCTTTTAGCGCTCGTTAAGTAAGTACTCATTGAAATTAAGTACCTACTCATTGAGTATGCGATTCCGAACGCAGCCTCAGAGTTGGTTGAACCTCCTTATTGAAACAGGCCCCAGGTTATGCTGGGAAGGGAAAGTGGAGATGGTCCTCACTGCAGAACATGAAATCCACGGGGAGGAGTCGGATCTAGATCCGACTCCTCCCACCTTACATACCTAAACCTACCCAGCTCCACCCCTTATCCCTAAACCCACCCCTAAACCTATCCAGCTCCACCCCTTATCCCTAAACCCACCCCTAAACCTACCCAGCTCCTCCCCTTATCCCTAAACCCACCCCTAAACCTACCCAACCCCACCCCTTAATCTGGATCCGACTCCGCCCCTGGATCTCGTGTACTGCAATGAGGTGCTACTGGGAAAGTGAGGCGAGCTCCAGGGCATTTATTCAGAACACACACACACACGAACACACACACACACACACACACGAACACACACACACACACACACACACACACACGAACACACACACACCCCTGACGGAAATGTAATATATGACATATATATCCCTATATCGCAAGTGACGCCGTCATATATGCTAAATATAAGACAATATATTGCTATCACATATATACATATCTCTAGATATATGTAGATATAGGTTTATAACATATATAAATTGTCCATATTAAATGAGTATATTGACATATATTAATACAATGTATATGATTATTGTTTATATAATATTATATGTTTTAACCATATATTTCACTGATATGTTTAATTTATATATGCCGAATTATTTAAACAATATACATACATTTTACAGGCTTATTGTTTTATATTAATTCATTCCTTGTTTTCCTTATTTAAACATCTTGAACTTTTAACAAGTCTACACAATTCACATTTCATTTAAATTTCTATCACATTTTAGAATTAGCACATTTTTTTATAAATACAATTATTTTTATTTATTTATTATTTTAACTGGCTCATAAAAACGAAACAAATACTAAACAAATTATATGTGCAAACTTAAATTTTATATTTTGTCAAATAATCAATAACCATATATCTATATAATCAATTTCTATATGTAAGAAAATACATACAAACACATTAATACATGCACTACATATGCAGATGCATAGCCTACAGAATAATACACAGTTAATGTCTCCTACAAAGCTTTGGCAGAGCTGCAAACTGATGTCACTGATGTCAGATATGAAAAAAAAAAAAAAAAAACGTTCCTTCATAATAAATAATTAAGAAAATTCATAATATAATCACATCTGTGCTGTTCCAAAGGCATGTAGAAAAACTTTCTATCTGCATTTCAGGCCATTTAGCATTGCGTTGCACTCCACCCCAATATCTTACGTCATTGCCTAATGCCCTATCTTCATAGGCGCGTCAGAATTCAAACGCAATCAAAAAACCGCCAAAGCACGCGCATTCAGAGACCAACGGATGAATGTTCGCCCATGTCGAGTGGAAAGAAGAAACGGATAATGAAAGTAGGAGCATTGTTCCAACATCACACATAAAAAAACTTAAATATTAATGATTTCTTAGACGGACTTGATGATCTGTAGGCTTGATTTAATTGAGTGGAGAGGTGGAATGAAGAAAACGTGAAGGCGGATGGCCGTGGCCGTTCGAGACAACTGTGCATAACGTTGCAGGTAAGTTAAGTTAATTTCTTATAATTCACTCATTGATATTGCACAGAGAATAAATAAGTTAAATAATGCTGAATTGCATGAGCTATTAATAAGCTACTGATCATATGGCGCTATTAATTGAGCAGATATTCACAATGTTGCTAACTGAATTAGTTTTTTTTTTTTTTTTTCGTTTTCGTTTTTTTTACATTGAACGTTAACGTTACTATTATTAATACTGCTTTATTGTGTGCGTTGCATTTTCATGTTCTCATTTTCATGGTCATGTTTAAAGGTGCCATCTGTCAAATAATCGATTAAAACTCCACATATTCCATACCAGATGGGGGCAGTATACCTCCAGAAAGTTGGCCTACTCTAGTCTGTTTTTTAGTTTCAGGTTGTTAATCTTCTAAAACCGTCAAATAGTCCGCTTTGTCCCGCCAAAGCCTATTTTGATCGGTGAGGGGTGTAGACTACACTGAAAAAAGTGAAACTACTGTGTCGTTCATTTAAAGTGCATTTTTATATTGGACTACAGTGAAAATCACAGTTTCTGATTTAAACCTGTTTTGTTCAGTTTTCCTTAAAGCAAATAACAAACACAAAATAATGATACTTTGGACCAACCTAAAAAAATTACTGTAATTTGTTACAGCTAAATTTATTAGTTTTCCTCAAGCTATATTTTTGATTTGGTTTAAACTTAAAATTTTAATTTAATATCAATCAAGTCTGCTCAACAAAAAGTTAAAGTAAACCTGAAGAAGTGTTATATTAAGTGATGATTGAGCATTATTGAAGACACCTGATGTTAACAAGCAGAATCACTGAAGGAGAAAACCATAATTTTTAAGTCACCGTTATGGAGATGAGTGTTTGCTTTAGTTGGGCTCTTGACCCTTAAATCAATAACTTTACATTTTGTTTGGCTGCTGTTCGTGATTTATAACAGCCAGATGAACAAATAGAAAAGGTGATTTGATGGTGTTGGTTGTGTTTTAGCACAATCATTATTTCACAATCATTTGACCTGAATCACTGAACTCATTTGAGTCCAATTTAGATATACTTTATTAATTGTACTTTATTAATTTTAGCAGGACTGTCCTAGAATGGCATAATATTTAAACCTTTTACAATGTATTCCAAAGATTTTTTTTAACATTTCTAATATACACAACTTTTTTTTTTTTTTTTTAACACACAGACATCAAGAATCAGCCTGTGAATCTCATCAATGGTGACAATTATAAAGCATGTTGCAGTGCATTCTGGGTACCACTAATCAAAACTCATTCATGGCTCCCATCATGCATTGCTGCATGAATAAATAATGAGCTTGTGTTCAGAGGTGATCTGTTTGTCACCATTGCTGAGATTCATACGCTAATTATTGATGCCTGTGTTTGCCAACAGGGTCTTAGAAGGTTTCTTTTTATTGATTAGATAATTTGGATTCCATTGAAAATGTTAAAAATAAGATGCTGTACAAGGCCAGTGCTGTTATAATTAATAAAGTAAACCTAAATTGGGCTCTACATAAGTTCAGTAATTCATGTCAAGAGATTGTGTAATATTGATTGTTTTGTTCATCTGGCTGTTATATCTCATTTACAGCAGCAAAACAACATCTAAAGTTAAAGATTTAAGGGTCAAGAGCCCAACTAAAACACACACTGATCTCCACAACGGTGACTTAAAAATTACGCTTTTCTCCTTCAGTGATTCTGCTTGTTAACATCAGGTGTCTTCAATAATGCTTAAAGGGGTCATATAATGGTACATGCACTTTTACAAGCTGATTGTACTGAAATGTGTGTTGGCAGTGCCTGTACACAACCATCATATAATGATAAAAATCCATCCAGTGGTTTTGTTTTAATCTCCTTATATGTTTTCCCCTGCCTCAAATCAAGCCGTTCGATCCTGTGACGTCACAAGCTCGCACGCCCCTCCCACGATGGTTGATTGACAGCAGCGTTTCAACACAGACCCGCCCTCGCTCGTGAGTGAGATGTCAATCATAGTTCGTCATTGTTTACACTGGAGCAGAATGGCGGCCGTCTAAGCAATTGTGGTGTTCTGTTCTTGGGTGCAATAACGAACACAGCAGTCATTTAAAAGTTCCCAAATCCGAACCGCTGAAGACGCAGTGGCTGAGTTTTATTTATGAAGGGAACATTCCCGACGAGCAACGTGAATGCGCTCATGTTTGCGCAAATCATTTTTCACCAGACTGCTTTTTAAACGTGGGTCAGTATAAATCAGGTTTTGCTAAGAAGCTGCTACTGAAAAAGGAATCGGTACCAACTATTCGTGTTCCTGTTGGACCTCCAGAAGAAGTGAGTGTAACGTTTTATTAACCTTTATAATCTTTGCAAATCCCTTGCACGTTTCACGATGAATGTGGCTAGCTGCTAATGTTTACACTCAGGGTGCATTACTGCATGTGTTCTATGTAACGTTACGACGTTCTCAATATAATTCATAATCCCACGTTTATAATGAAAAACGCGTTATAGTTCTTGTGTTATTAAAAACTGTGTACGCAGGTGTTACAGTTAACATGCTAACACTAAGTTACAACTGGTTTACTTGTATGTTATTGATTAATAAAGTAATGTCAAAAAAACAGTTATAACTGCATTAAGATGAATGGTAACACAGGCCAGAAACATACAACAAATTATTAGGTATCCTTCAACTACTGCTAGAATCATTACTGACATGACCTCATGTGTTTCAGTCACGATAGTTGTACCTAACACTGAGAGAACGTCACGCATCACTGACAAGCCTACATTTACAAAAAAAAAAAAAAAAAAGTTTTTCAACATAAATCTGTCAACGAACTAACCTATAACTTACATTAGTAACGTTAAACACATAGCGTTTGTATCTCACAACTCTAACGTTACCCTGCCAGTATACAAAAATAGATCAAAGTGACATTGTTAACCAACCATTCAGAAACGTCCTGTTCGAGCCTTAATTGTCGAACTTCTTCGGGGCCGTCATCATGTTCCGGGTCCGACTCCGGTTCAAATTGATATGGTTGCACAGATATGTTCTCAGAGAATCCAGCTGCCATTCTTTCGCCAAAATACACCATCAGCTGTTGTCAAGGCAACACTCCACGTGCGTTGTGTCAAAAACGCCCCGCAGAACAGAGGGGCGGAGTCAGCGAAGCTCATTATCATTTAAAGGCATATGCACTGAAACGGTGTGCTGAAAACAGAGCTGTTTTTGAGCAGGTAAAATGAGTGTTTTCTTAAAATACTAATGAGAATTTTTAATAAAAGTATATTACAAAGTTTTCATTTAGACCCTAAAGATTCATATTAACTTGTACAAAAATGGCATTATATGACCCCTTTAATCATCACTCAATTATTCATTTAATTATCTCATTAACTTTAACACTTCTTCAGTGTTCATTTAACTTTTTGTTGAGCAGAATAACTATTTTGATTGGTATTAAATTAAAATGTAAAGTTTAAACCAAATCAAAAATATAGCTTGAGAAAAACTAATAAATTTAGCTGTAACAAATTACAGTATTTTTTTAGGTTGGTCCAAAGTATCATTTTTTTCAGTGTAGAATGACTGCTGCCGCTGCGCTTGACAGGGCGCGTTACGAGCAAAGAGACAGAGAGAGCGAGCCCCGGCCGCCTTACCATCTTCAAACAACAGGAGCGCGGTCCTGCTCTCTCTCCCTCGCGCATATTAATCAAATCAATTGACACGATAGTAAGACCGCAGTTTCACGTGGAGCATTTGGAGATTTTTAGAGATTAAAGAGATACAAGCAGTGCGAGTTATTCGTGTGTTGCAGTTTGGCTGGTGGTTATGTATGTTGCCCGCATACCGCCTCCCATGGCCGAAACTGGTATTACAACACCTGTCGGGCCGGGGCTAGTAATGCTAATGCTAATTTAGGTTGATATCTCTGCAACACTATAACTTTTCATTTTTTTAATGACATCATCGCCCTTATTTCTTCTCATTCTTTTGATAGCTACGAGTAGGCCCAGATTATTAACGTTACACTGCAGTGCATCATAAGATAATTAAATGTTTGTGTGAAAATAATATTAAGTAAGATGTCAGCTGTCAGACACAGTGGAGAATATAATACAATATTTGCCTTTAGAGTCTAGAACTAATACAATAATACTCAAGTAAAGTAAAAATATCTCAAATGTATGCCAATGTAAACTTGCAGGATATTAAAGGGTACATATCATGCTTTTAAATCTTTCCTTTTTACATATAAATCATATATTTGTGGTCTATATAAAGCAGAACTGCAATGCTTGGGTCTGAATTCCTCATTATTATAGCTCCACAGGCCACTTTTCTACCGCTTTTCTGATGTGCGTCTGAGATCAACTCGTTTTGGTGCGGTCTCTTTAAATCCAAATGCGACACTTCATATCCCGCCCCCTCTCCAGCTCGCAGAGGTGACACTCGGTTCAGCTCCACCCCGTTCGGCAATTTTTGTAGTTTTATAGAGATGCGATTATCTAGCCTAGCTGAACAGAAACTTTTTATTCACATGTTATTAACAAAATGTCAAAAACGGAAGACTTGTCCATCAAGCCTAACATGTTCGAGCCACAGTCGGAGCGAGATGAAAATAAAGAAGACGAACCTGCAGAACAACGTCTTCATATGGATGTATCGCAATGGTGTGGTTACTGTATTTACAGTAAGTTCTGCATCCATGCCCACTACTACAATACTGCATGATTTACAACGACTATTTAATACTCACAAAACAAAATATAAGTTATATTATAAACAATTAAAGAAAAGTCGATTATTTCTCTTAAAACAAGCACACTAACAAGACAACTGCTAAACCATGACCACCGAGTGTTTTAAGAAGAGTAGTAAGTTACGTTATTTACAGCTTACCGAAGTGCTTTGTTCGTCGTCTCCACAGATAGAAGGAACTGACCCCTCAATCAGACGAAGTCTATCGGCAAATCCTTCTTTATACTGGCGGAGGTTGCTGAAGTTACGTTGGTTATCCATGAAGTGCTTCGCGCACACAAACATGACTTTACTCACAGATGTGGGGACATTTCCGTGAAAAATAAAACTCAAACAGGCACTTCGAAGAGGTTCTGATGCTGGCAGACGGTGTAATGAAGCATGTGGGTTGCTACATCCAACAACCGAACATGTTGACGTAACTTACCCTCTCGTAACTTCTGCATACTTGGACTACAAAATTGCAGCGAGAAATAAAAATGGCGGATTGCTCAAAGTGTTTGGCCGGAAGTCGATGTCCTTATTTGGCAGTTCCGCTGCAAATACTTTGACGTAATAGTTCACAAAACGTCATAGATTATAGAAAAATCTAAACCGGTTGAAAAATGTGACCAAAACGGAATATAAAGATATCAACGAAGTTCCCGAAGAGACTGATTTCAACTTTTCTGTACTTATAAACACTCCAAATATACAACAAAAGGCATTTAAGGGCTAAAAAAGTAGATTTAGCATGATATGTCCCCTTTAAATCACTGTCAATATGTGTGCTAATATTTTGAACACTGTCCCCCATATCATGACATCAATACTTTTGTTGCATAAGCGCTATGTGGTCAGCCCTAGTTGTATCTTTTGTTTTAATACATTTTGAATTCCCCTTTTCCCCCCACAGAGAGACAGTCCACCCTAGGACACAACATCGGTCCAGTCCAAAACTTCTGAGCAAAAGAAAATGCAAGCCAAACCCTAGGCTTGTTGAAGAGGAGACCCTTAATGATGGACCATCTAGCCCCAAAAGGTCACAAGATAATTTTTTTACTGAGACCCAAAACTAGCATCTGCAAAAGAAAATTGTTATAACGTTGTTGCTTCAGGATAAAATAAAACAAAATCATTATTACTTATAACTTTGCAAATGAATTACTACATTTAGAAATTAAATACTTCAAATGAATCATCCAAAGTTAGGAGTACCTAATTATCTACATTAGTTTATCTCGACAGGATTAGTCATTTTTCACAGCCATACACAAGCAGTCTGTCAGAGTTGTTTATGTTGCTTTGCCTGTTTTTACGTTATGTTAAAGCTTATATATATCTGTTTACCTGTTTTAATGCAGTCTGCTATTATCCACTCTGCTATTATTTCCAAGCTTACTGTTTTGGGCAAGCTGATCTTCATTTTCTGCTAAAGAAATTTAAAATACTGATACTGAAAATCTAAAATATTGTTTAACTGTTTTGGTTCCTAGAAATGCCCACACTCCTTGGTACAAAGGGCAAGCTGGGGAAATGTCTTGAAGCGAAGGAGCAGAGCCCACAGGAACAACTGGCATCGCCTTCCAGCACAGGACACTGGGTATGCTGTTTTTCCAAACCACTACTGTAGTAACAACAAGTTATGACAGTAAAGACTTATTACAAAGAAATTCAAATACCGGTACCAATAAAACAATTTGTCTTTTTTTACAGATGCAGTGATCCAGAAATGTCCTGGAACCACCAGGGGCCAACTAGGGGTAGCTATTATTCAAACGGTCACTGAGCTGCATACATCCAAAAAGACTCAACAAATGTAAAAAATGAAAAGACTGTATCACATATACCTGTTGGTGGATTTTCCTTTTCTGGGCTTGTTTTATGTTTTGTTGTAATATTGTATTTGTATATAATAGTGATGGGAAGTCCAGTTATTTTCCGCAAATCGGTTCTTTCGGACAGTTTGTTTCAATTAACCAGTTCAAAAAAACGGTTCACCAGTTCTTTTACGTCCTCACGTAATGACGTCAATTCTACCATCCCGGCGGATAAAAATAAATTCAGATAAAGGCATTTGTAATTACCCTAGAAATCTAGATGCACCCTAGCGGCAGCAAATTTTATTTTGCAGCCAGTTACGTCTAGCAACTCTTCGTTGACTTGCGAGCTGGAAAAACCAAACTCTAGTCAGGCCAATCACATCGTGTATAGAGTCAGTGGGTGGGTTTAAAGGGATACTCTACTGGTTTTTCATATTAAACTATGTTATTCCCTTAACTAAGACGAGTTGATACATACCTCTCTCGTCTCAGTGCATGTGCTCAATCGCTGTCTTGCCGCGAACCTTTGTTAGATCTTATCTCAGCCCTGTTCATTCAATACGGGCCAAGAAGAGAAGCGACCAAACACCTCCACTTTTTCCCTATTTAAATACAGTTACTAGAGTAGTGTAACTCGACCTAGGACGGTGACACAAAATAAAACGTTGTGCTTTTCTAAGCGTGTAAAATGGATAACTATGTTGTATGGCAGAATACCATAGCAAGTGCTTGGGAGCACTTCGACTCGGCGCAGTAATATCATCTCTCGTGAAAAGTCCGCTCCCGTTGAAATGAGAGGGCGGAGGAGAGGGAGCGGAGGAGCGGACTTTTCACGAGAGATCCTGGGTGCTTCTCATTTCTTATTTGTGCGTCCTCGTTTCCTTTCCTCGCGTCTCAGCTCCACCCCCTGTAGGACGCGAGGAAACGCTGCAAGGAAAAGAAAAGGAGGACGGAGGAATCAAATGAAAGCTTTTTTATACATTGGAATACTTGATCACTCGAGCGTCACTTCACAGCGTCATCAGCAGCGCTCAAGGATCTGCCCTTATGTTGTTGAGGTTTGTTTATTTAAGAAATTCATAATAAATAACAATAAAGCAAGCTATGCTATTGAAATATGTTAGATGTGTGGTTTATATAAACTGCAAGGGTAAAGTATAAATTAAATGATTGTGACAGATGTGAAGGGGGAGGAGAATTGATGCGTGCGTCACGTTTAGTCCATAAAACTCTTCCGCATAGGATACACCTGTGTATCCTCGCTCATAGCTCCTCTGGAAGCCTCCTCACTCCTCGATCCTCGCCTCCTCGGTGTGCAATTAGAGAATTGAGATGTCCTTCAAGATGGCTGAGCTCGGTCAGTTTCCGGGTTATAGGATGGAGGACAGAGGAGCGAGGAGACGAGGAGGGATATTGAGAAGCACCCGATATTACTGCGCCGAGTCGAAGTGCTCCCAAGCACTTGCTATGGTATTCTGCCATACAACATAGTTATCCATTTTACACGCTTAGAAAAGCACAACGTTTTATTTTGTGTCACCGTCCTAGGTCGAGTTACACTACTCTAGTAACTGTATTTAAATAGGGAAAAAGTGGAGGTGTTTGGTCGCTTCTCTTCTTGGCCCGTATTGAATGAACAGGGCTGAGATAAGATCTAACAAAGGTTCGCGGCAAGACAGCGATTTAGTGCACGCACTGAGACGAGAGAGGTATGCATCAACTCATCTTAGTTAAGGGAATAACATAGATTAATATGAAAAAACAGTAGAGTATCCCTTTAACATAATGACGACAGAGTTGCAATGATTCCGCCTCCACGTTCGGTTCAGAGACGGGCTGTCACACATGCTCAGTATCTCCAGCTCATCAGTTCTCTGTATCGAACGTGTCCAAAAGAAACAGTTTTCGGTTCTGTAGTGGTGATTGAGGACCGCTGTACCTGTACGTTTGGTAATGCTCAGTATCAGCTGCTCGTGCTCATCACTTCTCTCAGCACTTGTCTCAGTTCAGTGAACTGTTGGAGTTACTGGAGTAACGTATTCTCCAGGATATTGTTTATTTCGAGTCAGAGGTGTCTGAAAGTGAGTAGTTGTGGATCAGCTCTGACGCAAGATGCGAACTGTTCCGAACGATTCAGTCTGATTTGGTGTACTGGTTCAACCGGTTCACTGAAAAGAACTGGTTCAAAAGATCGATTCGTTCCAGAACCGGACATCACTAGTATATAATATAGTTGTGTGTTCAGTGTTCAGTATTTTTCTAATTTTGCGCAGCTTAACAATTTTTCTTTGTAAATTAAAACTGTTTTAATAAAGTTTTAATGTTTTAACTCTTTTACACTGCACCGTTTAACATTTAAGGCTTAGGCATGTCATGTGCATTGCATTGCAAGTGTGTAAGTACACGTCCATAACCTATATTTAAAAATGTGTAAGAAATTAATGAAAGCATGTTTTTCACATTTGTTTAGTTTACATCATACATCAATGCAAAATATATTGCAATTAATATACATAATATAAGAACATAACATATTCAAAATATATGTGCACACAATGTTTTTGTATATGCCATTTATATATTCCAAATACATTTATCAAAAATATATATTTTATTTAAAAAATATCATATATAAGTCTATATAAAAACATATTAGGGGCACATATATATATATATATATATATATATATATATATATATATATATATATATATATATATTATATATATATATATATATGTCACATGTATGTAAGCAATATACTACGCATATATGTGTAGTTTGTATATTGAACATTTATTCAAATATATATATGTCATGTATATTGATAATTATATATGTGACATATATAAAAAACATATATAAAATATATGGGCTAGTTTTATATGTCAATATATGAAATTGTTCCATTTTCGAATAGGTTTTATATATGGGCAGATATATATGTACATATATGTTTTCACTTTCTATGTGGATATATTTAATATATGTATATTTCATATACGTACATATATTACATTTCCGTATGGGACACGAACACACACACACGAACACACACACACACGAACACACACGAACACACACACACGAACACACACACGAACACACACACGAACACACACACACACACACACACACACACACACACACACACACACACACACAACACACAACGAACACACACACCACACACGAACACACACACACACGAACACACACAAATACGAAACACACACACGAACACACACACACGAACACACACACAACACACACAACACACACACACACGAACACACACACACACGAACACACACGAATACACACACGAACGCATGTGTATTTATGTAGTACTATATGTATTACACAAACACATATATGCATTACCCTAACCCAATTAAATAAATGAATTGTGTGTGTGTGTGTATATAATATTACAGTTTTTTTCGATTGCTAAACGACAGTGAGCACAACTGGAGCTACATGTGCAAAACTCTAACTACAGTCTGCACTACCAACAGTCACCTGAGCTAAACAGTTCACATCACCTGCAAAACTCACTCCAAGCAACACAACTCTTAACACACTCAGTGCAGCAAACACTACACAACCCTCACTGAGATAACACACACTGTCACTCAGAACACACTGAGAGTAAAAACACTAGCATCAAACACCAATACAGAAAATACTAACTTTTCATCTTTACAGTTTGAACAATTTCAGTGACTTCATACAAAGTAATATTTTCTTCAAAGAAAAGAGTGGCATTCTTTCACATGATTTATTTACATTTTTAGAAAATAACAATTCTTTCAGGTAAATTAAAATTAGCAGTTTGCTTCAATAGTCTGTAGTAATTTACGGAATTACAGTAACACATGTACATTTACAACAACCATGTCAACAATAGCATTTTCCTGCGCATCTGAAAATATTTTTCCTCTTCCTCCTGTTAGGGGCAGTCTTTAGGTCCTGTTGTAAAAATATATTTTACAGTCAAACTTACTGTAGTATATATCTGTGTAAATATTCTATAATTGCAATACAAAATAAATTGCTGTAATGTTTTCATTTACTGTAAGGATGTAACTCACCTGTTTGTATGATGGAAAATGGTGGATCTTTGCAGATTGGGTTGCACGCTCAACCCTGCCTCTCTCAGTGAGAGACCATGGTTCACGGGTTGGGTTCACGACATGGTCTATAAGTGTAGCCCTTATTTCATCTGAAATAACAGCTCTTTGTCTTCTTTGTCTTCCTCCACGCATCCGCCCTCTCCCTGCCACCTTTCTCCCTCCACAAACCTGTCTTCTTTGGTCCATTTCCAAAATTAGTCTTTCTGAGCTTTACCTATATATATATATATATATATATATATATATATATAATATATGTGTGTGTGTGTGTGTGTGTGTGTGTGTGTGTGTGTGTGTGTGTGTGTGTGTGTGTGTGTGTGTGTGTGTGTGTGTGTGTGTGTGTGTGTGTGTGTGTGTGTGTGTGTGTGTGTGTGTGTGTGTGTGTGTGTGTTGTGTTCACTAACAAGTCTAAAACAAGACCACTGCTTAGCCTTTCAGCTGAAACTGCAATCAGCAGTGTTTGAAAGGCACAAGGCTGAAATCTATTCTGTTTTGAATGTGTGGTTCACAGTTTTGACTGCAGTTTGTTAGCATTTGAACAAAGTGCTGTAAATCCACAGTGTTGTGCAGGTTGTGGTTAAAGTCATGGGATAAGTGTGTAGAGTTTTGAAAACTGTGTTCAAGCAATGAAAAACGAACTAGAGTTTGGTCCACATGAACTGCTGCTGTGCAGACTGTAGTTAGAGTTTTGCACATGTAGCTCCAGTTGTGCTCACTGTCGTTTAGCAATCGAAAAAAAACTGTTTGTACATATATATGTCATATATATATTATAATATATATATATATATATGTATCAGTGGCGGGCCGTGCATTTCACACCTAGGCCTTCTGTCCTACCTGAATTAGTACGTTTTGATAGTGTAGCAGCGCAAAGACTCTCTATAATTGTTGTTTTTATTTTGCACCGGCAGTTATTGGGTTAATGCGGTGAGTTCGGGAAAGCCCGGCGCGTGAGTTCTGCTGGTGTGTTTGTGAACAGTGGTTCTTGCGTTCCGAATCCGATTATAAATTCAGAAACGAAGCCTCCCTCCCTTATCTTGTCGTTCAAGGGTTACAATAGTCCCTTTTCAGACGTTACAATAGTATGCATGTTGACAAAATAATAAGTTTCGATCATAAATTTGAAAGAAAAATTAAGAAAATCATATTCACCACGGGGAAAAAAGCATTATAGACCTAGGTTTACTCGCCAAGGTTATTTTTTACACAAAATCTATCTTTATTTCTTTCCTCAAGAAGACTTCAAATACTCTGTTGTAAGTTACAGGTTCTAACTGCGTTCAGTTCAAACATGTCTGTCTCGTCATATTTCTATACGTTTTAATTCGCTTTAGGGCTGAGAGTGTCTGCTCGACAGAAGCAGCGCACTCACCGCAAAACTTGACGATGTGTACAGCTGCTGCCCCATGCTCTCACACAGAGTTTTGATTGAACGAAATCAAAATGAGATCAGCGGGACTTTTGCCTTAAAATTCATTCGTGGCATAACTTCAGTTCTGTTTTTACCCGGACAGATCGAGCAGTGTTCCGTGACTCTGCGTTAAACTCAGGCTGAATAAGGGATTTTTTTCCCGGTGAGGGAAAGAAACATTAATTTGTGGGTTGAAAAACTATTAAATCTACAGGAATATATTTTAGTTTACGCAGTTCGCTACAGATGCGGATACTAGTAATACTAGAATACTAGAATGACCAACTGTGTATGGTATGATTATTATTTTGAGTTTTTACAAAGTAATAACTTATATTGTTCATGAACGTGTTTCCATAATAATACAATCATAAGTGGATACAGTAAACGCATAAAACAGTTCAACATACATGGAGATAGATGGGGTTAGGGTTAGGGTTATATAATAATATTTATAAATAGGTAGACAGGAATAAGACCAGCATGCAGGCAAGACCACCAAAAATACTCTGACCATTTAAATCCATTCTGTTATTGAGATGCTACAAATGATATTACAAACTTTTCGTTTTGACATTAATTCAGTCATTATACATACATTTGACTCTTTATTTATCTTGTGTTAGCGGAATATAACTTTTTTGACTTTCCAAGTCACAGGGAGTGGACATGGCTAATTTGCTGGAAGTTGTCTGGATTTTCCCAGGCTAGCTAATGAGCAAATAAGTGTCCCTCTTCTGCCATCTCCTGATTATAGTAGTAATTTCATGGGGGGGGTTTCTCAAAGTGTTTGTTTTTCCTGCAGGTGAAAACAAGATGCATCAATCTAGATCTCTGTTACTTTATTTGGGCTTTAAAATGTTTTGCCTGACTTGGGTGAGATTGTAGTAGCAAAAACTGTGTAGTGTGAACATGATTTCATCAAGTACAATGTTCCTGAATCAACATTCCTTTTTGATCATTGAGCAATATTACAATTAGATTTGAGGAATAAGTTTACAGTTAAGTTCCAGGTAAACTTTACACAGCCTATGAATGTTTGAGTGTCGGCCTAGACAATTTATTTATTATCAGAGGAGTTTTTGCAGGAGTTCCATCAGTCGCTAAATAAAAAGATCATACTTTGTTTGCTTTCTTTATAATCTATTCACACTTTAAATAAAATAGTTTTGTTTGTCATAAATGAAAGAGTGAATCCAAATTGTTCTGTGGGTCAGTAATTTTTTTCTACTTATAGCCTATTTAGAAAGTGGAAATGGTCAAATTTTAACATTCTGCTGCCACCTACTGCTAGAGCAAGAGTTCATCTCATCTCATTCTGTTTTAAGTGTTTGTTTTTCCTGCAGGCGAAAACGATGCAGCGTTTGCTCCTCTTACTGTATTTATCTGGGCTGTATTTATCTCTTAAAATTAAGGTGCAAAATTAAAGAATACATAAGAAATGCTTTAAAAAAAGAGAGTAATAAAATAGTGCAAAGTGTTAAATAAACAGAGAAACCGACGACGGTCTTGCATTATTTGCAGACGACATTGGTCTGACAACGGTCAGACTTATAAAAACCAAAAAACTGCCATACTGGCGAGCTGACTTTTCCTGTTTGATCAACAATCGCTGCGGCACTCATTTTCCACTTATCACTTGCTTGTTACTGAACAATTAAACACGAGACAACGATATGGCGCAACCATACTGTTAAGGGGATCGCACACCGGACGAGAAGCGCCGCGCCGCGTCAAGAACGAGTCACCTTAATTTATATAGCGCTTTTTACAATACAAATTGTTTCAAAGCAGCTTCACTGAGATAACAGGAAAACAATGTTGTAGTAGTATTGTTAAATTCAAAATTAAATGTTAAATGTCCCCAACTAAGCAAGCCAAAAGCCAATGGCGACAAAGGCGAAGAGAGGCGAAAAAGGCAACAGTGGCAAGGAACCAAAACTCCATCAGGGACAGAATGGAGAAAAAAACCTTGGGAGAACCCAGGCTCAGTCGGGGGGCCAGTCCTCCTTTGGCCAACGAATGAACAGTGTATGATTATGAGTTAGGCAGCATAATGTCAGGAGTCAGATGGGATCAGAACTTTCACGATATTTATCCAGTTCATCTGGTTGGAGGTTGGGTCATCCGGCCGGTGAGGAGATGAGTGTGTTGAGGTGTCCATGGGCCTTCACAGTGTTGATGGGGCTGCCACTTCACTATATTTACTATATATATTTACATTAAGCACCAACACTTCAAAAGAAGTATATTTAAAACTAGATTTCTTAGTGGTTTTGAGAATATTACTATAAATTACAGCAACACCGCCCCCTTTGCCTTTCGGACGAGGCTCATGTTTATAACAGTAATCTTGTGGAGTGGACTCATTTAAAGTAATGTAATCATTTGGTTTTAGCCAGGTTTCTGTCAAACACAGCACATCTAGGTTATAGTCTGAAATCATATCATTAACTATGAGCGCTTTTGAAGTAAGGGATCGAATATTCAACAACCCAAGCTTTAGCGTTTGCTCATCTGTATCATATCTGTTTTTTATTTGTTGAACATCAATTAAATTTTTAACCTTAGAAAGGTTTGGCAGTTTTTTGGATTTCCAGATTCGGGGAACAGACACAGTCTCTATATGATGATATCTAGGTGAAAGAGTCTCTATGTGATGAGATTTATCTGACCTTGGTGACGTGAGGCCGCTAGCAGACGGTCGGTTTAGCCAGTTTGTCTGCTTCCTGACCTGAGCCCCAGATTGTCATGTTTTATCTCTAAGACTATGAGCCAAATTACTAGAGAGAAGAGAAGCACCATCCCAGGTGGGATGAATACCATCTCTTTTCAACAGGTCAGGCTTGCCCCAAAAACTTTTCCAATTGTCTATGAATTCTATATTATGTTGCGGACACCAATTAGACAACCAGCCATTGAGTGAACACAATCTACTAACTATCTCATCACTCCTTCGAACAGGAAGGGGGCCAGAGCAGATTACAGTGCTGACATCGTACTTGCGAGTTCAAACACCTCTTTAATATTAATTTTGGTGATCTCCGACTGGCGAAGTCGAACATCATTAGTGCCGACGTGAATAACAATCTTAGAGAATTTACGATTAGCATTAGCCAGCACTTTTAAATTTGCTTTGATGTCAGGCGCTCTGGCTCCCGGCAAACATGTGACTATGGTGGCTGGTGTCTCTATTTTCACGTTCCGTGTAATAGAATCGCCAATTACCAGGGCACAATCAACAGCATTCTCAGTGGGTGTTTCACTGAGAGGGGCAAATCGATTTGTTATGGTAACCGGAACAGAAGAGTGGTTTTTTGATCCGCGACTAGAGCGATTTCTCACCGTCACCCATCTGCCTGGCTGCACAGGCAATAACTCAGCCGGAACTGAATCATGTAAACGGTTCACTATGCTAGGCGCATCCAAAGTAGTATCTAAAGCTCGAGCACACTTACTATCCTCAATTAAAGTTTGGATGCGTGTCTCTAATTCTGAAATCCTCTCCGTCAGCCTGACTGTCTCCTTGCATTTATCACATATAAACCCTATGCCGACGGGGAAGGCTATGGTAAACATATGGCATGATGTGCAAGTGACAATAACAGGACAAGACATTACTCACCGTGTTTGTTGACTGATTCTTACTCACCTGGGCTTTTTATGAACTCAGATGTGCGGGCGCGCACGAGAAAAATAAATAACTGAGCGCACGGGCGGCGCAGGCTAACGAGATACAAGCGTGTCAAGTGCTAACAATAACGGAAGCTAGCGAAGTTAGGTTAGTCTGAGATGTTAGTTAAACTGTATTGGTAGTATAAACAACAAGAAATGATCATAAATTATGGTTCAAAACAGAGAGAAATACGAGTCTTTAGACGGAGCTAACAGCCTCGGAGCAAACACACTCACACACAGCAGCAGCAACGACTAGAGGTATCGCACACCGGACGCGCACTTTCTCAGTTTATGGCCAGCAATATTGTTAGGCTATGTTTAAGGACATTATGAAATGAAGATAAGGTCTGTACTATGTTATGATTGTACTGTACAATTAAATACAGTCGTTGCTACACTTTACCTCAGAGCGTCAGTTAACTGCATGAATTGAGAATCTCACCTATAAATCCGATAACATCAGCAATTTCCATTCAGTCAGCTCATTTTAATGAATGAGTGTGTGTACACTCATAGAGAATAATGTGTTCGAATTTTAAAGACATGGCGCTATAAACTGAGAAAGTGGGTGCGCGTCCGGTGTGCGATACCTGTCCTAGACGCGATGCGGCGCGGTGCTGCGCTTCTTGTCCGGTGTATAGGGCATTTCAGAATGTTTGTAAACAATAGACAAAAGATACTTCCGGGTGGCAGAACGCGAGCGGCTCCTACTGACTAACTGAAGAGATCCAGCCGGCTACTGTAACAGTTACTTACTTAAAAACATTGCTGTTGATAAAAGTTGAAACGATGATGAAAACGTGTTGTGTTTGGGGTTATTTTGCTTAGAAAAAAAGAGCTAGAGAGTATTTTGCTAATTATGTGTAGGTCTACTATATTACATATTTATTATATTTTTTACTTATATCATTAAACACAGTTGTTATTATGATTAAAAAAATGCATTATATTTAATTACATTTTTTATTTTTATTATGTTGTTATGTTGGGATGTTGATTATCGCGATACATATCGGTATCGTTTTATCGCCCAGCCCTAGTACATTTATGTTAAACATTTTTAAATTGAATGATTGATTACTTGTTCTGAATAAGAATAGCAGTAGCCTAGTCCAAGCAATCACAAGTAGGCTAACTAATTTTAGTTTAAAATCCAGTAAGCTCTAAAATGGTTTCTGAATGGTTAATTAATGCTAGATGCAGGATCTGTGAGAGAGGCATGCAGACCACCGCTGCAGAGCATTAACACATCTGAAACACACTAATATATAATGATAAAGACACACTTTTTCTGAATTTTACTAGCCCATTTTATTTTTATCTCTGAAGATCGAATAATCAAAATACAACATAGACTTTTATTAAAAATTTACATGATCTATCATTGGGATACCAAATGTATGGTACATTAACAGACATTCAGCATTATAGAAATAAGTGTATCATAGTCCTACATAAAATGTGCCAAAATAAGTCCTGTTTGTAAACTTAGATTGAGGCAGACGTGCAGACGTTAAGACGTAATCCACACGTTAACTTCTAACGCCACTGTGTATGGCGCTTACTCCGTGCCAAAATCAAACATTCGACCGACCGACCGTCCGAACGTCTATCCGAACGTGTTGTACTTTTGAGCGTCTGACCGAGCGGGTTGACCCACGTGACGTCAACGTCTTGAAATTAGCAGTTTTTTAGCCATGCAAGTATCCAAGCTGATGTGTAAAGACTATAAATGGACATGAAAGGCAATACATAATAATATTGTACCACTAAAACAACACTAAAACATTTCTCCTGAATCCTGTGCATGTAAGGCTATGTGTTTTACTTTTAAAGAGCAGAAATACTGTAGGCTAGCCTATATACAGACATTCAATCGTCTTAATTTGACCAATGTAATCATTTTAACTAGTTTTTATTGTTAATTTTATTGCCCAATGAACAATGTTCTCACAGTTCATAAACAAACACTCCAAATTAATAAATGTAGGATATTATGTTATTTTATACATTTTGTAATAGGCTAATCTTAAAAAAAACAGATCCAGAAGGTTTTCCTAAATATATATATATACAGTATACTGGCTATTACCAAACCGCATCATTGAGTCGGGAGACTGAAACAAGAGGTTAAAATGAGATCAGATCCAGATGGATTCAGCTGTGATAAAAGATTTGCTGTTTATTTTTTTATTTATTGAATTTGAATGTTACGTGTAACAAAATGCTTTCTCTGTATTCAGGTTTGACTGTAATAATGCAAATATATATATTTTTTATTGACTCTTGTGTGCATGATCTGAAAGCACTGTTTGATTTTGAGCACAGATAAAATGGTTTTAAGTCTTTTCTTTTTTTTTTGAAAGAAGAGTAAGATGTTCTCTGAATGTAGTTTGAAAATTTGGTTTTGTGTAAAAGGTTTTGAAAAAGTGAGTGATGGTTCCAAGAAATGTGTTTCAGCAATTCAGGAAAACTGTAATATAGATTAAAAACATGCATACAAGTTTTTATAGCCATATCACACAGATAAAAAAGTTAATCTAATCAAGCATAATCTCAGTCTTAATAAAATTAGCCTACTAAATTATCATGATCTTTCACAAATCGACATCATAAATGTTAAAGTGAAAGGTTTATTAAAAACATTTGTATAAGAGTTCTTATTACATTTAGATATAACATAGCAGTTCTAATCAGCTGAATATACTTTACTTTGTAATTAAGGTTCGTTGATTTTCATGTCTGCCACATATAATGAGGCAAAACAAAATTATTAATAATTTTCATAAAATCATCTGTAACACGTTCCTACATGTGCTTACGTGTTGCTAACGCGTTCCCATGGCGACCGGCCGGAAGTGCGAGTAACCGATCGTCTTCCCAACGCATTGTTTACGTGTGAAGACACGCTGTAACACGTTTGTGTTTTTTTTACCTCAGTTTAACTTCTTATGCTTCTATTGTCCACATTTGATTATTGGCTGATTTAGAAAGTTATGTGCTGTGTATTATTAAAGTTAAATATAGCAGAGGCTATTAGGCTAACAAACTGGGCATTAACGGCTAATTCGGAAAAGCACGAGATATTCCATATAATTTTTCTCTATCTTCCATTAAAACGGAAGTTTTAGGAACAGACAATGTCTCATATTTCATGGAAATATGCTTTAACACTTTCAAATGCAGCGAAAACGGCAGCCCTATCTGCTTTTGTATGCATTTAAAAAGCCCATATCCTATAAAATATACTGACCATTTATATCAGACAAATTGATTTTACACATGTAACAATTGTGGTCTCAGATAAACATGTTTATTCCTACTCTATAGAGGTTAAGATATGTCTGAATCTCAGGAAGATATCTTTGATCAAGTAGATACAGTATCTCTGTAAATGCAAATAAAATTGATGTTCTTTATTTCATTCAAGACCTTACACCAAAATCAGCTTGTCTTCTATGGAAACTGAACATGTGTTTATATTGTATAACCTCAATTAAAAACATCCAGAACTGACTATGAAAAATCAGATTCTAGCGGTTGAGAACATAGGCAGGTCCACTGTAAACCTACATCAAAGTATTAACTAAAATAGGTTTATGTTGAGCTATTTTAATATTGAACAAACTAATAAATACATATTTTCTGTAGTGACAACTCCCAATATTTATATTTTTTGGCAGCCAACTTTAAAAAAAAAATTAATATTTATGCAATAGCTAATTATGGTAAAATTTTCCCATTAAAAATAATACCATTGTTTTCTAATTTTTTTAAAAATATATTTTTTCAATGAATGCAGTATTTCAGATTAATATAGAAACTTTTAAATTAAATTGTTTAAACACACAGTATGTAACTTTTGGCCACCAGGGGACACTCAATCAAAATAATAGCAAAAGACGTACTTTGATGACGTCGGGAAAGAGCGTGAGCTCATGGGAGTTGTTGTCGTTGTCGATGATAACCAGCCATCTATGGAAGAATTAATTGGACTTTAATATTTGTAACCCACAGAAGACAATCTACAAATGTGTACAATGATGCGCAAATATTTCACTATCTGCAAATGTGTATATTTACATTTGTGATACGTAAAATCATATCCACAGAAATACAGGGTGATGTGTACAACACAAAACTGTTTTTTACACATTTGCAGATTACTTCCTGTGAATTGTGGGCCACGTTACATTTGTAAGTGCCTTTTTATACATTTGTGGAATTGTGTACTGTGTACTGCGGAGATCTGTAAATAAACATATACACAAATATCTCACAACCTAAAACATGTATTTTTACATTTGTGTTGTGTAAAATCATATTCACAAAAATAATGTGTGATTTGTAAATACACACAATTTAATCTGTACAAATATCTTTTTATTTCACATACAAAGTGTGATTTACGCTTTTGTGGATCCATTTCTACACACAAAACTGTTTTTACGCATTTGTGGATAGCTTCCGGTCAATTTGCAGGTCACGTGACATTTGCAACTCCTTTTTACACATTTGTGGATTTTTGTCCACTCTGTCCCGCTGCGATCTGCAAAAAGAAATTTGTAAGGCGTCGAGAAGGGTCTGGCTGCAGACTGTGGGCGACTGGAGCTCCACTCTCAAACAGGAAATACGTCACCTCCACTTCGCGGGGGCGGGGCGGAGTAAATTCGCGGGGTTTTTACATTCCATACTTCGCAGTGGGGAAACATCAGCGATTTTCTCCCCTTCTATTCAGGTATTAATGCCGCGTTCCAGGCAACCTGTAACCAGTGTTTTTCCAACCTTATACCCGTGAAAGTGCACTGGAACGGCAGTCAAACCCGTGACTTCCCATCCGTGAATTCGTACTAGATCGATGCACTCCCAGTTACGAGTTGAAAAAACACGGGTTTCAGGTTGCCTGGAACGCGGCATAATTCTAATGATTTTTTAAATGTACTATTTGTAGAGTGTACAGATGTGAGTATTATATTGATTGCTTGTTAATTTAAATGTTTTACATTTTTTTAGTTAAGAGATGGACGAACGCAAATCTCCATTTTGAGCATTATTCATGGTGCGAGACCACATATAGATAACATTTGAGTGTTGGTGTGACATGTATGTTTGTATTTATTGTTTAATTCTGTTTAGTGATGATTGTTTGATTGTATTGAGAAGTGCAAATGTGAAGAGAATTTAACGTTATGCATTTTCAGTTAAAACAATTAACCTGCTTTGTACGGTAACGTTACACGGTTTGCAAATTAGGATTAGGAATTTATTAATCCGTGTGCACGATTTTTTAAACCGAGGGAACAGTTTAAGAATTCGTGAACACAGTTTATAAACTGAGGGGACGGATTTTTTTTTATCTCCCACAGGTGACTTCCCCGACTGTTTTCATTCTCGTTTTCTCACTCACTTTCAGAGCTAGGATTAGCTTGAAGCATGCAGCAACCTTTACATTTTGAAGGTATATTGCCAGCCTAAAAGTCAAAGGCTTTTTACACGTTTCTATTTGTCCTATTTTTTTTTTCTATTATTTTGTTGTTTTACCTTTTGTTTCAGGGCAAATTTTAAACAGATGCAGATTACCATGCCGTGCTGTGGGGCATTACCACTGCCCCCACTGTTCAAGGACAGTTATAAGAAGAGTGGACATGGAAAGGCATTTGGTCTTATGTTATAATCAGCTGACCTCACAGTCTATGCAGCCTTACCCGCCTCGTGCCACGCCATCAGCCGAGCCTTACCCGCCTCGTGCCACTCCATCAGCCGAGCCTTACCCGCCTCTTGCCACTCCATCAGCCGAGCCTTACCCGCCTCGTGCCACGCCATCAGCTGAGCCTTACCCGCCTCGTGCCACTCCATCAGCCGAGCCTTACCCGCCTCGTGCCACGCCATCAGCCGAGCCTTACCCGCCTCTTGCCACGCCATCAGCCGAGCCTTACCCGCCTCTTGCCACTCCATCAGCCGAGCCTTACCCGCCTCGTGCCACTCCATCAGCCGAGCCTTACCCGCCTCGTGCCACGCCATCAGCCGAGCCTTACCCGCCTCGTGCCACGCCATCAGCCGAGCCTTACCCGCCTCGTGCCACTCCATCAGCCGAGCCTTACCCGCCTCTTGCCACTCCATCAGCCGAGCCTTACCCGCCTCTTGCCACTCCATCAGCCGAGCCTTACCCGCCTCGTGCCACTCCATCAGCCGAGCCTTACCCGCCTCGTGCCACTCCATCAGCCGAGCCTTACCCGCCTCCTGCCACTCCATCAGCCGAGCCTTACCCGCCTCCTGCCACTCCATCAGCCGAGCCTTACCCGCCTCCTGCCACTCCATCAGCCGAGCCTTACCCGCCTCCTGCCACTCCATCAGCCGAGCCTTACCCGCCTCCTGCCACTCCATCAGCCGAGCCTTACCCGCCTCCTGCCACTCCATCAGCCGAGCCTTACCCGCCTCCTGCCACTCCATCAGCCGAGCCTTACCCGCCTCGTGCCACTCCATCAGCCGAGCCTTACCCGCCTCGTGCCACTCCATCAGCCGAGCCTTACCCGCCTCGTGCCACTCCATCAGCCGAGCCTTACCCGCCTCGTGCCACGCCATCAGCCGAGCCTTACCCGCCTCGTGCCACGCCATCAGCCGAGCCTTACCCGCCTCGTGCCACGCCATCAGCCGAGCCTTACCCGCCTCGTGCCACGCCATCAGCCGAGCCTTACCCGCCTCGTGCCACGCCATCAGCCGAGCCTTACCCGCCTCGTGCCACTCCATCAGCCGAGCCTTACCCGCCTCGTGCCACTCCATCAGCCGAGCCTTACCCGCCTCGTGCCACTCCATCAGCCGAGCCTTACCCGCCTCGTGCCACTCCATCAGCCGAGCCTTACCCGCCTCGTGCCACTCCATCAGCCGAGCCTTACCCGCCTCGTGCCACTCCAATCAGCCGAGCCTTACCCGCCTCGTGCCACTCCATCAGCCGAGCCTTACCCGCCTCGTGCCACTCCATCAGCCGAGCCTTACCCGCCTCGTGCCACTCCATCAGCCGAGCCTTACCCGCCTCGTGCCACTCCATCAGCCGAGCCTTACCCGCCTCGTGCCACTCCATCAGCCGAGCCTTACCCGCCTCGTGCCACTCCATCAGCCGAGCCTTACCGCCTCTTGCCACTCCATCAGCCGAGCCTTACCCGCCTCGTGCCACGCCATCAGCCGAGCCTTACCCGCCTCGTGCCACTCCATCAGCCGAGCCTTACCCGCCTCGTGCCACGCCATCAGCCGAGCCTTACCCGCCTCGTGCCACGCCATCAGCCGAGCCTTATCCGCCTCGTGCCACGCCATCAGCCGAGCCTTACCCGCCTCGTGCCACGCCATCAGCCGAGCCTTACCCGCCTCGTGCCACTCCATCAGCCGAGCCTTACCCGCCTCGTGCCACTCCATCAGCCGAGCCTTACCCGCCTCGTGCCACTCCATCAGCCGAGCCTTACCCGCCTCGTGCCACTCCATCAGCCGAGCCTTACCCGCCTCGTGCCACTCCATCAGCCGAGCCTACCCCCTCTCACCACACGACCTTCCGCCTCGTGCCACTCCATCAGCCGAGCCTTACCCGCCTCGTGCCACTCCATCAGCCGAGCCTTACCCGCCTCGTGCCACTCCATCAGCCGAGCCTTACCCGCCTCGTGCCACTCCATCAGCCGAGCCTTACCCGCCTCCTGCCACTCCATCAGCCGAGCCTTACCCGCCTCCTGCCACTCCATCAGGCCTTACCCGCCTCCTGCCACTCCATCAGCCGAGCCTGGGCCATCACAAGACCACTTGTATGCACGGCAGCCGGTGCAGGGTGCAGCAGAGGTTTATGGGAAGTCTGTCAGGTGTCCTCATTGCAATCTTAGTCTCCTCAAGAAGAATTATAACACACACCTCTTGAGGAGACATGCTGATTTGTCTCATGACATCACTCAGGCCTGTCATCTGCAGAGTGTTATTGTCGATGAGACAAATGGCATATTTTCCGTGCAAAAAACTGGACATGGGTTTTCTGTGCCAGTCCATGTCCAGAGAAAAACATGGGGAACAATACATCAAGTTAGATGTGAGCTAGAGGAATGTGTGCAGTATCAGATGTTGGCTCAGCGGAGTGGATTAAGCTATAGTTTGTGCTCTCACATTCGCTCTGTAGACTACTGTAGTGAGATAGCTGCAGAGACATTTCTTGGAGAAGACGTCCTGAGGGATATGATTGCAGTAAAATTTTTTGGAGAGATAAAAGCAGCTATATGTGTGAAGAGGCAAAAGGCTGCTTGTGCAGCGCATGTTCCTCTTTGTGTACCTGTGGACTTTGGTGGGTCTCCATCACAAATATGCCTGTCGATCCATGAGCCAGACATTCATAGTTTTAGCCGACTTGGAAGGATAATGGTCACCTATAACACTCAAAGGAACACCTGGCATTGTCCCTGCACAAAGCCACGGACATCTTGTCCACACATTTACATCTCAAAGTGGCATCTTTTTCAAACCCAAAGAGACCTCTTCAAGTCAGAGGTGCCCACAACACCAAGCTCAGAGGGTTGCAGTCTCCTGGACACCACTGGTATAAAGAGAAGTGTGCAGTACATTTTCAAAGATAAAAAAATTCCAGAAGCACTTCCAAAAGAAGTTACAACACCAAGAATAAAGATTGAATACCCAAAGCAGTTCTTTCCTTTTGAGACAGCGTGCCAGTTATGCCTTGGACATCCTGCACTTGCAGAGCCTGTACTCGTTACCAAAAAAGCTAGGATTGTCAGCATGATGGGCTTGATAGAAAGTAAGTCCGAGAAGCATATCTAATGTAAAGAGCAATTGTGATCAGTGATGGCTAGTATTGTGATGGGTTGACATCAATGTGATTTGTGTTTTACAGACATTTCAACATACCATAGGATATGTACACAGTGCAACATGATGTATAGGTACCAGGAGTGGAAAGATGGTCTTCACAACTTTGATAACCATATTTTTCTCACCCTTGAACTTTGTGTGTTTCTCAGAGAAAATGTTACTGTGAGTATTAATCTTTTTTCCTTCAGATTACTTGATTATGGGCTTTATGTAAGGGTTAATGCCCGACGAGGTGTCCGTTGTAAGGTTTTAATGGACAACGGCGAGGTGTGAACCGGCCGACGCGCAGCGAGGTGTAAACCGTTGCCTCCGCCGAAGTCCATTAAAACCTGACAACGGACACCTCGACGGGCATTAACCCGCTTATACCATGGTCACTTGCCAAATAAAACATTTTTAAAACATTAGTTTATATTTTAATTAGGCTAAATCTCTAGTTTTTACAAATAATAACTTGCCTGACGGTTTATTTAGCAACTTGAGATATTTATAGTCCGCTGAGCTTGTAGAACCCTTCAGGTTCAAAAATAAAAATAAAATTTCATGAAGCACAAAGGTAGGCATAGTTATTTTTTTATTACACATAAAACAATTAATCAAACAACAATCTAATACCGGCTCTCAGGCTCCTTAGGCTTGAAACGCTGTACTCTCCTCCTGCCTGGGTTGTCTGGACAGCTGCGTAAAACTCAGAGCAGCAGGGGTGTAATTTTTAAAGCTGGAGTCCATTTCTTTTTTAACAATAGTCTCTGAGTTATTTACTGCCCATTTCGTTTTTTTTGTTTTTTTTAGCGAAAAAATAAGATAACTAAAGATAACTCCCGGTGTTATCTCTTTGTGTCGTTTCTCCATTTTATTTACATTTTTTCTTTCTTCAGCAGCATCACAGTCGTCAAAGTTGTCATATTCTCCATAAATGTTAAAAGAAATAACGAAGTCGCTCATTGTTGTATTAGTAGGCTATGTACTATCTAACTAACGTTAGAGCAATTTGTTAATGGATACTTTGACTGCCTGTTGCTATGGTTACTCACAGCTGTTGTAGGCAGCGCATTTATTTATTAATTTCGAACGGTAAACAGGCAGTTTCACCAGAACTACTTTACTAGGTGTCCTCTATAATTTTTTAACGGACACCCTGCAGCCAATCAGAATCGAGTATTAACCCAGACCATGGTATAAGGAACATTACATCGTTTTTATTTATTTTTTATTTTTAAGTTTCTATCCTTAAGCAACAAGAACATGTTTAACTGTTTAACACTCTGTCTAATCTCAGACTTATTTGTGTTTGCTCCACACTTTAGAACCATGTGTCTGTGTCAAGAGTTGTGGATTCATTGGAGGGGTTAAGAGGAGAGAAGTTTCCACCCAGGAATGTCATATTTCACGCCTATTGCCACTTTGAGGCTTTGTGTGACACAGTACACTTATTCCTGTATCAACTGTGGATTTTACCCACCTGTGGTAGTCATGGATTTACACAGGAAAGGGGTTTTCAAGCTGGCAGGTAAGTGACATTGTGATTATTTTGTGTGTTTGTTTTCAGTGCAGAAGTGTTGCTTTTGCCTAATGGTGTGATTCATTACAGTCAGTGACCTCAAAGCACCCCCTGATGACTTCAACGGAGAACATGACATTGAGGGTTTTTGGAATTCTGTTCATCTTGCGACGATAAGTCGTGGTTTTTTCCAAAGTGAGTTGTGGTGATTACTACATTTCATCAGATTCTACATTGTAAACCCAATTTGGATTACAAATATGCATCACATTTTGTAGGCAGTGCAAACAACCCTTTCACTGTCAGTCCAAGCTACGAACACTGGGCACCTTGGATTGGGAGTGAAACACGTCGAAGTGGCACTGTTCTTAACACAGAGTTCAAAAAAGTGAGAACATGCCCCTCTTCAACTGAAGCACAGCTGAGCAGTGTTACTGAGGACCATCTGATTGATGAGTTGGCAAAACAAAAGGTGATGAAGCTCTCTGGGTTTGAGGGGTAAGAACGTGTCCAGTAAATGTTCTGTTTACAGTTTGTCATAAATACAGGTGAAACTCGAAAAATTTGAATATCGCGCAAAAATTCATGTATTTCAGTAATTCAAATTAAAAGGTGAAATATATGGGGGTAATTTGATGCCAATATTATTGAAAATGGACAGACTAAAAGTCACAAATAGATATTTCAACTTGTAAACACAAAACACAATCTACAAATAGATTAATAATCCGCAAACAAAGTCCTTACGATCCGCAAATGTAAAACAAGATCTACAAATAGATACAAAGTCCTCAAACAAACTGTTTGTGATCCACAAATTTAAATCATGATCTACAAAAAGATTAAAAATCCACAAATAAACACATCCCGATTCACAAACTGAAATCAGTGACTTGTACTTGAAAACCAGGATTTGAATGAATGTAAAGTGACTTGTTTGCAGGTGCAGATCATGTTCTGTTTGTAGATTGTGTCACATTTGTTTTCAGAATTCTGACACTATTGTTTCACTGTTGTGACAAAATAATGCCATAATCATTGAAAATGAAGAGACTATGGGTCAAAATGCATATTAAAATTTGTAAACACAAAACAAGATCTACAAATAAATGTAAAATCTACAAACAGACTCCTCATGATCCGCAAATGTAAATCAAAATCTACAAATAGATTTAAAATCTGCAAACAAACCCTTTAGGATTCACAAATACAAACCAGTGACTTGTATTTGACAACCAGAATTGGAATGAATGCAAAGTGATTTGTCTGGGCATGAGGTTCATTGTTTATTTGTAGATTGTATTGCATTTGTTTTCAGAATTTTGGCACAAATGTTTCGCTTTTTTTCCATTAAAAATCTACAAATGCCCTCCTCACAATTTGCAAACAAACACAGTCTAACTTGTATTTTCAAACCAGTGTAAAAATAAATTCTTACACATTCTGTGCAAAGCTCAGCATGCAAGTGTTGAATCTGTGTTTGCAGATCACAGGGCATTCACAGATCCCTCTGCACACGTCTACAGATCTTTTTGGCACTATCTTTCCGCAGAGTGTGTGACTACGATCCACACGTGTAGTCAGCCAATCAGGTCTATTGCTTCAATATGATGTCACGCCCCCTCAATGAGCCCTTTTCAAAATAAGAGCTCAGAGCTGAGACACTTACATTTACCGTTGCCGGTGTCACCGCGCTGGGGAAGGACGGACTGACCGACTACGCTCACAAGATGGGTTGTCAGGTAAGCAGTGGCTCGACTAAGTAGCATTTAAAGTGTATGACATTTAAAAAATACTTTTATCGCACCCCAGCATTATTCACTATCGTTAAAACCTGCCCAGAAACCGGCTCACCAACAGCTTGGCGTTAGCCTAATAATCATTTAGCTTTTGCTGGCTATAAATAAACATGTAACGTTACAGCACATGAACAACAGCACATCCAGTTAACGTTAGCACATTTTGTCCCAAATAAAATAGACGTTCTCTGGGGACGTATCGACACTATGGGTCTTGGGGGGCTTACGGGGTTTGGGGGGCTTACGGATTTTGGACTGGAGCTCCGCGGAACGGCGACGGACTTTGGACTGGAGCTCTGCGGCTGAAGCTCCGCGAGTCCGCGTAACGGCGACGGACTTTGGACTTGAGCTAGGGTGACCAGACGTCCCGTTTTTCCCGGGACAGTTCCGTATTTCAACTCTAATTTTAGTGTCCCGACTTATTATGAAAAAATCATGTTTTGTCCCGTATTCCATCGTTAATATATATATTATAGTTTTCGTTGAATACGCACATGACAGAGAGGGAGAGGGAGAGGGAGAGAGAGAGACCTTGCGTGTGTGTGCTAGAGTACGCATTAATTACATGCGCGCACTACAGAGAGAAGGAGAGCGCGAGAGACCTTGCGTGTGTGCTAGAGTAGCCTACGCATTAATACGCACGGCTTTATCCCCCCGGTGCCACGCCCCTGTTGATCAACACAGAGCTGCTGTTGTCTTGCAGGTTTTGTCTGGTAAACAATCTGCTATGTTTCGGAAAGCTATGTGCTCATGTCTTTTTTTTTTCTCTTCCCTCTAGTCTGCAGAATCCGGACCGGAGGTGGCCCAATCTGTTTCCAGACCTGCCAAACTGCTGTTTTTTTTTTCTTTTCTTTTTTTCCTCTGTGTTGCAGGTTTTTTTTGTGTGTTTTTTTAAAGAACTTAATGGCTTTATCCAGTTTGTCATTTTTTTTTTTTTAACTTGGCTTTATCCATGCAACTTGATTTTGTGTTTGGATATAATGGTGACGTTGTCTTATGTCAATTCAGGAATCTCAAACCTTTCTGGTGCAATCTAGTCCATATTTGAGGGCTTTTGCCATAGTGGATTTTGATCACGTTTAATTTGTAAACTGAAGACATATATAATTTCCCTCTGTAGTATTTTCATTAACAGAATAAAGGTTTTACAAATCTGAAAGTGGGTTTCAGATAGCGTTAAGGTGTGTCAAAATTTTACTTAAGTAAAAATGGTGTTAGTAGTCCTACCATTTACTTAAATGACCAGGACACATTGGATAGAGGAGCCTGCGGTTATACAAGACTTTCCAGGAAAAATAAATAATTACTTTATCAAAGTTGTACATTACAGTAAAATGCAAGGTACACTTTAACATCAATATTCACACAAAAATATCAGATATAATAATGAAACTGACAGGAACATTTTACTCCATTATACACTACTTTATACACAGTTGACCATGTGCAATACGTAAACAACTGGAAATAAAAAAAAAGCGAGTAGGAGATGCCACAGTCCACTTCTAAATCATGTTACCTCAGTCATATCATGATAAAGAAAATTAATATTTGCTGTATGCTGCTCTCACAGATTTAACTGTTGTCAAAACCTGGCTCAACAGGAGACAAAAGAGGAAAACCCACACAGGTCTGAAAATATTAGATATTTTAATTAGTAAATTACAGAAAATATACAATTGTATGTGTCTGTCAGATCATATGAATGAATGAGTGGAGTGTATGGGTGTAAAACACAAAAGAAACAGAACAGAAAAATCAGTCAGTCAACAGAATTGAAAGGATTCGGACAACAAAGGAGTAGATCACTTTAAAAAAAACTTTAGCTGATAATTTACTCACCCCCATGTCATCCAAGATGTCCATGTCTTTCTTTCTTCAGTGGAAAAGAAATGAAGGTTGTATATCAGACATTAGAAAATATATCAGTCTACAGACACATGCGTTTTATATTTAATATGAGGGAGGGAAATATACATCCATAACGGACATAACACAAAAAAAATCTTTAACTTTTAGGTGGCAACATTTTTTTTTGTAATTCTGTGAATTTCACTGCACACACCAAAAGTACTAATATACACATCGGATGAAGAAGGGTTGGCTCTCCACAGAACATAAAATATTCATTTTATTTTTTGTGTTCACATTTATGAAGAAAAAAAAATTGTTTCAGACTGTCAGTTCTCCATTAGCCTACGTGAGCGCTCTGAAAGCGGCACTAAAACACTGCTTTAAACAGAGACCTCAAATAGAAAGCCCTTCTTTAAAGTAAATTTCGTTTTGTATTAATTGTATCTTAATTTTAATCAATGTTTCATCAACCAATTGCTTGATTTAATAAATAACAAGTAAATATAGCAGACAATATATAATCAGGTCACGGAGGCGCGTGCTGGAGAAATAAACCGAAACTCAGGTCTGTACTTGCCTCACAGACCTGAGACGTATAGAAAGCCTGAAATGTCTACTTTTAAACAGAACAATTCAAACCGAAAGAAAACATTGTTCTCTGCATGTAATCCGTAAATGTTCATTTATCTCTGGCGAGTTCACTGCAAAGATCGCGCGTCAGCATCGTCAACTTCATCTTTGCTGCTGACACTGACACAGCAGGAAACACTTGTTTATTAATAAACAATTAAAATGTCTCCTTGTTATATTTTACATATTCATAATCATTAGCCTACTTTTGCCGGTTCTGTGACAGCTTTTCGGTGCTTTATTGGCAGCGCCAGAGTTAGGCCTAGCCTACATGTTTCGGGTCAGCACCGAAAACATGGAGATTTTTTTCAATCCTTGTTTTGGCAGGGGGAAAATCTGATCAGAAAATGTAACAAAAATTAAACGAAACATTGTAGAAATGTAGTGGAGTAGAAAGTATAATAAATTGCTGCAAAAAATAACAAAGTAAAAGTAAAAAGTATGCACTATTGAGTCTACTTAAGTAAAGTACAGATGTGAAAAATATAGGCTACTTAAGTAACAAAGTATTTTTACTTCGTTACATTCCACCACTGGCTGTATGATATATTATGACATAAACAGAATAAAGTTCCTTACAGCATGCTGCATGTCATTCATCTCCATCTAATCATTCTTTTTGTTTTGCTTTTCTGATGATCTTCAACTTTCATTTTCTGCAAATTGTATAGTTGTGTAAAGCGATATGACTCAGAACCCAAAATAGCCTACTATCAAAACACTCCAAACCAGCCTCCATTATTCGCGAAAGATGGATAAAAAGGCGCACATGAAACAAAAACCTTGAAAAAATTATATATGATCCGGCCAGAGATGCCGATTCGCACGGGACTAATATTATCACAGGACCTCGGTGTTCGGCGAAATATAGTAGGTAATTTGCGGGGGAATTTTTACTTTACAAATTACAGACATGGCCGATTCGCACGGGATTAAGATCTCAGACAAACTCCGCAATTATTACAAATTACTAGAGGTCACCAGGTAATACTTTTTCTCCCGTGCGAATAAGCCTATACACTCCACTCATTCATTCAGAGGTCTTCACTCCTGCTCCTGGAGAGCCACTGTCCTGCAGAGTTTAGTTCCAACCTGCTTCACCACACCTGCCTTTGAATACTCAAGCGATTCTGAAGTGCTTGATGAGCTGATTCAGGTGTGTTTGATTAGGGTTGGAACTAAACTTTGAAGGACAGTGGCTCTCCAGGAGCAGGAGTGAAGACCTCTGCTAATGATCTGACAGACACATACAATTGTATATTTTCTGTAATTTACTAATTAAAATATCTAATATTTTCAGACCTGTGTGGGTTTTCCTCTTTTGTCTCCTGTTGAGCCAGGTTTTGACAACAGTTAAATCTGTGAGAGCAGCATACAGCAAATATTAATTTTCTTTATCATGATATGACTGAGGTAACATGATTTAGAAGTGGACTGTGGCATCTCCTACTCGCTTTTTTTTTCTTTCCAGTTGTTTACGTATTGCACATGGTCAACTGTGTATAAAGTAGTGTATAATGGAGTAAAATGTTCCTGTCAGTTTCATTATTATATCTGATATTTTTGTGTGAATATTGATGTCAAAGTGTACCTTGCATTTTACTGTAATGTACAACTTTGATAAAGTAATTATTTATTTTTCCTGGAAAGTCTTGTATAACCGCAGGCTCCTCTATCCAATGTGTCCTGGTCATTTAAGTAAATGGTAGGCCTAATAACACCATTTTTACTTAAGTAGGTTTTGACACACCTTAACGCTGTCTGAAACCTACTTTCAGATTTGTAAAACCTTTATTCTGTTAATGAAAATACTACAGAGGGAAATTATATATGTCTTCAGTTTACAAATTAAACGTGATCAAAATCCACTATGGCAAAAGCCCTCAAATATGGACTAGATTGCACCAGAAAGGTTTGAGATTCCTGAATCGACATAAGACAACGTCACCATTATATCCAAACACAAAATAAGGTTGCATGGATAAAGCCAAGTTAAAAAAAAAAAATGACAAACTGGATAAAGCCATTAAGTTCTTTAAAAAAAAAACACACACAAAAAAACCCTGCAACACAGAGGAAAAAAAGAAAAGAAAAAAAACACAGCAGTTTGGCAGGTCTGGAAACAGATTGGGCCACCTCTGGTCCGGATTCTGCAGACTAGAGGGAAGAGAAAAAAAAAGACATGAGCACATAGCTTTCCGAAACATAGCAGATTGTTTACCAGACAAAACCTGCAAGACAACAGCAGCTCTGTGTTGATCAACAGGGGCGTGGCACCGGGGGGATAAAGCCGTGCGTATTAATGCGTAGGCTACTCTAGCACACACGCAAGGTCTCTCGCGCTCTCCTTCTCTCTGTAGTGCGCGCGTGTAATTAATGCGTACTCTAGCACACACACGCAAGGTCTCTCTCTCTCCCTCTCCCTCTCCCTCTCCCTCTCTGTCATGCGCGTTTTCAACGAAAACTATAATATATAAAAATATATATATATATATATATATATATATATATATATATATTATATATATATATATATTAACAATGGAATACGGGACAAAACATGATTTTTTCATAATAAGTCGGGACACTAAAATTAGAGTTGAAATACGGAACTGTCCCGGGAAAAACGGGACGTCTGGTCACCCTAGCTCAAGTCCAAAGTCCGTCGCCGTTACGCGGACTCGCGGAGCTTCAGCCGCAGAGCTCCAGTCCAAAGTCCGTCGCCGTTCCGCGGAGCTCCAGTCCAAAATCCGTAAGCCCCCCAAACCCCGTAAGCCCCCCAAGACCCATAGTGTCGATACATCCCCAGAGAACGTCTATTTTATTTGGGACAAAATGTGCTAACGTTAACTGGATGTGCTGTTGTTCATGTGCTGTAACGTTACATGTTTATTTATAGCCAGCAAAAGCTAAATGATTATTAGGCTAACGCCAAGCTGTTGGTGAGCCGGTTTCTGGGCAGGTTTTAACGATAGTGAATAATGCTGGGGTGCGATAAAAGTATTTTTTAAATGTCATACACTTTAAATGCTACTTAGTCGAGCCACTGCTTACCTGACAACCCATCTTGTGAGCGTAGTCGGTCAGTCCGTCCTTCCCCAGCGCGGTGACACCGGCAACGGTAAATGTAAGTGTCTCAGCTCTGAGCTCTTATTTTGAAAAGGGCTCATTGAGGGGGCGTGACATCATATTGAAGCAATAGACCTGATTGGCTGACTACACGTGTGGATCGTAGTCACACACTCTGCGGAAAGATAGTGCCAAAAAGATCTGTAGACGTGTGCAGAGGGATCTGTGAATGCCCTGTGATCTGCAAACACAGATTCAACACTTGCATGCTGAGCTTTGCACAGAATGTGTAAGAATTTATTTTTACACTGGTTTGAAAATACAAGTTAGACTGTGTTTGTTTGCAAATTGTGAGGAGGGCATTTGTAGATTTTTAATGGAAAAAAAGCGAAACATTTGTGCCAAAATTCTGAAAACAAATGCAATACAATCTACAAATAAACAATGAACCTCATGCCCAGACAAATCACTTTGCATTCATTCCAATTCTGGTTGTCAAATACAAGTCACTGGTTTGTATTTGTGAATCCTAAAGGGTTTGTTTGCAGATTTTAAATCTATTTGTAGATTTTGATTTACATTTGCGGATCATGAGGAGTCTGTTTGTAGATTTTACATTTATTTGTAGATCTTGTTTTGTGTTTACAAATTTTAATATGCATTTTGACCCATAGTCTCTTCATTTTCAATGATTATGGCATTATTTTGTCACAACAGTGAAACAATAGTGTCAGAATTCTGAAAACAAATGTGACACAATCTACAAACAGAACATGATCTGCACCTGCAAACAAGTCACTTTACATTCATTCAAATCCTGGTTTTCAAGTACAAGTCACTGATTTCAGTTTGTGAATCGGGATGTGTTTATTTGTGGATTTTTAATCTTTTTGTAGATCATGATTTAAATTTGTGGATCACAAACAGTTTGTTTGAGGACTTTGTATCTATTTGTAGATCTTGTTTTACATTTGCGGATCGTGAGGACTTTGTTTGCGGATTATTAATCTATTTGTAGATTGTGTTTTGTGTTTACAAGTTGAAATATCTATTTGTGACTTTTAGTCTGTCCATTTTCAATAATATTGGCATCAAATTACCCCCATACAAATATATAATATATTTAGTATATATAACTATATACATATGCATGATTATACTTTTCAGAGGGCTGACATTTCTGTATTTAAAATCCTTTTTTTTATTGATTTCATGTAATATTCAAATTTTCTGAGATTTTGAATTTGGGGTTTTAATAAGCCGTAAGCCATAATCATCAAAATTATAACTTTTGCACGATATTCTAATTTTTCAAGTTTCACCTGTATTATCAGGTTGGAGTTGTGAGAAAATTGTGCAAAGCCTGCAACATCGACACCAAGGGCTCCCGCCTTGATCTCATCACAAGGCTGAAGGAGAACATGAAGAGCAGACAAACATATGACAAGGTCTTCCAAAGCATATGGGGTGCATCTGGTAAGTTTGTGTCGCTCTGGAAACTATGGTATTAAGTTGTTGTAAATTACACACTTTACAATCGTTTGAATCTTTAATTTCAGGTGGATGGTCTGTAATACTTTGCCCACATGGCATTGTATACAGCATCAAATTTAATCTACGTGCTGAAAGTCCCAGGGATTTTGCAGACCTGTTACTCTCCTGGAAGCACTTTCCAAATGTCTGTGTTTATGATTTCGCAAGAGGTTTGGCGACACACACCAATCTGCGGGTTCCTCATTCACTGCCTTTCCAGCCTTTTGAGGGCAGACTGTCTGAGCCCACAGAAGAGAATGTGAAGGCAGCCAGGGATGGAAAATTGCTGGTATCACTGCCATGGCTACATGAAAGTGTGCACTGTGGGGAGGATAATGCTCATCCGGTCACTGGATCATCTGAGCACTATGTCTTATATGACCGCTTCCATGAGCAGAACGCCACAGATCCAAAGGACATACTACGCAGGATCCAACTTGTCCCTGAGCTGAAAGGGTGGTTGAATAGCCAAGTTGCTGAGCAGTTCTTTGCCAAAATGCGTAAAAGCAACTACTTCTTCAATAACATGACGCCATCAACCCATGCATTTCTTATGAGAAGTGTTATCCATCGTCATAACACCTCCACAAATAGAGCACTTCTGGAGAGGCAGTTAAACTCTGGATGTCGGCTTGAACTTCTAAACACCATCACCTTGTCTACTTTGGGACAAGCTGTAATAGGTGATGCATCAAAACGACGAAGCACAACTGTGGTGGCTCAGGCATCTTCAGCAACAAGTAAATTGCTTTAACATCAATGATCATACAAAGTCAGTCATGTAATTAATCTTGACCCATGTGATGTAATTGTTTGTTTTGTCTAAAAGTTAAAAACTTCACTGAAATGCATATTCTAGTCATTTAATTGGTTCATAACATCAAATATTGTTGTACTTTAAGGATCTCAACTCACTCCAGCCGAGCCAAGGTCAACTGAAAGCATAGCTGCACAACCACCCACTGATGAAGCACCAACACAAAGTGAGCACTATGAATATGAGTTGAAATAACTAATGCCTACTACTAACTGGGAGGAGTTTAATGTTGGGGATAGGTGAATGCTACTGTCAGATCAAATGCAGTGAGATTAATGTATATTAGCATTAATAAGAGTAACTGTTTAATTTTTCTTGTAGATGTTGGCCCTTCGCACCATTGTGGGCAGCATTGTGCAACACTTACTGCCGTCAGCAACCTCAGGCCCTGTAGAACAATGTGGTCAGCTGGAGGAGATCATCCACTCCAGGAACAGCTGGTGCATAAATGCATATCGTATTTGACAGAATTTAATTCTTCTTCCATTGAAGTAATTAAAGGATTTTGTTGATATTATTATTATTATTATTTAATGCTACTTTTAATTTGTCTTTCTTGTAGGTCAGCTATGTTCTGGATGAGGGTAGGCCTGCCAATGAAATTATGATTAAGGATGGCCCTACATGTTTGACCAGAGAGAACCTGTTAACTTTAGGTCTAAACAGGGAAATGGACTCAATGGTGGGTGAAAGACTTTGTTGGAATGTTAAAGTACTCAATATTTTTTATTTAATTGATTTTTTTAAATTCTAAATACAGTAAAAAATAATAATAAAAAAAACATAAAATCATGTGAACAGGTGGGAAATGCTTGTCTGAGGCTTGTTAAGGAGATGGTCGAGTTACAGGTATGTATAACATGTATTAACATATATTTTAGAGGGACCTATGTGAGCTATGTGCAGTACAACAAAGTCAGCTATCTTTCTGTAGGGGAAAAAGGTCTTTATTATGGACCTCCACATCCCCAAACATGGCTCCCACCCTTGAGTTGTGACCCTCTAGGCAGTCTTCCTGTAAGTACCTACCCATTTGTACAGCCAACCCTCTACGCACACCTTGGCAATAGAATCGCCATTGGCTAGTATTTTTTATTTTTGAATAGTCGCCCAAAGTGATATTTACTTGCATATGCGAGTGATTTGCTCACATTGTAGAGGGTTGACAGCAATAATTAAACTGATTTGAATTAACAGCATAACTTGCTTTCTTTTAAGGTCGACTCTGCTGAGAAAGATGCACTTATATTTCCGCTGTGGACACAAGGCCATTTTTTGCTATGTGTAAGTAATGCATGCTTTCAAAGAAAGTTTGTCAAGCTATACTGTTGATGTGGAAAAGAAGCATATGAAGATTCATTTTTACAAAGCTTATTGGAATATCACACATGAAAGGTAACTCATTGCCAAGACTATTCTCAGGTGATGATGCCAGTCAAAAGAGGAATACTGTTCCTTGATTCGCTGTTTGCACAATGGGAACAAGGCTTTGGAAACAAGGCGTACAGAGATATATTGAGGTTACACAATGATATATTTCGGCAGTCACGTTCCCCTGACTTGCCCACATTAACACTAGAAGTGACAGAATTCCATAACTACTAGACCTTCCACAAGCGGTCATTTTGACCACTAGATTCCAAACTCTATATCTTTAATGATAAATACCCAATTGAGAGATTAATGCATTTATTGTATTAGTATATCTTATACAATTAGTATAAAAACAACACCAAACTGTACATTTAATAACAACTAAAAGTATCTTAATTATAAAACATTTTATTTTAATATAAAAGAGAAAATAGGCTAATAGAAACTGATTTGCGGGAAATGTAACAAACGAATACCGCGAAATTCAGTGTGGTCAATATGACCGTCTATGGCTGAAATAGGTATATGTTCATTTGTTTTTTTGCCTTATGTGTAATTTATATGAAAAACATTTCCTAAAAGTGTCTGTATATTTATTTAAAAAGTCAGCAGATAGTTGACTTTCAAAGTTAGATCTTAGATCTTTCAAAGATCAAAATTATTGCAGATATAAAATTCAAAACGGTCAAAATGACTGTCATGGCACTTCTAGTGTTAATGCAATTACTTTTGGCAGTCGTGTTCTTCTGACTTGCCCACGTTTATATACATCTACTTTTGGCAGTCGCGTTCCTTTGACTTGTCAAGGCTGCTTGGATAAACTTCATAGTTAAAGTACCTCGCGTTCAGAGGATGTAAGCATTGTTGGCATTTCATGTTCAACCAATTTCTGAATTGTATTCTGCATTTCTGAAACGGTTTGTGTTCCCCAGCTGAATTGTAAGTATTCTTCGTAACACTGTCTTGATTTTTATCAGGGCTGTTGCACAAAAGCTCATGCCTGGGCCATGGGAAGAACAGTCAGGCCTGGATGTTGAGGTAATAATCATTTGCAATGAAAATGCACAAGAACATTGTATAAGGTTGATAGTCATTGTAAATTCTTCATAATGGGTGTTCTTTCTTCAAACAGGGGCTACCCCTACAACATTATGGGATTGACTGTGGATTATTTATGGTTATGGTGGGTTGCCAAGCTCATTTTTAGGATGTTTAGTGATGTCCACATAACATCCATTGTCCATTTTTATTCATCTTGGTGAATTTATGCTCATACAAATGACATGGCAACATAACAGCCTTTCTGCCTTTACAGTATACCTGGTACATAACTATGGAGGCAGCATTTGATTTCACCCCCGTAAGTGCGGTCTTGGTGTTGACATAAATATGTTTAATGTTAATTGTGGTGAATCACATTACAACTGTTCTTATCTTCAGTCTGACATGCCATATCTAAGGACTTGGTGGTGCAAGGTTTTGCTGGAGAACCTTGAGATTGAGGGTATGGTTTGTGAAATGAAAAGTAGTACACTAATAGATAGTACTGTCAAAGTGGGAAAGCATGATGAACATATTTGGTCAATGTCAATTACAGACATGGTCGAAGATTCGCACATTTTAAAAAGGAAGGCAGGAAGATGGGGGATGGAAGTCTGCCGCCTGTTTTTCGTGTCCTTAGGAAAAGGAGATACAGCACTTTGGTAATATTTCAGTAAAAAGTAGTGAAAGTAGCATGTATTAATATGCAGCTTTTTCTTAAACTGTGTTTTTCTTTGTTTTCCTTTTTTTTTAAAGGTACCTACGATCCCATCAAAGATGATAAGGGTTTCACAGGATGGGGCTGTGGCCACTGACATTTTGCAGGTATGTGTTCATAATCACTTTAATGTTGATGAAATGGCTTGCATTGACTCTATATTAAATCTTGTTTCATATCTACAGTTACCCGATGACATTCTCCAGAGGATCCTTGTCTTCACAGTTCTACAAGACGGCTGCTCTGCAATCCTGAGACTGGCTCTGACATGCCAGAGATTTCACAACATTGTCAGCCAGGAGCATTTTCAGCAGGAGGCACACTTCAGCTGGCTTGATAGTGAGTTCAATAAGTGTGGTTGCCCCATCTTGTTTTTTTGTGGGTATAACAAATAGGCTAGATTAATATCACCCTCTTCCATTTTTAATTTGTGTTTGGTTCATCCTTAAAGTCTCTACAATTATTTGTGTCTTAACCTGTTAAGCTTCAACCCCACTTTTGAAAAATCCCCAGAAAAGGCATACCCAAACTGAAACAGATACAGTTCATGAACCATTTGTTCTAAAAGCACAAGTATGATCTCATTTGAAAGCTGACACCTGGCAGTTTATTGCAAATGTAGAATTAATTATTGTCATAATGAAAAAATAGTTATATATAGCTTCAAAGTTTTGTCAAGTTATTAGAAATTTATTTTTATGAAATATTTCATGAAAATAAAATTGAAGTTGGCATTGTATCAATCTAGAAATGCACTGCAGCTAAAGCCACATGTCTGACCATGTTATATTTAAAATCTGAAGATATGTCTAAAACTCTTTTAGTTAAATGTTTTTCAAGATCATGTCACACAACTTTATTTTGATTAGACTCTAAAATGCAAACTGATGTTTGTCATGTTCTAAGCATCTATTCAGTCTATTTTCTCTATTGTGTTGTGAACTAAACGATCTCTTCAGTGTCTGTCTCCCCTGCACACATTCACACCTCTCCAGCCTATTTATGACTGTAAATATGCATTTCTTTTGTCTGCATTATAATTACTAACGACTGGCTATTCACACGGTTTCAACCCCTTATCTCTTTTAGGGAGAGTTCTCAAGTTCTCACCTTACATTTGAAACTATATAAAATGACATTCTTGAAAAAAGAAACATTTCAGCAAGCAGTCCTATTTAAAAATATTCATAAATATAACAGCTAGGTAGCAGGTGCACCTAGGGCTAGCTAGCATGTTAGCTAAGTACACCATCAATACACAACAATTTATAAAATTAAAACCATGTTTGTGCTCTAAAACTTACTTTATAGCACAAGTCGAGTGTTTTAAATAACCTTCTGTGCTCTGATTTGGCTTCAGATAAAAAAATCGGACAGAAAATATATTATTTATGGTGTTCTGCACGATGATAAAGTCTATATCGATTAGCATTACATTATACAATCTGTTATTATGAAAATACCTGACATGGCTCGAAGAACACTGGTAAATCAAATATCATTGCAATCATGTTTATTGTCTTCAAAACATCTTTATCTGCATGTTACAGCGATCTCTGTTGGTGTTGATGTCATGATGGAGTTAGTTCCTGGAATGTCACATGATATGATTCTTCTTCGTGTTCGAAATATGGAGTGCATATGTGCACAGGGCGCCCTCAGGCTGCCAGTATGTATTGAAAACACAGTACATCAGAGTCTCCAGCGCTAATAATGATTAAATCGACGCATTTGGGTAGATATTCAATAAATATGATTCCTGTCTATATAAATCTGATGTAAACCTATGAGAATCTATCAATATTTCTCCAAATCTGTACATTTTTGAGCTAAAAGCCCTGATTGACGTTGTTTTGTCAAGCTCTGTCATGACGATCTCACTGGAGTTTTTTTCTGAATGAGAGCGGCTGACGCTCATAATTCATATTAAAGGTATCGACTCATTTTTTGATTACATAACTCCAGACACAAATTAAGACATAACTGTCACTATGCGGTGGGTTCGGAGCTCCACGCTCTCAGACCTCCCTGGCCAGCCCAGGGAGGGTTGCCCGTCCTGGGCAAGAGTCAGATTCGACCGCCGCCCCTGGAGCTCAATCTGGAGCGAAGACGGTCCTAAAACGTCCCTTCGGGCTTTCGTAGAGGAGGTGAAACAGCAGCCTTCCTGGGCGCGAATCAAACTCAGAGTGACCCCTGGCGGGCTTGACTCTGGAGTCAGGCTTTGACAAATGACAAAGTCCAAAAAAGTTGCGGTGGAGACCTAAGTATACCATAAATGCAAAGACAGAGAAAAAAGATTTATCAAATAAAAATTCAAGCGAAATAAAAAGGGGACAAAGACAAACTAGATCTTAAATGAAACAAGAGGCGAAGCCATAAATACAAAAAGCTAATTAATACAATATAATAAGAATAAATATAATATAAAAGACTAAACACTTGGTCTTTGTGAGGGGGAGGCACCCTTATTTATACCATGATCTGGGTGAATACTCGATTCTGATTGGCTGCAGGGTGTCCGTTAAAAAGTGATAGAGGACACCTAGCATAGCTGCCAACTCTCACGCATTGGTGAGACACCCGCATTTGAATGGTTTCACACGCGCACACGCCACACCCCCGATTTCTCACGCTGAAGAGTCAAACCGGTTGGTCAAATGCCTGAAAGATGAGTTTTATGGCGTCCCGAACGATTCTTTAATATGACTTTGCAACATGCACTCGTCTCAATGAACGTGACGTCTGCGTCTGCAAAACGTGACGTCTGCGTCTGCCGAACGTCTCGTCTGCGTCTGCCACATCACTCGCTCGTGTGCCGAACGTCTCGTCTGCGTCTGCGGAACGTGACGTCTGCGTCTGCTGCAGAGGGGTTTCCAGCACATTTCACACATTCATTCTTTGTTATTTTCCCCCACTGGTCTTCAGTTGTATTTTATTAGCAATTAAGTGATTTTTACCTTGCTTATATAGGCCTACTAGGCCTAGCTTTTTATTCCAAATAGTAAATATGAATTTACACAAATTATATAACTTGGTATAATATAATTAAGACTGTTAACAGAAGTATATAAAACAGTTACACCTCAAAAGAGAAAGGCGATCACAGTTTATTATTATTAGGCTATTATTATTATTATTATTTAGACTATGTCTTTGCTGGTGCATAAAAGCATAAGATTATTTATAGATAAAGCTATTTTATTTTTTCCCCATCTGTGAATTGATCTGTTCTCAAATCTTTTAATTCTGCCTTTACACTATATTTACCTGCACTAAATAACATGCTACTATCTCGCTGATTCTACACCTTCACTAAGCCGTTGAACAGTGGCGACCTTAAGCATCTGGTAGCCCGTTTCAATAACTAATATGGGGCCCTACCCAGTACCCACATAAAACATAATAGAGCAGAAAAGGCAAGGAATCCTGTTGGTTGTATATTTGTATTGTATATTATTTTATTACGTGCACTTTCAGCTTCATGAACAGGCAGCTCAACATATAAATAATCCAACCTTATTTGATTAAAACTATATGTATACAGCGTTTTACGTTGGAATAAGCCTCTCCCTTAAATTACTATTATTTGAAGTTAACATTATACAATATACGTAGACCTACCTACTACACCACAAAACGAGTTAAGGATAAATTATTTAAAATTGGGGAATCCGTTACGGACGTGATCGCTCTGAAAGCGGCACTAAAAGACTGCTTTAAAACTTTCAGAGACCTCGATCAGAAAGCCCAAAGCCTTTCTTTAAAGTGAATTTCGTTTTGTTTTAATTGTATCTTAATTTTAATCAATGTTTCATCAACCAAGAACATTTCAAAACGAAAGAAAACAGACTGCTTTCTGTTTATGTAATCCGTATGAAATGTGCATTTCTCTCTGGCGCGTTCACTGCGAAGATCACGATCAGCATCGTCAACTTCATCTTTGCAGGCGACAATGACACAGAAAACATGTTAATAAACAATTAAATTGTGTCCTTGCTATAGGCCTATTCAACATATTCAAAATCATTACTTTTGCCGGTTCTTTGTGACAACATTTAGGTGCTTTATTGTCAGCGCCATCCTTACATTACATGAACGCGTCACCACAACATCAGCACTGAAAACATGGGGATTTTTTACAATAAATTACAAGCTGCTAGTGACGTTATTTAGTTAATCGCCTGTCGCAAGTGTAAATGCAAAGTTGCAAAGCTGATTATATCATGGTAAAACTGAATTAATTTACAAAATAGTTTTCATTTGTATTTCAGCACTTCGCGAATGGACAGCGACTCTTAAAATAGCACGTATAACGTCTCCGTTCTCGCGCGTTCATGTTAAGTGCATTTTTGGGAAACGCTCGTGGAATTGCAGAGAGCGTTCGTAACCTTGCACGTAGAGAGTGCTCTTAAGAGCGAATATACATCGTTATTGGGAAACCCGGCCCAGGCTATTATAGTCAAACTTGCATGTCTCAGACTATAACTTAGCCTACTTTTTTCTCATACCTGCTAATTTTGTTTAGTTTCCCCAATTAAATCAGATTTGCATCATTTGGCATAATGTTTTTACAATGACAGATTGTAATTGTATTATTTTTCGGATATTAGACATGATGTTTTAATAATAATTAGTAATCATAGTTTTATATAGCCTAGGCCTATATATAAAAATATATTTTTTCAATTATTTTCTTCTATTTAAAGGATATACAGAAACAGTTTTCTAGTTTACCAAAGTGCTGTAGCCTAGGCCTTTTACATTTATAAAAAATTAAAACACAATAACAACCCCAACAATATAAAAATGCAATGGCCTATATCAATTTTGTTTCTTCATAATTCTATCTTTGTGGGGGCATTTGGCCCTCAAAATGTGTGTTAAACAAGAAACACACACACATATCCTATATAAAAATCACAGACGCAGACGTCACGTTCATTGAGACGAGTGCATGCTGCAAAGTCATATTAAAGAGCCGATCAGAATGCCGCTGACACACTGCACTGAGCCGTGTTGTACTGTGAATCGCGTGTTAAATGCGTGTTAGAGAAAAAAACAATAAATAACTTCACTGCCACACGTGAATGACGCGTGACGTCTGGACTCGACACTTCACTGCCACGCGTGTTTTGCGTGACGTCTGCGTGACGTCTGCGTCTTAAATTTAATAGAAATGAATAGGAGAATAAAAAAAAAATTAAGACGTTGAGTGAGACGTTCACTGAGACGAGTGTATGTTGCAAAGTTATAATAAAGAGCCGTTCGGAACGCCATAGAGTTTATCCAACGCATTCTCATCCTTTAGCGTCATATAGGTGACGCCATATGACATTTCGGCGAAATCTTACGCACATGGCATCCTTTAGCGTCAATATTCACAACACGTAGCAGGTTTAGGTCTGGAGCAGGGTTACAGTTATGACGCCTTGGGATCTGCTTCTCATACGCTAAAGGATGCCATGTGCTTTGGATTTAGACGAGCGTCACCTGAATATTGACGCCAAAGGAAAGGATGCCATGCAGGGGCGTGGTACCGGGGGATAAAGGGTATAGTACCCAGGGCCCGAGGCTACGGCAGCTCAAGTCCAAGCTCAAGTCCAAAGTCCGTTGCCGTTCGCGGAGCTGAAGTCCAAAGTCCGTCGCCGTTCGCGGAGCTCAAGTCCAAAGTCCGTCGCCGTTCGCGGAGCTCAAGTCCAAAGTCCGTCACCATTCGCGGAGCTTCAGCCGCGGAGCTCAAGTCAAAAGTGCGCCAATTACTATTGTCACATTATTTAGGAGGATGGATAGTATGCACATTGGGACGCAGCTAGAGACTGTGCTTCAAACCACGTAGGGCGCGCAAACGGCAGAGAGAGAGAGAGAGAGAGAGAGAGAGAGAGAGAGAGAGAGAGAGAGAGAGGAGAGAGAGAGAGAGAGAGAGAGAGAGAGAGAGAGAGAGAGCGCTTGCGTAATAACACCCTTCGAGGTGTCCGTTGTCAGGTTTTAATGGACTTCGGCGGAGGCAACCGTCCTCCGCTGCGCGTCAGCCGGTTTACACCTCGCCGTCGTCCATTAAAACCTGACAATGGACACCTCGTCGGGCATTAACCCTTACATATTTGAGCGTAAGTGACTGATATGCACCTGCAGTTGTAGACTGGTGTGGGCCTTCTATTTAAAATATATATATATATATTTAAATAGAAGTATGCATAAATGCTGTATAAAAAAAGACAGATTGAAATAGAGGGTATAAAAGCAAAACTGAACAAAAGCCTAAAATGTGCATAAATTCTAAAGGTGTCAATGCAAGGTTAAACAATACAAAGTAGCATAAAAAATACAACTGGACAAAGCTGCTTTAAAAATAAAAAACTACTACATTGAAAAGACAATACTACATTTGACTGATAAGCAAATAGGGCAGTACTATTGTAACTCTAGGACAGAGGCAGTTGGATCCATGTGCAGCACTTTATTTCAACTTAAACAAGCAGACATGAACCCAGGCAAACAGTTAAACAAGGGGAAATCCAGTAACTCGTGGTGAGAACTCTTAGGTCGAGGCAGGCAGCACAGGTTCATAAACAGTCCAGAAGACAGGCAAGGGTCAAGAGTCCAAGGAAACACGGAATACTGAAACAGGGAATAATGCTTTGCACCAGACCTTAAATATCACTCAGGCTTAAATAAGGAACTCAACCCGTAATCAAACACAACTGAAACATGATTAAACAATGAGTCCATGGTGAAAACATAACACAAGGAGAGAGTGCCCTCCAGTGGCTCACGCGGGCACTCCAGCTGGCATACATGACAACTATAAATACAAGGGGTATAAAGGGGGAAAGTAAAAAACAAACAAAAACAAACATAGGAGCACAAATGATTCACCATGAAAAGTGGGTATCGTCAATAAACAATAGCAGAACATTGATCTGATTGGGCCTCTGGAGAACAAATACAGCCAGTAACCCTGGAAAATGCTTTGAAACACAGTAAAGGAACAAAGACAACATGAAAAATAGTCACATTAGACTGCACAATCGCTGAAAACTCAGTTTCTCAAATTATTAGCAGACTTTAGCTAGCTTCTTTGCATGAAGAACATAGTGACAAAACGCGCTCAGTAGAGCAGTTTGCCCGTTTAGGGCTACTGTAGAAACGCATGAATGGAAATAAATTAAAATACAAAAAGGAACAGAAACGGAAGAATAAAAAAAAGGGAACAGGGACAAATGGAAAGGGTCAGTTGCAAAATAGCCAAAACAAAGAAATAAAAAAAATAAAAAAAATTAAAATGCGGATAAATACAAGGAACAAAAAGGGCCACAAATCATGCAAACATGTTTAACAGCACATTACTGAAGAATAAAAAAAAAATCCAGGCGTTAATGAATACAAAAGGGTTTTGTATTTTGCTACTTGTGCCTTTTTTGTATTAAGACAGTATCCCAACCCTAACTTACAGAACAAACAACAAAAGGATATAAAGGCCCCAAAAAAAAAAAAAAAGTTCACAATCATAAGCTTAAAGGGTGCATTGAAGAGGGCATATATATATATATATATATATATATATAAATATAAAAATAAATAAGCACAGATTAAAATAGTGGCAAAAAGCCACTGAGAAACCACTGAGAAGCCACTGAGAAACCATTTTGAGAAGGACTATACAACTAAAATTGATTCAAACAAATAGAACAAAGGCATAAATACAAGAAGTTTAAAGGGGAAAAGGAACAAGGTATGGAAGTATTACAAGATTAAATAAATCCAAATAATGCAGATGAGTACAAGAAAATGCTTACAGGCAGACTTACAAATCACAATTCACATTGACACAGACATTAACCAGAACAAATTTCAAGACTGATTTAAAAAAAAAAAAAACTGTTAACATTGACATTCAATTAATACATCAATAGATAACCAGCCCTAAATTTTAACAGCCATATTGTTAAACACACCTCTGTTAGTATTAGTAAAAGCATGAACTCAAGAGAATTATTATACAGAAGAGCATTTCCAATAATAAGCGGCAAGCATACCTGTTCTCAAAGCCCTCCCAGGTTTAGTGAAGTTAGTAGAGAGAGGTGGAGTCACTTTGTTCAGATCCAGGTCTCAGGTTTACCCAATCCTCATACTTGGCTTGTCTTGGGATTGACCAAATCAGTTTTGGGACATCAGACACCTGTAAAACAATGAGGGGTGAGATACAAAGTGTAGGTTAACAAGATATTGAAAGTAGACATGTGCGCAAAAAACCCTTAAGTGCCTGATCTGCATCCTTGCTCAGACGCCTCCACACTCACAGTGATCAGAGGACATAACCCTTCTTATGAGTTATGAAGCAGTGATCACATAGGACAGTCCAGCACTTTAAACTAAAACAACAAGCATAGCAATTTTAAAAGCAAGTTACACCAGATCAATACACACCTATGATCCAATGCTTTATTGCACAGTGTTCAAAAACAGGCGAGTATAGACAAACAATGAGCAATCCAAGTATAAAGCTTCAGTTCTTGGGTTTGCAGTTGAAGATAGAGGGGATGACCTCAAATGGGAAGTATATACACACACACACACCTTTTGGTTGCCGTGAGAGTGAATGAATAAACAACGTCTTACAGGGATTGAGGAAACGTTGGAGGTAGAGAACAGACGAGGGAAGTAGAATACAGGATCTTAGAGAAATCTCAGTGGATAAAGAACTAAGGTAAGTAAAACAGTGATTAATCCACAGTCCAAGATCAGTCTTAGACCAGATGAAGTGTGTGACTGAGGTAGGTTTAAATACTGTGGTGATGAGTGTGTTGATCAGGTGCAGGTGAGGATGATGGCTGAGTAAGTGCAGGTGATGAGCAGGAGGAATTCTGGGAATTGTAGTTCTGAGTGATATGTAAACTTGTCTTGATATGGCTGGACCATGACTGCGTTCTAAACCGCAAATTCACTGAGTAGATACTTAATTTCAAAAAGTACTTACTTAACGAGCGCTAAAAGAGTAGGTACTTTCTAGCCTGATCACGTTAAGTATAAATGTGATCTGGACATCTGCCATGTTGATGTCATACCAAGAGCAATGCCTTAAGACAGAGTGACAGGTTTTATTCATCTATCTGTAAATATCTTGATATTGAGGAAACTTGCTCATTTTGTGGTCTTGTTGAAGAATCAAGTGCCCATTTATTTTGTGATTGTAGTATAACCAATACCTTTATGGTTGATTTAAGTTCTTATATTTTTAACCCTACTTATCCTTAAAGATATTATTTTTAATTACAAAAACCTAAAATCGTCATCTCTTGAATATGTTGTTAATTTCTTTATTTTATATGCAACAAAATTTCATCGACAACCGAAAGTGGCTTAAATCTCATTTATGTTTTCCTCTTTTTCTTGTCAAATTTAATTCTCATTTCATCCCTCAGGCTTATATATAACAAATATATATATATATATATATATATATATATATATATATATATATATATATATATATATATATATATATATATATATATATATGTATATATATGTATTTTGATGAATTATTCAAAGATATTTAACCTTTTTCCCCTGTGTATATAATCACATATTATGATGTACACAATCCCATGATATTTGTTTTCCTTTTTTTGTTGTCATTTTGATTATTCATTGTCAAAGATACAACCATGGTATCTTTCCCTAATCTTGTATGTAATTATAATTTCTGCAATAAAAAAATGAACACCTCATAACATCAGTAACTCAACAGCCAAAAAAATAAAAATAAATAAAAATTAGCTTTTGGAAATTTATCTTAATGCCTTAAAAAAAATGAGTAAAACACCAATTTTCTTTGTGAATAAATAATGTATCATAAATAAATGTTCTTCCTTCTAAATGTTCTCACCTGTGTAATGAAGTAACATGCAACACTCGCGTCTCTGTCAAGTCGAAGTTAGTCGTGGGCGTGGAGCTCTCGGCATCTCGAAAGATGTTGATCTTCGTTTTAGTCCTCTTTTTGTCTCAATATCAATATCAATATCAACTTTATTTGTATAGCACACTTAAAACAACCAAGGTTGACCAAGGTGCTTCACAGGTATAAAATACGACAAGGCACACAGTAAAACTACAACAAAAAAACATTATAATATACAGTATATGATATATAGTGAAGTTAAGTTTCAAATTTGCCAGGAAAGATAACAAACTTAACTGAGAGGAAATGCCAGAGAAAAGAAATGTGTTTTTAACAGTGATTTAAAGCGTGCGAGAGTTGGGGCAGTTCTGATCTGGAGTGGCAGGTTGTTCCACAAGTTTGGGGCAGCTACACTGAAGGCTCTGTCGCCTCTGGTTTTAAGTCTGCTTCTGGGCACATCCAGGAGGAGGAGATTGGTGGATCTCAACACTCTAGTTGGAGTGTGAACATTAAGAAGCTCTGTTAAATACAATGGAGCCAATCCATTTAGGCATTTAAAAGTTAAAAGTAAGATTTTAAAATCAATCCTGTAATGAAACGGGAAGCCAGTGGAGGGAGCGCAACACAGGTGTGATGTGGTCTCTCTTCTTTTTTCCTGTTAGAAGGCGGGCAGCAGCATTTTGTACCAACTGCAGGCGCTGAATAGATGTCTTGTCTAAGCCCACATATAAGGAGTTGCAATAGTCAAGGCGAGAAGTTATAAAGGCATTAATCACCCTCTCTAGATCTTTAGGCGGGAGATAGTCCTTTACCTTGGCTTAGGTTCTCAACTGGAAGAAGCAGGATCTAACAGTGGTGGATATCTGTTTATCGAGTCAAATTGATGAAATACAAATTTATCAAAATGTTTAATTTAGGTTCCAGTACAATAGTATATAAACTGAGAAATATTCTGTACATTGAATGTAACATTTAAGGGTGGAATGTAAATGATATCAGCTGTGAAACAGTTTCCAGCAAGAGAATCTGGCAAATCCTGTTTTTCTCCATTGTAAGTTAAATGAGTCTGATCACTGAGCCTTTCACCTTTTGTCTTTAATGGCTCTGGTGCTCTAAGGAACCAGAGTTCCTGGCCACTATCAGCATTTGAATAGTTATGCTGATTCCATTGGATTGGTAATGCCCTCAGAGTAGGGTGTGTTCGTACTACATTTGCATGCTTTGTTTGAATTTGTCTCCACCTCCACAAGTCCCTCCTCCTAAAATGCCTATAATATACCATGTACAGTTACTTTAATTGAGACGATGTTGGAATGACTGCAGCTACCAGCAATAAAGAACTTCTGCTTGGAAAACGTCCATTGTCTGCTGGTCTCCTGAGCTTCTAACTTTTCTGCAAGGAATTCACAACAAAATATAACACCAAGACTCCTCACAGTTGAGCGGTTGTTTGAAGTTAGAGGGCCGAGAGAGTCCACATCAAACAGTTCAGGATGTCCGAACACTATGACCTCTGTCTTGTCTTCGTTTAGGTTGAGGAAATTTAGATTCATCCACGTTTTAATATCCTTCATACAGTCAAGCAGGGGCTGTAATGAGCTCTTTCTTTTCAGGGGCAGGTAAATTTGAATGTCGTCTGCAAAACAATGGAAGGAGATCTCATACTTCTCAAAAATGGAGGCTAGGGGCAGCATATACAACGAAAATAGAATGGGGCCCAAGACAGAACCTTGAGGGACACCACAGGTAAATGGGGCTGTCTCAGAGGAATAATCGCCAAGGTGGACAGAGAAGCTCCTATCTGTTAGGTAGGACTGAAACCACCTAAGTGCAGTACCTTTGATTCCCACACAATTCTCCAACCTTGACAAGAGGATTGAGTGGTCAACAGTGTCAAAGGCAGCAGTGAGGTCTAAGAGCAGTCTCAAAGTCTGCTCGTCATGGTCCATAATGTTTGAACAAAACAACAACAGCGTGAGCGTCCTGCTAGGCATAACAGGAATAACCTAGTTGTCAACGTCTGTCGCCATGGTTACTATGGCAGTACGAGCGCAAACCTGGCGGAAACCGAGGCTAACGCGGATATGACGCATTGACTGGCGACTCCTCACCGCTGCTCACACGCCCCGTTTCTTATTGGTTAAAAGCGCGATTTTCTCACGATTTACAAATAGTTGGAAACATTTGGGATATTGTAAGTAATCAACTAAACAAAATATGTAACATTGGCCTAGTGGTTTTTGAATATTTTACTGCAAAAATCCTACATATTGTGCCTTTTAAAAAAGTACACATACAAGCTTAAAAAAAAACAATTCACCTTTTCTCCCACCTCCCATGATGCACCACAGAAAATATATAAAAGACCATTTTAGTAGCAGCTCTGTTTTTTCAACTGGTTCCAGCAAGCTGTCAGATGTTCTCAAGCGGACTGATTTGTTTGATTTTCCAACATAAAGCATGCTTTGACATAAAAAGTAAAACAGTTAAGTTTGGTTAAAGTTGAAATTTTGGTCATAATCTGTTCTATATCAATATATAAAATGAAAAAAGGTAGGGAGATTATATTGTCTATGTATGACATTTTGGTAGTGATGGCAAAATTAGACTCGCATCGCTACACCCAAAGGTTCATTACTCGAAGCTTCTGTTGTGAACTTTTTTCTTCTAAAGTGTTTGAAAACTCAGAAGCGAAGACCAGGAGACTTGGGTTGTATCTTAAGCAGAATTCTTTTATTGAGAACACAAGCTGTTGCGTTGCTGTAGTCTTTCCATCCAAGTCTGCTTCGTCCAAAAATCTTACCCAAGTCTGGCTAAGCCAAAATACCTTGTAGTTAAATATACATTCCTAGGGGGAGGGATTTACATAAAGGTGGAGACACTCTGAAACAAAGCATGTAAATGAGGTATACAGGAACCTGCCCTTAGACTGAGAGTGTTACCAATCCTAATCCAATCAGCATAACTATTCAAACGCTGAGACACGAGAACAGGACGGGCAGGACTTCTCGTACTGAGACAGGAACTCAAAGACAAAAGGTGATAGTCTCAGTAATCTGATCAATTTAACTTACAATAGAGAGATCAGAACAGTCAGGCATATGCAGGTTTGTGACATCATTTACCTTAGTTAAAAAATCCACACTAATGAACTTCCTCAGTTTATATACTATAGTATTGGAAGCTAAATGAAACATTTTAATAAATTTGTAATCTTTCACTTCATTCAGCATTGCTCACTAGTGACGCCTAGCTACTGTGCAAAGAAGTAGCAGACAAATTCATTCATTCTGAACCAATGACCTAAACAGACTTATGATGTCAGTTTAATTAATACTTGTGCAGTAAACTGAATGGCATCTTTTTATGCACTTTCAAAACAAGCTGAGAAGTGCTGGTGAATTATTTTGCTGAGTTTAATCATCAGTAAATCAACAGTGTCTCATTACCTCGCGGCAGCTTTAAAGCTCAACTTTAGTGACTGCATGGACAGCTCTTCCCATTCTTTTCTCTCTCTCTCTAATTAAACTATTTTATTTTTGGGATGGTAAAAAGTTTTTGACATTGCCAAAGCATAGTAATGTTAAATGTACATACAATCATGTTCACACAAATACACAACATTAAAGAGATGTTGAAAGTAGTAATAGTAATAAACTATTAATAAATACATTTGTTTATTACTTTGTTTATTACTGGCAATAAATTGTTTATTTCCAGTAATAAACAAACATTAAGTTGTTGATTGATACTGTGAAGCAGCTTTGATACAATCTGTATTGTGAAAAGCGCTATATAAATATATTTGACTTGACTTGACTTAATAAAGAGCAGCTTCTGTGAGGTTGGCTGTGTTCTGCATGTTTCTCAGCGTTCATCATCTGGATCAGGGTGTGTAACTTCAGTCCTGCAGCGTTGATGAAACTCACCTGGAGCTTTCCAGTAATCCTGAAGACATCGATGAGCTAGTTCAGTTGGGTTAGATCGGCCGCCACTAAACTCTGCAGGACCGAAGCGGACATCCCATAAAGAAACAGGTTTCATTTTATTTTTTGAACAATCACACATTGTTTATTCATAATGTCACATGTACCTGTACAGCAAATGCATAAATAATTTCACTCCAGATTATTCAATAGAGGAAACAACAGGCACGAAGGAATTAAGGCAAAAGGGCATTTTCATTGAAGAGCAACTGGACTTTACACTTCAGACCAGAAGCTGTTGTAATCAGATCTAAGCCGTGGGATCTCAGGGAGAGCGGGATCTCAGGGAGAGTGGGATGGGATCTCAGGAGAGCGGGATCTCAGGGAGAGCGGGTGGATCTCAGGGAGGCGGGATCTAGGGAGGCGGGAGCGGGATCTAGATGGAAGGAGTGGGATCTCAGGGAGAGCGGGAGGGGATCTCAGGGAGAGCGGAGGGGATCTTAGGGAGAGCGGGAGCGGGATCTTAGGGAGAGCGGGAGCGGGATCTTAGGGAGAGCGGGAGGGGTCTTAGGGAGAGCGGGAGCGGGATCTTAGGGAGAGCGGGATTCGGGAGGTGGGATCAGGGAGGCGGGATCTCAGGGAGAGCGGGAGTGGGATCTTAGGGAGAGCGGGTCGGGAGTGGGATTCTCAGGAGAGCGGGATCTAGGGAGAGCGGGGTGGGATCTTAGGGAGAGCGGGTTCAGGGAGAGCGGGAGCGGGATCTTAGGGAGAGCGGGAGTGGAGGGAGCGGGATCTTAGGGAGAGCGGGAGTGGGATCTTAGGGAGAGCGGGAGTGGGATCTCAGGGAGAGCGGGAGCGGGATCTCAGGGAGAGCGGGAGTGGGATCTTAGGGAGAGCGGGAGCGGGATCTTAGGGAGAGCGGGAGCGGGATCTTAGGGAGAGCGGGAGCGGGATCTTAGGGAGAGCGGGAGCGGGATCTTAGGGAGAGCGGGATCTCAGGGAGAGTGGGATCTCAGGGAGAGCGGGATCTCAGGGAGAGCGGGAGTGGGATCTCACATAGAGAGTGGGATCTCAGGGAGAGCAGACGCGCCCGTAGAACAGAACACTCCTGGACGGATTGTGGCGTATGAAGAAGAGGAACGGGTGATCGGCACAGAAGCGCTCGGGACGCATCATACAGCGCATCATCATCACGGCCCCGGTGGCAGCCGCCGCCTCCGTTCCCTCTTCATTCACTTCAACAAACGACTTGTGCACCACCTTCGACAGCACCAGATCATTCCCGGGGGACATTCCCGAAAAATCAGCTTTCTGCAAGTCAAACGCATCCACCATTCCCAGGCTGATCAGAAGAGAGTTCATGTTATAGGTTTCCTCCATCTTGAATCTGGGCAGAGACACTTCAACTTCCAGAAGGTCCATCATGTCGGGTCGAGTCCATTCCATGAAGTTCTCGAAGCTCAGCGCGCTCTCCAGCTGGACAAGAGAGATCAACACAACTCAAATCAACACAACTCAACAACTCCACACAGATCAACACAACAACACACACAGCAGATCAACACAACTCCACACACACAGATCAACACAACTCCACACAGCAGATCAACACAACAACAACTCCACACACAGATCAACACAACTCAACAACTCCACACACACAGATCAACACAACTCCAAACACAAAGATCAACACAACTCCACACACACGGAGATCAACACAACTCCACACACAGATCAACAACTCCACACACACACACACACACACACACACACACACACACACACACACACACACACACACACACACACACACACACACGACAACACAACTCACACAACAATCAACACACTCCAAACACAGATCAACACAACTCCACACAGACAGATCAACACAACTCCAAACACACAGATCAACACAACTCCACACACAGATCAACACAACTCAACAACTCCACACAGATCAACACAACTCCACACACAGATCAACACAACTCAACCAACTCCAACACAGATCAAACAACTCCACACACAGATCAACACAACTCAAACTCCACACACCACACACAGATCAACACAAATCTACACACACCACAGAGATCAACACAACTCCACACACAGATCAACACAACTCACACTCCACACACAGATCAAACACAACTCAACACACACACAGATCAACACAACTCCACACACAGATCAACACAACTCCCACACACAAGATCAACACAACTCCACACACAGATCAACACAACTCCACACACACAGATCAACACAACTCCACACACACAGATCAACACAACTCCACACACACGATCAACACAACTCCACACACACAGATCAACACAACTCACACCACACACAGATCAACACAAATCTACACACACAAGATCAACACAACTCAACCCCACAACAGATCAACACAACTCAATCCACACACACAGATCAACACAACTCCACACACACAGATCAACACAACTCCACACACACAGATCAACACAACTCCACACACACAGATCAACACAACTCCACAACACAGATCAACACAACTCCACACACACAGATCAACACAACTCCACACACACAGATCAACACAACTCCACACAACACACACAGATCAACACAACTCCACACACACAGATCAACACAACTCCACATACACAGATCAACACAACTCCACACACACAGATCAACACAACTCCACACACACAGATCAACACAACTCCACATCACAGATCAACACAACTCCACACACACAGATCAACACAACTCCACACACACAGATCAACACAACTCCACACACACAGATCAACACAACTCCACACACACAGATCAACACAACTCCACACACACAGATCAACACAACTCCACACACACAGATCAACACAACTCCACACACACAGATCAACACAACTCCACACACACAGATCAACACAACTCCACACACACAGATCAACACAACTCCACACACACAGATCAACACAACTCCACACACACAGATCAACACAACTCCACACACACAGATCAACACAACTCCACACACACAGATCAACACAACTCCACACACACAGATCAACACAACTCCACACACACAGATCAACACAACTCCACACACACAGATCAACACAACTCCACACACACAGATCAACCCCAAACTCCACACACACAGATCAACACAACTCCACACACACAGATCAACACAACTCCACACACACAGATCAACACAACTCCACACACACAGATCAACACAACTCCACACACACACAGATCAACACAACTCCACACACACAGATCAACACAACTCCACACACACAGATCAACACAACTCCACACACACAGATCAACACAACTCCACACACACAGATCAACACAACTCCACACACACAGATCAACACAACTCCACACACACAGATCAACACAAACTCCAAACACACACAGATCAACACAACTCCACACACACAGATCAACACAACTCCACACACACAGATCAACACAACTCCACACACACAGATCAACACAACTCCACACAAGATCACACAATCACACACAAATCAACACATCCACACAGATCAACACAACTCCACACACACAGATCAACACAACTCCACACACACAGATCAACACAACTCCACACACACAGATCAACACAACTCCACACACACAGATCAACACAACTCCACACACACAGATCAACACAACTCCACACACAAGATCAACACAACTCCACACACACAGATCAACACAACTCAACAAAGATCAAACTCCACACACACAGATCAACACAACTCCACATACACAGATCAACACAACTCCACACACACAGATCAACACAACTCCACACACACAGATCAACACAACTCCACACCACAGATCAACACAACTCCACACACACAGATCAACACAACTCCACACACACAGATCAACACAACTCCACACACACAGATCAACACAACTCCACACACACAGATCAACACAACTCCACACACACAGATCAACACAACTCCACACACACAGGTCTCGAGTCTCACCTTCTGAAGGCCGGTGTTGTCGTCCTCCATGGCGTTGGGAAGCAGGATCAGCATACTGAGGTCTTTTCCCACATACGGCAGCTCCAGAATCTGACAGTTCACGTCAGGAATGAAGGCCAGAGGAAACTTGGCCTTCTGGAACATCATCCGCACCGGCTTCGATTCATTCTGTCAACCAATCAAAACATCGTCACCATCACTGATATCACATGCTGCAAAAATCAAGAAGGAAATATTAAACATATTCCATGAAGAAATGAAGAACACACAACACGGATCAGTCTGCCCTTCATCCAAGATAAATCTAATAATCCATGATCCAAGCAAACGGCATCTTCGGTCTTTCAACAGAAACGAGATTGATGACGACTAGGCCTAAGAGACGGATTCTGTCCCACTAACCCAATCCCAGTAATCTGGACATGCGTGTACGTCTCACCCATTTCAGTTGACATTCAGTTACATCAACCTATTTTATATACATTTACTTTTAAATATTAGAGAACTGCTGCCCAATTGTTACCTATATTTCTAAATTCAATATCAGGCTTTCACAATGTTTCACAATCACTGTTTTCTGCAGTACTTTACAGCTGACTTGAACTCTTTTCATAATTGATGCACTTTACACAGTTATTGAACAGATATGAATCAACAGTGAACGGATTTCAGCTGAATAATGGTGGTTTAATATCATTATTTTCCTGTTTATTACAGTAAACCTGAAACAATCTGTATTGTATAAAGCACTGTAGAAATAAAGCTGAAAAGTAAAGTTAATTTATGCAGTAGCCAATTTCACACACAATGGTAATTAAAAAGCATATTAAAGAAAAAAATAAATAGACATTCAAGTCAAACAAGGTAAGAAATTTCACATTAAAAAGGTAAAATAATAATGTGTGACCTTGTTGATCTTGAACTGGTCGTCTCGGGTCAGATCCGCTCTGAACTTTCTCTCCCAGTCGCCCTTGAAATACACAGCGTTGACGAGCACGAGTCGAGTTAGGGAGTCCACGTCTCCGTCAGCCAGCAGATCCCGGATCTTCTCTACCGTTACAAACACACAAACCAACTCTACCGTCACAAACACACAAACCAACTCTAATGTTACAAACACACAAACCAGCTCTACCGTTACAAACACACAAACCAACTCTAATGTTACAAACACACAAACCAACTTTACCGTTACAAACACACATACCAACTCTACCGTCACAAACACACAAACCAACTCTACCGTTACAAACACACAAACCAACTCTACCGTCACAAACACACAAACCAGCTCTACCGTCACAAACACACAAACCAGCTCTACCGTTACAAACACACAAACCAACTCTACCGTTACAAACACACAAACCAGCTCTACCGTTACAAACACACAAACCAGCTCTACCGTCACAAACGGTATATATATATATATTTTCTTCAAAACCTAACGAAACTTACCAATTCACAAAATTAACGGAATGCATAGCTGATATAAAAAATTGGATGACCAGTAATTTCCTATTACTAAATTCTGAAAAAACAGAGATTCTAATCATTGGACAAAAAACTTCCTCACCTAATAACCTAGAATACTGTCTAACACTTGATGGCTGCTCTGTTAAGTCTTCGTCGTCAGTTAGGAACCTGGGTGTGCTCTTTGATACCAATCTTTCATTTGAAAGTCACGTGTCTAGTATCTGTAGAACTGCATTTTTCCATCTTAAAAATATATCTAAATTACGTCATATGCTCTCACTGACAAATGCGGAACAATTAGTTCATGCTTTCATGACCTCAAGGCTAGATTATTGTAATGCTCTACTGGGTGGTTGCCCTGCACGCTTATTAAACAAACTACAGCTAGTTCAAAATGCAGCCGCTAGAGTTCTTACCAGAACCAGGAAGTATGACCATATTAGCCCGGTTCTGTCAACACTGCATTGGCTGTCTATTAAACATCGTATACATTTTAAAATATTGCTGATTACTTACAAAGCACTAAATGGTTTAGCTCCCCAGTACTTGAGCGAGCTCTTAACGCATTATAGTCCTTCACGTCTATTGCGATCTCAAAATTCTGGCCAGTTGATAATACCTAGAATATCAAAATCGACTGCTGGCGGTAGATCCTTTTCCTATTTAGCACCAAAACTTTGGAACAATCTTCCTAACACGGTCCGGGAAGCAGATACAGTCTGTCAGTTTAAATCTAGACTAAAAACACATCTCTTTGGCTTAGCATACACATAACACATTATAGATTTCTATAATTCAATGTTAGGCTGCATAGATTAGATCAGCCGGAACCGGGAACACTTCCCATAATTCCTGATGTACTTTGTACATCATAAGAAGGATGGCGTCTACGCTAATATCAGTCTCTCTGTTTATCCCGAGGTTTACCGCAGACCGCCGGATCCAGGGCATATCCAGATCTGATGAAGGACCATCACATGGACACGACGACACGCACTATCAGGGCTGTGAAGGCCCATGGACACCTCACCACTCATCTCCTCACCGGCCGGATGACCCAACCCAACTAGATGAACTGGATAATATCGTGAAAGTTCTGATCCCATCTGACTCCTGACATTATGCTGCCTAACTCATAATCATACACTGTTCATTCGTTGGCCAAAGGAGGACTGGCCCCCCGACTGAGCCTGGGTTCTCCCAAGGTTTTTTTCTCCATTCTGTCCCTGATGGAGTTTTGGTTCCTTGCCACTGTTGCATTCGCCTTTTGGCTTGCTTAGTTGGGGACATTTAATTTTCAATTGAACAATACTATTACAACATTGTTTTCCTGTTATCTCTGTAAAGCTGCTTTGAAACAATTTGTATTGTAAAAAGCGCTATATAAATAAACACACACATCAACTCTCTACCGACACAAACACACAAACCAGCTCTACCGTCCCAAACACACAAACCAGCTCTACCGTTACAAACACACAAACCAGCTCTACCGTTACAAACACACACATCAACTCTCTACCGTCACAAACACACAAACCAGCTCCACCGTTACAAACACACAAACCAGCTCTACTGTTACAAACACACACATCAACTCTCTACCGACACAAACACACAAACCAGCTCTACCGTTACAAACACACACATCAACTCTCTACCGTCCCAAACACACAAACCAGCTCTACCGTTACAAACATACACATCAACTCTCTACCGACACAAACACGCAAACCAGCTCTACCATTACAAACACAAAAACCAACTCTACCGTCACAAACACACACATAAACTCTCTACCGTCACAAACACACACATCAACTCTCTACCGTTACAAACACACACATCAACTCTCTACCGTCACAAACACACACATCAACCTCTACCGTCATAAACACACACATAAACTCTCTACCGTCACAAACACACACATCAACTCTCTACCATTACAAACACACACATCAACTCTCTACCGTTACAAACACACACATCAACTCTCTACTCACAAACACACACATCAACTCTCTACTGTCACAAACACACACATCAACTCTCTACCGTCACAAACACACACATCAACTCTCTACTCACAAACACACACATCAACTCTCTACTGTCACAAACACACACATCAACTCTACCGTCACAAACACACACATCAACTCTACCGTCACAAACACACACATCAACTCTCTACCGTCACAAACACACAAACCAGCTCTCACGTCACAAACACACACATCAACTCTACCGTCACAAACACACACATCAACTCTCTACCGTCACAAATACAAACATCAACTCTCTACCGTCACAAACACACAAACCAGCTCTACCCGTTACAAACACACACATCAACTCTCTACCGTCACAAACACACACATCAACTCTACCGTTACAAACACACACATCAACTCTACCGTCATAAACACACACATCAACACTCTACCGTCACAAACACACACATCAACTCTCTACCGTCACAAACACACACATCACACTCTCTACCGTCATAAACACACACATCAACTCTACCGTCACAAACACACACATCAACTCTACCGTCATAAACACACACATCAACTCTCTACCGTCACAAACACACACATCAACCTCTACCGTCACAAACACACACATCAACTCTACCGTCACAAACACACAACCAGCTCTACCGTTACAAACACACACATCAACTCTCTACCGTCACAAAACACACTACACACACAACTCTACAAACACACACATCAACTCTACCGTCACAAACACACACATCAACTCTACCGTCACAAACACACACATCAACTCTACCGTCACAAACACACACATCAACTCTAACGTCATAAACACACACATCAACTCTACCGTCACAACACACACATCAACTCTACCGTCATAAACACACACATCAACTCTCTACCGTCACAAACACACACATCAACTCTCTACCGTCACAAACACACACATCAACTCTCTACCGTCACAAACACACACATCAACTCTCTACCGTCACAAACACACACATCAACTGAGTTTATCTGGAGTAATACAGCACTTAATGGATGAACCGATGCATTAGACACATTATTGTGTGAAGTCAAGTATATTTATATAGTGCTTTTCACAATATAGATTGTATCAAAGCAGCTTCACAGTATCAATCAAAATAACATACCGTAATTCCTCAAATAAAGACCGGGGCCTTTATTTACCTGAACTGCAGATGGTAGCCGGCTTTTATTTGAAGCAGGCTTTTATTAGAGGCAGGCCTTTATTTCCAATTCGCGATCCCCGCCCGCCCGCCAGCCAAGTTTCCATGGTGACACGTCATGCTTGGCACATGTTCACCACAGCCAAAATAGCGCTGTATGACAGATGTAGCGCTTTTATTTCTAAATATTAACAAACTTGCTTACCATGTCATAAACTATCTTCTATTCTGACTCTCAAATCCGTGTAAGTGAGTTTGTTTTGTCGTTTAAAACCCTTTATAAATTATCTTGATCTGTAACGTGAGATGGGCACCGCAGTTCAGAGATTCCTGTCTGTTGGATTTATTACGTTACACAGCGCGTGAATTCTTCAGTTTCTCCCGAAATACATGAAAGTAAGTGGCCGGTGAACTGGGAGAAGAATAGAGTAAACTTTATAGTTACTTACACTGTGTATCTGATATGAATAAAACACGTAGCCAAATATATTTGAATGGATTGTTATTGCTGCTTCCATAGACACCATTGTGTATTTTACAAACTATAAATGTATTGTTTTGCTAAAAATATTATCTATTTAAATGTCTGAAACGTAAAATAAACATGTGGTTAACAACACTGAATAGTTGTGATATATGACAAGCGCTGAGCGCATCCGTCTTTGAGTGTACACTAATTTTTCCCTGGTCTTAATTTGAGACCGGCCTTTATTTGTCTGCGTTGACAACGCCCCCGGCCACTATCAGAGGCCCGGCCTTTATTTGCCTGCGTTGACCACGCCCCCGGCCATATCAGAGGCCCGGCCTTTATTTGCCTGCGTTGACCACGCCCCCGGCCACTATCAGAGGCCCGGCCTTTATTTGCCTGCGTTGACCACGCCCCCGGCCATATCAGAGGCCCGGCCTTTATTTGCCTGCGTTGACAACGCCCCCGGCCACTATCAGAGGCCCGGCCTTTATTTGCCTGCGTTGACCACGCCCCCGGCCATATCAGAGGCCCGGCCTTTATTTGCCTGCGTTGACCACGCCCCCGGCCACTATCAGAGGCCCGGCCTTTATTTGTCTGCGTTGACCACGCCTCCGGCCACTATCAGAGGCCCGGCCTTTATTTGTCTGCGTTGACCACGCCTCCGGCCACTATCAGAGGCCCGGCCTTTATTTGCCTGCGTTGACCACGCCCCCGGCCACTATCAGAGGCCCGGCCTTTATTTGCCTGCGTTGACAACGCCCCCGGCCACTATCAGAGGCCCGGCCTTTATTTGCCTGCGTTGACCACGCCCCAGGCCACTATCAGAGGCCCGGCCTTTATTTGTCTGCGTTGACCACGCCCCAGGCCACTATCAGAGGCCCGGCCTTTATTTGTCTGCGTTGACAACCGCCCCCGGCCACTATCAGAGGCCCGGCCTTTATTTGTCTGCGTTGACCACGCCCCAGGCCACTATCAGAGGCCCGGCCTTTATTTGCCTGCGTTGACCACGCCCCCGGCCACTATCAGAGGCCGGCCTTTATTTGCCTGCGTTGACCACGCCCCCGGCCACTATCAGAGGCACGGCCTTTATTTGTCCGCGTTGACCACGCCCCCGGCCACTATCAGAGGCCCGGCCTTTATTTGTCTGCGTTGACCACGCCCCCGCCACTATCAGAGGCCCGGCGTTTATTTGTCTGCGTTGACCACCCCCCCGGCCACTATCAGAGGCCCGGCCTTTATTTGCCTGCGTTGACCACGCCCCCGGCCACTATCAGAGGCCCGGCCTTTATTTGTCCGCGTTGACCACGCCCCGGCCACTATCACAGAGCCCGGCCTTTATTTGTCTGCGTTGACCACGCCCCCGGCCACTATCAGAGGCCTGGCGTTTATTTGTCTGCGTTGACCACGCCCCCGGCCACTATCAGAGGCCCGGCCTTTATTTGTCCTGCGTTGACCACGCCCCCGCCCACTATCAGAGGCCTGGCCTTTATTTGTCTGCGTTGACCACCCCCCGGCCACTATCAGAGGCCCGGCCTTTATTTGCCTGCGTTGACCACGCCCCCGGCCACTATCAGAGGCCCGGCCTTTATTTGTCCGCGTTGACCACGCCCCGGCCACTATCAGAGGCCCGGCCTTTATTTGTCCTGCGTTGACCACGCCCCCGGCCACTATCAGAGGCCTGGCTTTATTTGTCTGCGTTGACCACGCCCCCGGCCACTATCAGAGGCCCGGCCTTTATTTGCCTGCGTTGACCACGCCCCCGGCCACTATCAGAGGCCCGGCCTTTATTTGTCTGCGTTGACCACGCCCCCGGCCACTATCAGAGGCCGGCTTTATTTGTCTGCGTTGACCACGCCCCCGGCCACTATCAGAGGCCCGGCCTTTATTTGTCGCGTTGACCACGCCCCCGGCCACTATCAGAAGCCCGGCCTTTATTTGTCCTGCGTTGACCACGCCCCCGGCCACTATCAGAGGCCCGGCTTTATTTGTCCTGCGTTGACCACTGCCCCCGGCCACTATCAGAGGCCCGGCCTTTATTTGTCCGCGTTGACCACGCCCCCGGCCACTATCAGAGGCCCGGCCTTTATTTGTCTGCGTTGACCACGCCCCCGGCCACTATCAGAGGCCCGGCCATTTATTTTCTGCGTTGACCAGCCCCCGGCCACTATCAGAGCCGCTTTATTCTGCGTGACCACGCCCCCGGCCACTATCAGAGGCGGCCTTATTTGCTGCGTTGACCACTCCCCGGCCACTATCAGAGGCCCGGCCTTTATTTGTCTGCGTTGACCACGCCCCCGGCCACTATCAGAGGCCCGGCCTTTATTTGTCTGCGTTGACCACGCCTCCGGCCACTATCAGAGGCCCGGCCTTTATTTGTCCGCGTTGACCACGCCCCCGGCCACTATCAGAGGCCCGGCCTTTATTTGTCTGCGTTGACCACGCCCCCGGCCACTATCAGAGGCCTGGCGTTTATTTGTCCTGCGTTGACCACGCCCCCGGCCACTATCAGAGGCCCGGCCTTTATTTGTCTGCGTTGACCACCCCCCGGCCACTATCAGAGGCCCGGCCTTTATTTGTCTGCGTTGACCACGCCCCCGGCCACTATCAGAGCCGGCCTTTATTTGTCTGCGTTGACCACGCCCCCGGCCACTATCAGAGGCCCTGGCGTTTATTTGTCTGCGTTGACCACGCCCCCGGCCACTATCAGAGGCCCGGCCTTTATTTGTCTGCGTTGACCACGCCCCCGGCCACTATCAGAGGCCTGGCGTTTATTTGTCTGCGTTGACCACGCCCCCGGCCACTATCAGAGGCCCGGCCTTTATTTGTCTGCGTTGACCACGCCCCGGCCACTATCAGAGGCCCGGCCTTTATTTGTCTGCGTTGACCACGCCCCCGGCCACTATCAGAGGCCCGGCCTTTATTTGTCTGCGTTGACCACGCCCCCGGCCACTATCAGAGGCCCTGGCGTTTATTTGTCTGCGTTGACCACGCCCCCGGCCACTATCAGAGGCCCGGCCTTTATTTGACTTACACCCAGTTTTTCACTATTGAGAATGACGTACATGTTTGTTCTCTTGTTGACAAGCATCCCAGCCTAGTAGAGGCTGATCAGGTTCTATGATTGGTTACATTAATTTGAACCCATTGTCTTCCTCCTGACTGTGTCGTTCATGGTGTTCCGTACCTTGTGTGTGTTCATGGTTGTTCAGTGTGTGTCCTCCACCTTTTAGTTCAGTGGTGTTCCCTGCACTGTGTGTGTTAGTTGTGTCCTGCCTGTTGATTCATTTGTTCCTGCACCTGTGTTCAATGGTGTTCCGCACCTGTTTTGTTCAGTGTGTTGCCCTGCACCTGTGTGTATTCAGTGTGTGTCCCCCCTTGTGTTCAGTTGTGTTCTGGTTGTTCCTCCCGCATCCGCCTTGTGTTTCAGTGGTGGTTCCTGCACCTTTTGTGTCGGTGTGTCCTGCACCCTTGTGCGTTCATGTGTGTCCTGCCCTTGTTTGTTCTGTTTTGTTCCTGCACCTTGTGTTTCATGTGTGTTTCCATGACCTTGTGGTTTCATTTGTCTGGTGTTCCCGCACCTGTGGATGATCATGTGTGCAGGTCCTGCACCTTGTGTTTGTCTGTTGTTCATGTTGATCAGTGTGTTCCTGCACCTTGTGTATCAGTGGGTCCTGCACTTGTGTGTGTCAGTGTGTTTCCTGCACCGTGTATCATGTGATGTCCCTGCACCTTGTGTGTGTCAGTGTGTGTTCCTGCACCTTGTGATTCAGTGTGTCCTGCACTTGTGTTGTGTTCAGTGTGGTTCAGGTCCTGCACCTTTGTAGTTTGTCTGGTGTTCCTGCACCTTGTGTGTGTTCATGTGCCCTTGTATTTGTCCTGCACCTTGTGTGTCCAGCCTGTGTCCACTGTGTCGCCTGTTTTCAGTGTGTTTCTCTGCACCTTGTATTGTGTTCTGTCAGGTGTGTTCCTGCACCTTGTTGGTGTTCCAGGGTTAGTTGTGTCTCGTGCACCCTCGCTGCACCTTGGTGTCCTGGTGTTCAGTGTGTGTTCTGCACCTTGTGTTTTTGGTGTTTCGCTTGGTGTTTCATGTGTGTTTCCTGCACCTTGTGTAGATGTTCCTGCACCTTGTGTGTGTTCCATGTGTGTTTTCTGCACCTTGTGTGTGTTCAGTGTGTGTTCCTGCACCTTGTGTGTTCAGTGTGTGTTCCTGCACCTTGTGTGTGTTCAGTGTGTGTTCCTGCACCTTGTGTGTGTTCAGTGTGTGTTTCAGTGTGTGTTCCTGCACCTTGTGGTTGTGTTGTTCAGTGTGTGTTCCTGCACCTTGTGTGTGTTCAGTGTGTAGTGTGTGTTCTGCACCTTTGTGTGTGTTCAGTGTGTGTTCCTGCACCTTGTGTGTGTTCAGTGTGTGTTCCTGCACCTTGTGTGTGTTCAGTGTGTTTGGTTTCCTGCACCTTGTGTGTTTTCATGTTCCTGCACCTTGTGTGTTTCATGTGTGTGTGTTCCTGCACCTTGTGTGTGTTCAGTGTGTGTTCCTGCACCTTGTGTGTGTTCCTGCACCTTGTGTGTGTTCTCACTTGTGTGTCGTGTGTTCTGACCTTGTTTCCGCACCTTGTGTTTCAGTGTGTTTCGCATTGTGTGTATGTTTCCCCTTGGTGTTATGTGTTGCACCTGTGGTGTCTCATTTTGTTCAGTGGTTCTGACTGTGTGTCTGTTGTCTGACTTGTGTGTCAGTGTGTTCTGCACTTGTGTGTTCAGTGTGTGTTCCTGACTTTTGTTATTGGTCCTGCTGTGTAGTGTCGTGTTGTTCTCACCTTGTGGTCATTTTCGACGTGTGTTCTGTGTGTCGACTTTGTGTCAGTGTGTGTCCGCCTTGTGTTGTTCATGTGGTTCGCACCTTTGTGTTGTTCCTGTTGTTGTGTTCAGTGTGTTCCTCACCTTGTGTTGTTCAGTGTGTGTTCCTCACTTGTTGTGTTCAGTGTGTGTTCTGCACCTTGTGTGTTTCAGTGTGTTTCTGCACCTTGTGTGTTTCAGTGTGGTTCTGCACCTTGTGTGTTCTGTGTGTGTTCCTGCACCTTGGTGTGTTCGTGTGTGTTCTGCACCTTGTGTGTGTTCAGTGTGTGTTCTGCACTTGTGTGTTCAGTGTGTGTTCTGCACTTGTTGTGTTCATGTGTTTCCTGCACCTTGTGTGTTTCAGTGTGTGTTCCTGCACTTGTGTGTGTTCGTGTGTTCAGTGTGTGTCCTGCACCTTGTGTGTGTTCAGTGTGTTCTGCACCTTGTGTGTGTCAGTGTGTGTTCTGCACCTTGTGTGTGTTCTGCACCTTGTGTGTTCAGTGTGTGTTCTGCACTTGTGTGTGTTCAGTGTTGTTCCTGCACCTTGTGTGTGACGTTGTGTCGTGTGTTCCTGCACCTTGTGTGTGTTCCTGCACCTTGTGTGTTATGGTGTTCTGCACTTGTGTGTGTTCAGTGTGTTCTGCACCTTGTGTGTATTCAGTGTGTGTTCAGTGTGGTTCTGCACTTGTGTGTGTTCAGTGTGTGTTCCTGCACCTTGTGTGTTCATGTTGTTCGACTGTGTGTTCGACCGTGTGTTTAGTGGTTTTCGTGTGTGTTCTGCCTTGTGTGTGTTAGTGTTGTTCTGCACCTTGTTGTGTTCAGTGTGTTCGCACCTTGTGTGTGTTCGTGTTGTTTCTGCACCTTGTGTGTGTTCATGTGTTCCTGCACCTTGTGTGTGTTCGTGTGGTTCAGTGTGTGTTTCTGCACCTTGGTGTGTTCAGTGTGTGTTCTGCACCTTGTGTGTTCATGTGTGTTCTGCACTTGTGTGTGTTCAGTGTGTGTTCAGTGTGTGTTCTGCACCTGTGTGTGTCAGTGTGTGTTCCGCACCTTGTGTGTGTCATGTGTGTTCTGCACTTGTGTGTTCAGTGTGTGTTCCTGCACCTTGTGTGTTCAGTGTTGTTCCTGCACCTTGTGTGTTCAGTGTGTGTTCCTGCACTTGTGTGGTTCATGTGTGTTCTGCACCTTGTGTTGTTAGTGTGTTTCATGTGTGTTCTGCACCTTGTGTGTGTTCAGTGTGTGTTCTGACTGTGTGTTTCTGCCACTTGTGTGTGTTCAGTGGTGTGTTCCTGCACCTTTGTGTGGGGTTCTTGTGTGTGTTCCTGCACTTGTGTGTGTTCAGTGTGTGTTCTGCACCTGTGTGTGTAGTGTGTGTTCCTGCACCTTGTGTGTGTTCATGTGTTCTAGTGTTCAGTGTGTGTTCTGCACCTTGTGTGTGTTCAGTGTGTGTTCCTGCACCTTGTGTGTGTTCAGTGTGTGTTCTGCATGTGTGTGTTCCTGCACTTGTGTTTTTGTGTTTCCAGTGTGTGTTCAGTGTGTGTTCCTGCACCTTGTGTGTGTTCGTGTGTGTTCAGTGTGTGTTCTGCACCTTGTGTGTGTTCAGTGTGTGTTCCTGCACCTTGTGTGTGTTCAGTGTGTTTCCTGCACTTGTGTGTGTTCTTCTGCAGTTCTTGTGTTGTGTGTTATGTGTGTTCAGTGTGTGTTCCTGCACCTTGTGTGTGTTCAGTGTGTTCCGTTGTGTTTCCTGCACTTGTGTGTGTTCAGTGTGTGTTCCTGCACCTTGTGTGTGTTCAGTGTGTGTTCCTGCACTGTGTGTGTTTAGTGTGTTTCTGCACTGTGTGTGTTCCTGCTTTGTGTGTGTTCCTGCACCTGTGTGTTCTGTTGTGTGTTATGTGTGTTCAGTGTTGTGTTCCTGCACCTTGTGTGTGTTCATGTGTGTTCTGCACTTGTGTGTTTCAGTGTGTGTTCAGTGTGTGTTCCTGACTTGTGTGTGTTCGTTGTGTGTGTCCTGACTTGTGTGTGTTCATGTGTGTTCCTGCACCTTGTGTGTGTTGGTAGTGTGTCAGGTGTCCTGCTGTGTGTTTGTCTCCTTGTGTTGTGTGTTCTGGTGTCAGTGTTGTCTCCCTGGTTCATGTGTTTGCACCTTGTGTGGTTCGTGCTGGTTGTTTACTGGTGTTTCCTGTGTTGTGATTTCGCTGTGGTTCCACGTGTGTTCAGTGTGTTCCCTGTTGTTATGTGTGTCCTGATGTTGTGTTCGTTGTGAGTTGTGATTGGTTGTGTGTCTGTTGTCCCTGGTGTGTCTTGTTCGTTGTGTGTGTCCTGCACTTTGTCAGGTGTGTTTTTTTGACTGTGGTGTGTTGTTCCTGACTTGTTGTGGTTCATTTTGATGTGTGTTGTGTGTTGACTTTGTTGTCAGGGTGTCGCTTTGTTGTGTGTGTAGTGTTCCGCATTGTGTGTTTCGTGTTTTTTGTTTTTTTGTTTTGTTCTGCGTGTGGTGTGGTGCTGTTTAGGGTGGGAGTGTCTTTTGTGTTTATTTCTTTTTTCCAGGGTTATTGTTCACTGTGTGTTTCAGTGGTTTGCTTTGCATTGTGTGTTCATGTGTGTTCTCATGGTGTTCATGTGTCCTCACCTTGTGTGTGTTGTGGTTCCTGCACCTTGTGTGTGTTTCTGTGTTTCTGCTTTGTGTGTGTTCTGTGTGTTCTGCTGTGTTTCTTGTTTCTGACTTTGTTGTGTTAGTTTGTTCCTGCCTTGGTGTTGTTGTGTTCCTGCTGTTGTGTTCGTGTGTTTCCTCACTTGTGTGTTCAGTTGTTTTCACTTGTTGTGTTTGGTGTTCTGCTGTGTGTTTGTTCCTGCACCTTGTGTGTGTTTCATGTGTGTTCTGCCTTTGTGTCTTGTGTTGCACCTTGTGTGTGTTCTGACTTGGTGTGTTATTTGCCTGTTGTTGTGTGTGTTTGCCCTGTGTGTGTTCTGTGTTTCCTGCACCTGTTGTTTCATTGTGTTTTGTGTTTGCACCTTGTGTGTTTCAGTGGTGTTCTACCTTGTGTGTTCTCATTGTGTGTCGTTGTTGTTGTCCTGACTTGTGTGTGTTCCTGCACCTTGTGTGTTTCATTGTGTGTTCTGCACCTTGTGTATTTGTGTGTGTTCCTGCACTTGTGTGTTCAGTTGTGTGTGTTCCTGCACTTTGTTTCGTGTGTTCCTGCACCTTGTGTGATTCTGTTTTGTTCATGTGTGTTCCTGCACTTGTTGTGTCTTGCTTGTGTTTTGTTTGTCAGTGTGTTTCCTGCACCTTGTGTGTGTTCATGGTGTTCCTGCACCTTGTGTGTTTCATGTGTGTTCCTGCCTTGGTGTTCGTGTGTGTTTTGCACCTTGTGTGTGTTTCAGTGTGTGTTCCTGCTGTGGTTGTGTGTTCAGTGTGTGTTCTTTCACCTTGTGTGGTTCGTGTGTGTTTCTGCACCTTGTGTGTTAGTTGTGTTCCTGCACCTTTGTGTGTTCAGTGTGTGTTCAGTGTGTGTTTCTGCACTTTGTGTTCAGTGTGTGTTCCTGCACCTTGTGTGTGTTCGTTGTTGTTGCTCCTTGTGTGTGTTTGTGTTGCACTTGTGTGTTCATTGTTTTCCTGCACTTTGTGTGTTCAGTGTGTGTTCCTGCACCTTGTGTGTTTATTGTGTTCCTGCACCTTGTGTGTTTGTGTGTTTCATGTTGTTCTCATTGTGTGTGTTCAGTGTGTGTTCAGTGTGTGTTTGCCCTTGTGTGTTCAGTGGTGTTTCTGCACCTTGTGTGTGTTCATGTGTTTCCTGCACCTGTGTGTGTTTGTGTGTCTGCTGTGTGTTCCTGCACCTTGTGTGTTTAGTGTGTTCAGTGTTCTGCACCTTGTGTGTTCAGTGTGTGTTCCTGCACCTTGTGTGTTGTTGTGTTTCTGCTGTTTCCTGCACTTGTGTGTTGTTGTTCAGTGTGTGTTCCTGCACCTTGTGTGTGTTTAGTGTGTGTTCAGTGTGTGTTCCTGCACCTTGTGTGTGTTTAGTGTGTTTCATGTGTGTTCCTGCACCTTGTGTGTGTTCAGTGTGTGTTCCTGCACCTTGTGTGTGTTTCAGTGTGTGTTCCTGCACCTTGTGTGTGTTCCTCCACCCAGCGGTTGATGTGGACGAGCCGAGTCCGCCTGACCGATGAAGTCCACCGTCTCCAGATCGCCCCGATACAGGCCCTGCGTGTCACTGACGAACTTCTGGACCAACAAACACCAAAAATAAACACATACTGCACAAGCAACTAAAACATGTGTAACCTTTTTCACCATTTAAAAAAACTTTTTGCACTTCAACAATATAATCTGCCAAGAGTCTTCTTTAAAATCAGACCAAGCTTCAGTGTGTGTCGTCTAAAGCCCAGAGTATCTTCTGTAAACTGATGCACAAGAGTAAAGCAGGCAGAAGTAAGTGTGTGTGTGTGTGTGTGTGTGTGTGTGTGTGTGTGGGTGTGTGTGTGTGTTGTGTGTGTGTTGGGTGTTTGAAGGAGTGACTAGGCTGCTTGTCGGTTCGCTGACACTGCGCCGCCTCCCTCTGTGTCCCGCACAAAACATTTGTTTGTTGTATAGCCTAAGTCATAAGATATACACTACTGGTCAAAAGTTTTAGATCGGTAAGATTTTTTATGTTTTTAAAATAAGTCTCTTCTGCTCACCAAGGCTGCAATTATTTTATAAAAAATACACAAAAAAACAGTAATATTGTGAAATATTATTACAATGTAAATCAGCGGTTTTCTATGTGAATATATAGTGAAGTGTAATTTATTCCTGTGATCAAAGCTGAATTTACAGCATCGTTACTCCAGTCTTCAGTCTCACATGATCCTACAGAAATTATTATAATATGATGCTCAATAAACATTTATGATTATTATCCATGTTGAATAACAGTTTTTTACATTTTTATTTCAGGATTCTATGATGAATAGAAAGTTCAAAAGAACAGCATTTATTTAAAATATAATCTTTTCTAACATTATAAATGTCTTTACTGTAACTTTTGATCAATTTAACTCATCCTTGATGAATAAAAGTATTTTCTAATTTCTTTCCCCCAAAAATAAAAAATAAATTCTTACTGACCCCAAACTTTTGAATGGTAGTGTTTAATGTTACAAAAGCTTTATATTTCAAATAAATTCTGTTCTTTTGAACTTTCTATTTATCAAAGAATCCTGAAATAAAAATAACTGTTTTCAACATGGATAATAATCATAAATGTTTCTTGAGCATCATATTATAGTGATTTCTGTAGGATCATGTGACACTGAAGACTGGAGTAATGATGATAAATTCAGCTTTGATCACAGGAATAAATTACACTAATATTTCACAATATTACTGTTTTTTTTGTATTTTTTTTTATCAAATAATTGCAGCCTTGGTGAGCAGAAGAGACTTATTTTAAAAACATAAAAAAATCTTACGATCTAAAACTTTTGACCGGTAGTGTATGTGTCCATTAATTTGATTATTAGATTTCATACCTGCAAACTCCTCGGAGTACAAAAAGGTGACAGTGTCGCGCGGGGGGGGGGGGGGGGGGTGGGGGGGGGGGGGGGGGGGGGGGGGGGGGTTGAATGGATGATTGGATACCCGGCTAACGACAGACTGTTTTGAAATGGGGTTGGATAAATGTGTTTTGCTTTTAAAAATTGTGTTGTGTGTGTGTGTGTGTGTGTGTGTGTGTGTGTGGTGTGTGTGTGTGTGTGTGTGTGTGTGTGTGTGTGTGTGTGTGGTGTGTGTGTGTTGGTTGACAGTTGTAGCAGGTTACAGTTTGACAAGAGTTTAGAGTGTGACAAAAGCACAATGTTGTATTTGATTGCGAGTGTACACAAATAAGTAAACACTTTGCAGTTTGAACGAGGATGGAGTATGTTTTTGTTTCCAATGTTCGATCGCGCCCGCGCGCCTAACTCCTCTCTTCACTGCCACACACAACACAACACAAACACACTACTGGGCCGGTATTTGCAAATCTTCACATACTGTTCATTATGCTTGCGTTCACACCAACACATGAATATTTGCAAATTTATCGCTATCTGGAGTTTTGATTTATTTTTATTCTCAGTGTATTCTCTGTCCAAAATTCGTTTGCATCCAAACCGTGACGCCGTTTCAAGTTCATACGAATAATTACATGTACCGTTCCACGCCAGACACAAATTATTGTAAATTGATATCACATAAAAAAGGTAGCTAAGTTAATTAAATCAAGCAAACAAATAGCTTTTGTTTTTGCTCCAAAAAAGTTGACTTACCTTGAATTTCATATAAGATTTCCTACACTGTTTTATGAGTTTTCATCAGATCGCGTGGTAGAGCTTGTGCTATCTACAGATTCTGACGCAAGTGCTAAGATCGCGATTGGCCAAGAGAAAAAGTGCTAAGATTCCAATTGTGCCAAGAGAAAAAGTGCTAAGATTTCCGATATGGCCAAAAGAATAAAAGTGCTAAGATTCGATTGGCCCAGAAATGTCAATTATAAGAATTTATCCAATACTGTTTCTTATTTAGCTTTATGGCATGCAGATGAGGGGTGGGGGGCATATACCCCCCATGAATAAAACTCTCCGGTTCTGGCGATTCACGTAATGACCATTGACAAGAAAACGGCGATTTTCGCCGAAAAGGCGACAAGTTTGCAGGTATGAGATTTGATGTGTGCATTTAGCACTCAACCTATGAATGACTTTGCTGTCATGCAGGTGCGACTGTGTGTGCTGATATGAACTTGTGTTGTACATTAACTGATGAAACTATGAATCATATATGCCTCATTGATAGGTCCAGCTACCATGACAGATTTCACGCGTTACTGTGTGTGTGTGTTGATGTGTGTTGTGTGTGGTGTGTGTGTGTGTGTGTGTGTGTGTGTGTGACTGAACCTCAGTGAATCTGTAGCTCTTCTCTCCATAAAGCCGGTTGGCGAGGCTCAGTGTGTGTGTGTGTGTGTGTGTGTGTGTGTGTGTGTGTGTGTGTGTGTGTGTGTGTGTGTGTGAGACTGAACCTCAGTGAATCTGTAGCTCTTCTCTCCATAAAGCCGGTTGGCGAGGCTCAGTGTGTGTGTGTGTGTGTGTGTGTGTGTGTGTGTGTGTGTGTGTGTGTGTGTGTGTGTGTGAGACTGAACCTCAGTGAATCTGTAGCTCTTCTCTCCATAAAGCCGGTTGGCGAGGCTCAGGTGTGTGTGTGTGTGTGTGTGTGTGTGTGTGTGTGTGTGTGTGTGTGTGTGTGTGTGTGTGTGAGACTGAACCTCAGTGAATCTGTAGCTCTTCTCTCCATAAAGCCGGTTGGCGAGGCTCAGTGTGTGTGTGTGTGTGTGTGTGTGTGTGTGTGTGTGTGTGTGTGTGTGAGACTGAACCTCAGTGAATCTGTAGCTCTTCTCTCCATAAAGCCGGTTGGCGAGGCTCTGTGGTGTGTGTGTGTGTGTGTGTGTGTGTGTGTGTGTGTGTGTGTGTGTGTGTGTGTGTGTGAGACTGAACCTCAGTGAATCTGTAGCTCTTCTCTCCATAA
>CM070840.1:420306-440306 GCA_036326025.1 Chrosomus eos
TTGCGTGTGTGTTGCGTGAGTGTGTGTTGCGTGTGTGTGTGCGTGTGTCTCACCCGGCTCATCTGAGTCGCCGTGTCTCCTCCAGCCCCGAGCGACAGCATCGCGAGAGCCGCCGAGATGCTGAGAGGAGAATAGAACACATTCCCTGACGCGTTTTCTTCTCTGATTCTCTGGAACAGATCGAGGGAGAAGCGCGCCTGCGCTGCTGACAGAGGATCCATTCTCACACTGAACACAGACACACCTGGCTATTAACTACTTCATAAATAATGAATATACATGTTATATTTCAACTTTCACAGTTCACACTTCCTCATTCACTGCCTCGTCGTTCTCTTCGCCCATTGGACGAACTACCACCACAAACGACTGTGATTGACCCAACGCTGGAAAACTACATGTACACAGTCATGACGTATTTCCGTGTGATCAGAAACTCCGCATTTTTGCTGGAAAAGTGACTTTAGATGTTTAAGTTCATCATTAACAAAGGCGTCGATGTTAACATCTTTAACGTTTACATTCTGAAGTATCTTAGTATTTCAGCGTGTTATTCTGTATAAGGCTTAGAGGCCAGCATTATAATAATTATCCAAATTATTTACTACTAATTGTTGATCTGAATCATTAGAGTTAAGTTACTCACATGCAGTCAAATGAGTCTTCAGTGCAGGAGCTTCAGTAGAGAATGAGTCGCCGGAGATTCTGAGAGCACACACCCTCATGAACACACACACACACACACACACACACACACCCTCATGAACACACACTAGGCTTGTTTGAGATGCGCCTCGCCTCGCCTGAAATGTAGGCGAGAGTAGGCGGCTGCAGTGAGGGGAGGAGTGAAAAAAGCGCAGGCAAGACGGACAGTTCTCGCTTCTCGCTGTGGATCAGACCCCTGTGAGATCAAAGGCGGATATCGCGGGATTCACGGGATTCACGCTCGTGCACAGTGTTGCTAATAAACTGGATGTAGCCTAATTTAAGTTCTATTGCTTTTATATGAAAATAAATATAATGAACAAGACACCCAAAGTACTTGTTATTTAATTCCATTCCAAATGAGTGTTTATCAATAATTTTTTCTTTAGTACAGACATAGGCTATGTGTTTTTTTTATATATATAATAAAATAACATTGCATAACCCATAGACTAGAGATCGCACTGTCCGAGAGTTTGGGAATATTCACACATAACCTATACACATAAAACATGATATCCGAGTTTTAAAATCAAACATTTTAATAGAGAACAGTACATCACGGTTGTTTAAACCAATCAACATTAAGCTGTGTCGTCAGCAAGTCACTTCCCATCATGCTTTTGATCAGCGCAGTCAGTGGAGAGACTGCGCGCGACTGCAGAATCCGGCACGTGCGCCTTGCGCTCGCGAGAGCTTTTTGACACACGTCAGCATGACATCAGAGCAAGGCAGACCGCTCTCGGACACATTTCTAACCGGCATGCATTACGCGCTGATCACCGGTGATCGGTTCTGCGCAGATTTTGCTCATCTCAAACAAGCCTACTCTCTCTCTCTCTCTCTCTCTCTCTCTCTCTCTCTCTCTCTCTCTCTCTCTCTCTCTCTCTCTCTCTCTCTCTCTCTCTCTCTCTCACACACACAGGCTTGCGTCACGTGTTTCACTGTACTGTGACACCTCTCTCGCTCGGCTTCTCTATAATATGTATATTTTTTATTGTCGTCGTGTGCTTACATTTTAACATAGAACATGATAGCTTTTTAATAGAGCCTTATACAATTTTGCGACAAGTACGACGCATTTACGGCAGTGCGTGTTGACAGCGCGCCTGGAGGAACAGACTCGCAAACTTTAACCTTATTAGCCGAACTTAGAACCAGAACTCGAAACACACAGAATAACACTCTGTTCTCAGACACCAATGGCGTCCGCGAGTGTGTTTGCAGCTTTCAGGCGGTTAGTGGGCAGAACCGTGAAGATGAGGAAAATGAATGCGCGCATTTGGACTGATCTCATCAGAACTTCAGTAAGATCCACATCTGCCTTTAGAAGTTTTATGAGGATCACATGTAGAACGTGTGTGTGTGTGAGAGAGAGAGAGAGAGAGAGAGAGGAGAGAGAGAGAGGAGAGAGAGAGAGAGAGAGGAGAGAGAGAGAGAGCGCGCAAATAACCTGTGAATGTTGCTGTCATTTATAATAGTTTGTGTGTTTTGTGACTGTCAGAACAGAACTGCTTCATTCCTCGTGGCTGTAACTCCACTGTCATTCCTGTTATATGACAGAGCCACTCGTTTCGCTTCGGTTTGTGCACTGGAATCAGGTACTTATTCAATATTGATTTTTAAAGGGTTATTATGGCATTTAAAATGTTCCTAATATTGTTCTGGGAGTCCCCAACAACAGTTTTACAAGCATGAAATGACAAAAAACACTTTTGTTGTCTTATAATATGCATGTTTACCTGATTTGCTCACCGACCATATGAATCGTTTAGCGAGTCGTTTTTCCAAACCCCGCCTTTGCGTGACGCTAATCTGCGGTGATATGTTAGCTATCATAGCCCAAAGAAGTGACACCGAGCCGACGGGGTGTCATTGGTTGTTGCGTTAGCTAAATGTTACCCAGATACAATAGTGCTATTTTCTGATTGGCTAACAACATCAGACGAACAACACCAGCGGAGACGCTTGATTCCTGCCGGTTCCACAGTGAGAGCGGCGCTGCCAGAGTTTTGGGCGCTGCGGCATATTAAATATATTACAAATAGTTTTTCAGCGTGAGAAATACAATGTGTGGCGGGAGAGCGTGACAAAAGACCGAAATGCGTGACACTTGAGAGCCCTGCCACATATTTCAATACAATTGACATTGAAGACCTAGAAGCTGCGCTGTGCGTACACAACACACAAAATAATTATTGAGCATGTTACATAAAACATAAGAGCAACATATTAATAATACTTACAGGTTGTGATTCGGAAAAGGAAGCTGATCCAAATAAACTCGGTACCGAACCTTCCTTCAGTATCAGCCGGCTCGCAAATGCATACTTTATAGCATTTAGGTTTGTGAAGCAATTATCTTCAAAATGAGGTGAACACAGAACAAGGTTCGGCTATACTTCTGTGGTATAGTTGTATATATGAACACAGAACAAGGTTCGGGCTATACTTCTGTGGTAAAGTTGTATTGTATATATGAACACAGAACAAGGTTCGGGCTATACTTCTGTGGTATAGTTGTATATATGAACACAGAACAAGGTTCGGCTATACTTCTGTGGTATAGTTGTATATATGAACACAGAACAAGGTTCGGCTATACTTCTGTGGTTGTATATATGAACACAGAACAAGGTTCGGGCTATACTTCTGTGGTATAGTTGTATATATGAACACAGAACAAGGTTCGGGCTATACTTCTGTGGTATAGTTGTATATATGAACTGTAGCCACTTAGTCTTCAAATGCTCCTCACTGGGCAGATGAAAAAAGTTTCCTTTTGCGTCGCACTTCAAAACACAGCGTCTCGTCGACATGATGTTAGTTTTCCCTGGCGTCTCCGAACGCAATAAGTGGGTGTATCTTATTCAAATAACTTGTCAAGTTGACGTCATCTAGACAAAGGAAAAGCATCGTTCGTCTATCGATTCATATCAGCGACTCAGAGTCGACTCTCACTTTTGAGAGACAATAACTTTGTATACGGTGAACTTTCATGTTTAAAACTTTGCAGGATGTTTTCGTTCACTTAGATCTATGTTACACACTACATGAAGGGCAATTTTCAAAAATCCATAATAGGTACCCTTTAAATAAAGTCTTAGTGCTGTTGTTTATTATTATTTTTAACTACATATTTTTTCCAGCTGAAGAAGTTTTAGAACAAGCAGATTATCTGTACAGCTGTGGAGAGACCGAGAAACTCCACCAGCTCCTGGTGAAACACAAAGACAGGTAAACTAACCAGATAATGTGTGAGGACTAGTAAAACTAACCTGATAATGTGTGAGGACTAGTAAACTACCTGATATTGTGTGAGGACTAGTAAAACTAACCTGATAATGTGTGAGGACTAGTAAAACTAACCTGATAATGTGTGGACTAGTAAAACTAACCTGATAATGTGTGGACTAGTAAAACTAACCTGATAATGTGTGAGGACCAGTAAAACTAACATGATAATAGTTAGGACTAGTAAAACTAACTGATAATGTGTGAAGACTAGTAAAACTAACCTGATAATGTTTAGGACTAGTAAAACTAACCTGATAATGTGTGAGGACTTGTAAAACTAACCTGATAACGTGTTAGGACTAGTAAAACTATCCTGATAATGTGTTGAGGACTAGTAAAACTAACCTGATAATGTGTTAGGACTAGTAAAACTAACCTGATAATGTGTGAGGACTAGTAAAAGTAACCTGATCATGTGTGAGGACTAGTAAAACTAACCTGATAATGTGTGAGGACTAGTAAAACTAACCTGATAATGTGTTATGACTAGTAAATCTAACCTGATAATGTGTGAGGACTAGTAAAACTAACCTGATAATGTGTTAGGACTAGTAAAACTAACCTGATAATGTGTGAGGACTAGTAAAAGTAACCTGATAATGTGTGAGGACTAGTAAAACTAACTAGCCTGGCTAACGCCAGACCCAATCTCGTTGAGAATTGGGTCTGGGAACCACATGCGCAATTTCTCGTATTTGAGGCGTGGTTTCAGAATGCCCGTCGCAGTTTATTGGGTGCTAAGAATGTCTATCAAATATGCCTGTACGTAGCTCATAGCCAATCGTTTCGATTATACCAGATGACGTATGTAGAGCGACAGAAATTAGACAAGGAAGAAGACGATGGGAAAGATCTTTTTTGTAAACAATGACGTTAAGTTTTTTATCAAAGAGTAGCTTCGCGTCTTCAGCCATATTAAATCGATATAAACAAACTGTTTCCGTGTGTCGCATAGATGTCGTCATCGTCTAGCTGCTCCCTCCCCGTTCTGTGATTGGTTCCCTAAATGAGGCGAAAAATCTGGCCATGGTATCCAGACTGCCTTTCAGCGTGAATTGAATCGCGCTGCGGTAAGGCAGTATGGGGAAACCCAGGCTAACAACTAACCTGATAATGTGTGAGGGCTAGTAAAACTAACCTGATAATGTGTGAGGACTAGTAAAACTAACCTGATAATATCTAACCTGATAATATGTGAGGACTAGTAAAACTAACCTGATAATGTGTGAGGACTAGTAAAACTAACCTGATAATGTGTTAGGACTAGTAAAACTAACCTAACTAACCTGATAATGTGTGAGGACTAGTAAAACTAACCTGATAATGTGTTAGGACTAGTAAAACTAACCTGATAATGTGTGAGGACTAGTAAAACTAACCTGATAATATCTAACCTGATAATATGTGAGGACTAGTAAAACTAACCTGATAATGTGTGAGGACTGGTAAAACTAACCTGATAATGTTTGAAGACTAGTAAAACTAACCTGATAATGTGCTAGGACTAGTAAAACTAACCTGATAATGTGAGGACTAGTAAAACTAACCTGATAATGTGAGGACTAGTAAAACTAACCTGATGTGTTAGGACTAGTAAAACTAACCTGATAATGTGTTACGACTAGTTAAACTAACCTGATAATGTGTGAGGACTAGTAAAACTAACCTGATAATGTGTTAGGACTAGTAAAACTAACCTGATAATGTGTGAAGACTTGTAAAACTAACCCGATAACGTGTTAGGACTGGTAAAACTAACCTGATAATGTGTTAGGACTAGTAAAACTAACCTGATAATGTGTTACGACTAGTTAAACTAACCTGATAATGTGTGAGGACTAGTAAAACTAACCTGATAATGTGTTAGGACTAGTAAAACTAACCTGATAATGTGTTAGGACTAGTAAAACTAGGACTAGTAAAACTAACCTGATAAAGTGTTAGGACTAGTAAAACTAACCTGATAATGTGGAAGGACTAGTAAAACTAACCTGATAGTGTTAGGACTGGTAAAACTAACCTGATAATTTGAGGACTAGTAAAAACTAACCTGATAATGTGTGAGGACTAGTAAAACTAACCTGATAATGTGTGACGACTAGTAAAACTAACCTGATAATGTGTGAGGACTAGTAAAACTAACCTGATAATGTGTAGGACTAGTAAAACTAACCTGATAATGTGTTAGGACTAGTAAAACTAACCTAAACTAACCTGATAATGTGTTAGGACTAGTAAAACTAACCTGATAATGTGTTAGGACTAGTAAAACTAACCTGATAATGTGTAGGACTAGTAAAACTAACCTGATCATGTTGAGGACTAGTAAAACTAACCTGATAATGTGTGAGGACTAGTAAAACTAACCTGATAATGTGTGTAGGACTAGTAAAACTAACCTGATAATGTGTGAGGACTGTAAAACTAACCTGATAATGTGTTGAGGACTAGTAAACAACTTAACTGTTGACTGTAAAACTCTGATATGTGAGGACTAGTAAAACTAACTGATATGTGTAGGACTAGTAAACTAACCTGATAATGTGTGGATATAAAACTACCTGATATGTGTGAGGACAGTAAACTAACCTGATAATGTGTGAGGACTAGTAAAACTAACCTGATAATGTGTTATGACTGTAAACTAACCTGATAATGTGTGAGGGACTAGTAAAACTAACCTGATAATGTGTTAGGACTAGTAAAACTACCTGATATGTGTGAGGACTAGTAAAACTACCTGTAATGTGTAGGACTAGTAAAACTAACCTGATAATGTGTGAGGCTAGTAAAACTAACCTATAATGTGTGAGGCTAGTAAACTAACCTGATAATGTGTGAGGACTAGTAATAACCTGAAACTAACCTGATAATATGTGAGGACTAGTAAAACTAACCTGATAATGTGTGAGGACGGTAAAACGAACCTGATAATGTTTGAAGACTAGTAAAACTAACCTGATAATGTGTGAGGACTAGTAAAACTAACCTCATTTTTCATTTCATTTCATTTTCATTTATTGTCATTGTACTTACATACAATGAAATTTTTAGTACTTTCCATCGTACACAGTAGAGAGTAGTTAATTTTAAATTCGTATTGCAAGTTGCCCATTATTAAATAAGGTACTTAGTGCTATTTCACTTATTGTTTAACATGTCAAGAATGTCTTGTGGTAATAATTGAGGATGTTGATACAATTGATACATATAACCTGATAATATGTAACCTGATAATATGTGAGGACTAGTAAAACTAACCCGATAATGTGTGAGGACTAGTAAAACTAACCTGATAATATCTAACCTGATAATATGTGAGGACTAGTAAAACTAACCCGATAATGTGTGAGGACTAGTAAAACTAACCTGATAATATGTGAGGACTAGTAAAACTAACCTGATAATGTGTGAGGACTGGTAAAACTAACCTGATAATGTGTGAGGACTAGTAAAACTAACCTGATAATGTGCTAGGCCTGGTAAAACTAACCTGATAATGTGTGAGGACTTGTAAAACTAACCTGATAATGTGTTAGGACTTAGTTGTTAACCAGCATGTCACACTCATTAGTAAAGGATGGTGATGAACACCAGCCCGTCTCAGCAGTGTAGAGTATTATAGTGAGTTTCTCAAGTAGTAGAGCACTAGTCTAAGCTGCTCAGCGAGTGTTTTGGAGGATTGGTAACTCAGATGTGGTGTTGTTCCAGTGATGAGGCCGAGTTCCTGTGGCGTTTGGCTCGAGCGTCTCGGGATCTGGCTCTACTGTCCCGCATCAGTGCCGAGGAGAAGAAGCGGCTCACATACGAGGCCTTCGACTTCGCCAGCAAAGCTCTGCAGAAAAACCAGTCTTCCTTTGCGGCTCACAAAGTACAGCACCATTCTCTCTGTAAACCAGTATTGCGGTGTTTGAGTCGATGTTTGAGTCGATGTCTGTCGTCTGCAGTGGTTCGCCATTTGCCTCAGTGATGTTGGGGATTATGAAGGGATCAAAGTCAAAATAGGAAATTCCTACATCATTAGAGAGCATTTGGAGGTAAGATGTTCATTGGGTTAAAGCATAAAAGTTCACCACTGGACGAATGAAACTTCTTTAACGCTTATTTCTACAGCGAGCAATCGAGCTGAACCCTAAAGATGCGACGTCTGTCCATATTCTTGGTTACTGGTGAGTTAGTTCTGATATAAACACACATATCTGCTCATCACTGGCCATATTGAACAGTAACTGACGTCTCTTCCTCGCAGGTGTTTTGCGTTCGCTGAATTACCATGGTACCAGCGGAAAGTTGCAGCCGTTATTTTTGCCTCGCCTCCGACAGCCACTTATGAAGATGTCAGTGAAATGAATAATAATGATGGGGTTTTCAGTTTTGGAAATATTGTTTTAGCCTATGTTATGTAGACACTTCATTTAGCAGTGAAACTAGTTGTGTCTCCATCAGGCTCTGGCGTTTTTCCTGAAAGCTGAAGAAGGTCCCGTATGATATAAACACAAGCACCTTTCATGTTTGTCTTTTATTTATTTTACATGTGACTGATTACAACTTAATATATAACAGTTTAATATTTCAATTTAGTTGACCCAAATTTCTACAGCAAGAACCAGTTGATGCTGGGAAAGACGTACGTGATGCTGAGAGACGTCCAGCGGGCGGCGCTGTGGCTCACGAGAGCGCGAGACTATCCTGTAGTCACAGAAGAAGACAAACAGGTTCATAAACACATTCATCAGTCATATGTAGCTGTTATATCGTCATCAGAGGCCTAATGTTCATGTTTGACCCAATGCAGGTCCATAAGGAAGCGCTGGAGCTTCTAAAGAAACTCAACGGATGAGTCCCGCTGTTCTCCAACCCAGAAATGCCTTGTGCTTTTTAATGACTTAATTGATGTGTACGATGGAGATTTACTATTTTAGATTAATGTCTGACATTACCAGAAGCCGAACGAGGGACTAATCTACACGTAAAAGTGGCCTGTAATCCTCCACTACTGCTGTATTTCTGTGTTTGCTGGATCTTCTGACAGGCCTGATGTTCACAGATATGACTCGGGTCAGTTTAGCCAGTTTGATTGTTGTAAAGTAGAATGAGGATGAACACACAGTAAACACTTGACCTTTGCTTTTCTCACAGAACTATTCAAACTCCAAATGTTTGGTCAGGATTTTGGGAGCAATTTTAACTGTCATTTGTATATTCTTTGTGCAAATGAAATGAAGCTAAATGAACTAGAATAAATATAAAACATTAACAAATGTATTTAATGTAGGGCTCAGTTCTGTGATGAGATGCAATTGAAAAATCTAAATAAAACCCACTTGAAGAACAAGAGACACACCCGAGTTTGTTTGAACTCATATATTTTAATATGAAATATTCATGGACACAGTTTTCCTCCCCTGACGGTCAAAGGCCACAGAAATAATGATGTGCTTCGAGCACAACTGACTTCATCTGCTGAGCGAACCCTTTCTGAGCATGTGCAGAGATTCTGACCAATACTAAAGTGCCAACACAATACTGTCCAGACCAATCCTGATGAATGATATGTGAGACAGCTGTCTGTCATCTCTCACTCCGCAGGCAGCCATGCAAGCGCTTAACAATAAAACTTAATGTCCAACAACAAAAAAGAGAGAAACCCCAGGCACCTGATCAAACTCTACAATCATTCTGTAAAAGCTCTATAAAACTAGAGCCATAAGTTTGAGTTCTACTATAAAATTCTTTCTAATGTTTTTTTTTTCACGTTCATTTTAAAAACCCACCAAATGAATAAACCAAAGCGTTGTATATAGATATCAGCATTGAAAAGATCAGAAAAGCTTGAACGCTTGCATATTCATGGGGAATCATGTTATGAAGATCGCTAAATGAGGTCTTAAGATAAAGATTTGGTTTAAAATGACAAAATAGCTTATTTACATTGGTAATCGTCTGTGCAAGTTTCATGGTTTTGTTTTACTTGGCTGATGCGTCGCCGTAAAGGGTAAAGACGTTCATCACTCTTGACCGAAACCTTCCGTCTCCTCGATCGCGAAGAGCAGCTTTTCCTTCAGCTGTTCGAAGCTTTTATAGGGAGGCAGATCCAGCCGGTTAAAGCTGAAAACAGAAGAGCAAGTGAGACGCGAGCGAGACGTCAGGCTTCGAACATCATCATGACACTCACCAGGTGTGACTCCGCGGCAGCCACGTCTCCTTGCCCACCTTCTCGATGCAGAACTTCTGCGGCCCGTTGCTCCCTGCAGGATGAAGAGGTTAAAACACAGAGTGATGAGAAGAAAGAGTCCTTTACAGGTGTTTATCTGAGGGATCTGTGCAAGTGTTTATCTGAGGGATCTGTGCAAGTGTTTATCTGAGGGATCTGAGCAAGTTTTATCTGAGGGATCTGTGCAAGTGTTTATCTGAGGGATCTGAGCAAGTTTTATCTGAGGGATCTGTGCAAGTGTTTATCTGAGGGATCTGTGCAAGTGTTTATCTGAGGGATCTGGCAAGTGTTTATCTGAGGGATCTGATGCAAGTGTTTATCTGAGGGATCTGGCAAGTGTTTATCTGAGGGATCTGAGCAAGTGTTTATCTGAGGGATCTGTAGCAAGTGTTTATCTGAGGGATCTGTGCAAGTGTTTATCTGAGGGATCTGTGCAAGTGTTTATCTGAGGGATCTGAGCAAGTGTTTATCTGAGGGATCTGAGCCAGTGTTTATCTGAGGGATCTGGCAAGTGTTTATCTGAGGGATCTGAGCGAGTGTTTATCTGAGGATCTGAGCAAGTGTTTATCTGAGGATCTGTGCAAGTGTTTATCTGAGGGATCTGGCAGTGTTTATCTGAAGGATCTGAGCAAGTGTTTATCTGAGGGATCTGTGCAAGTGTTTATCTGAGGGATCTGAGCAAGTGTTTATCTGAGGGATCTGTGCAAGTGTTTATCTGAGGGATCTGTGCAAGTGTTTATCTGAAGGATCTGTGCAAGTGTTTATCTGAGGGATCTGAGCAAGTGTTTATCTGAGGGATCTGAGCAAGTGTTTATCTGAGGGATCTGTGCAAGTGTTTATCTGAGGGATCTGAGCAGTGTTTATCTGAAGGATCTGAGCAAGTGTTTATCTGAGGGATCTGTGCAAGTGTTTATCTGAGGGATCTGAGCGAGTGTTTATCTGAAGGATCTGAGCAAGTGGTTTATCTGAGGGATCTGAGCAAGTGTTTATCTGAGGGATCTGAGCAAGTGTTTTATCTGAGGATCTGAGCAGAGTGTTTATCTGAGGGATCTGAGCAAGGTGTTTATCTGAGGGATCTGAGCAAGTGTTTATCTGAGGGATCTGAGCAAGTGTTTATCTGAGGGATCTGAGCAAGTGTTTATCTGAGGGATCTGAGCAGTGTTTATCTGAGGGATCTGAGCAAGTGTTTATCTGAGGGATCTGAGCAAGTGTTTATCTGAGGGATCTGTGCAAGTGTTTATCTGAGGGATCTGGCAAGTGTTTATCTGAGGGATCTGAGCAAGTGTTTATCTGAGGGATCTGTAGCAAGTGTTTATCTGAGGGATCTGAGCAAGTGTTTATCTGAGGGATCTGTGCAAGTGTTTATCTGAGGATCTGAGCAAGTGTTTATCTGAGGGATCTGAGCAAGTGTTTATCTGAGGGATCTGTGCAAGTGTTTATCTGAGGGATCTGTGCAAGTGTTTATCTGAAGGATCTGAGCAGTGTTTATCTGAGGGATCTGTGCAAGTGTTTATCTGAGGGATCTGTGCAAGTGTTTATCTGAGGGATCTGAGCAAGTGTTTATCTGAGGGATCTGTGCAAGTGTTTATCTGAGGGATCTGGTGCAAGTGTTTATCTGAAGGATCTGAGCAAGTGTTTATCTGAGGGATCTGAGCAAGTGTTTATCTGAGGGATCTGAGCAAGTGTTTATCTGAGGATCTGGCAATGTTATCTGAGGATCGAAGTGTTTATCTGAGGATCTGAGCAGGTTTATCTGAGGATCTGGCAAGTGTTTATCTGAGGGATCTGTGCAGTGTTTATCTGAGGGATCTGAGCAAGTGTTTATCTGAGGGATCTGTGCAAGTGTTTATCTGAGGGATCTGAGGGCAAATGTTTATCTGAGGGATCTGAGCAAGTGTTTATCTGAGGGATCTGTGCAAGTGTTTATCTGAGGGATCTGAGCAAGTGTTTATCTGAGGGATCGTGTGTTATCTGAAGGATTCTGAGCAGTGTTTATCTGAGGGATCTGTGCAAGTGTTTATCTGAAGGATCTGAGCAGTGTTTATCTGAGGGATCTGTGCAAGTGTTTATCTGAGGGATCTGAGCAAGTGTTTATCTGAGGGATCTGAGCAAGTGTTTATCTGAAGGATCTGAGCAAGTGTTTATCTGAGGATCTGAGCAAGTGTTTATCTGAGGGATCTGATGCAAGTGTTTATCTGAGGGATCTGAGCAGTGTTTATCTGAAGGATCTGAGCAGTGTTTATCTGAGGGATCTGAGCAAGTGTTTATCTGAGGGATCTGTGCAAGTGTTTATCTGAGGGATCTGTGCAAGTGTTTATCTGAAGGATCTGAGCAAGTGTTTATCTGAGGGATCTGTGCAAGTGTTTATCTGAGGGATCTGAGCAAGTTTTATCTGAGGGATCTGTGCAAGTGTTTATCTGAAGGATCTGAGCAAGTGTTTATCTGAGGGATCTGAGCCAGTGTTTATCTGAGGGATCTGTGCAAGTGTTTATCTGAGGGATCTGGCAAGTGTTTATCTGAGGGATCTGAGCAAGTGTTTATCTGGGATCTGTGCAAGTGTTTATCTGAGGGATCCGAGCAAGTGTTTATCTGAGGATCCGTGCAAGTGTTTATCTGAGGGATCCGAGCAAGTGTTTATCTGAGGGATCTGTGCAAGTGTTTATCTGAAGGATCTGAGCGAGTGTTTATCTGAAGGATCTGAGCCAGTGTTTATCTGAGGGATCTGAGCAAGTGTTTATCTGAGGGATCTGTGCAAGTGTTTATCTGAGGGATCTGAGCAAGTGTTTATCTGAGGGATCTGAGCAAGTGTTTATCTGAGGGATCTGTGCAAGTGTTTATCTGAAGGATCTGAGCAAGTGTTTATCTGAGGGATCTGTGCAATGTGTTTATCTGAGGGATCTGTGCAAGTGTTTATCTGAGGATCTGAGCAGTGTTTATCTGAGGGATCTGTGCAAGTGTTTATCTGAGGGATCTGTGCAAGTGTTTATCTGAAGGATCTGAGCAGTGTTTATCTGAAGGATCTGAGCAGTGTTTATCTGAAGGATCTGAGCAAGTGTTTATCTGAGGGATCTGAGCAAGTTTTATCTGAGGGATCTGTGCAAGTGTTTATCTGAAGGATCTGAGCAAGTGTTTATCTGAGGGATCTGTGCAAGTGTTTATCTGAGGGATCTGAGCAAGTGTTTATCTGAGGATCTGTGCAAGTGTTTATCTGAAGGATCTGAGCAAGTGTTTATCTGAGGATCTGAGCCAGTGTTTATCTGAGGGATCTGTGCAAGTGTTTATCTGAGGGATCTGTGCAAGTGTTTATCTGAGGGATCTGAGCAAGTGTTTATCTGAGGGATCTGTGCAAGTGTTTATCTGAGGATCTGAGCGAGTGTTTATCTGAGGGATCTGTGCAAGTGTTTATCTGAAGGATCTGAGCAGTGTTTATCTGAAGGATCTGAGCCAGTGTTTATCTGAGGGATCTGAGCAAGTGTTTATCTGAGGGATCTGTGCAAGTGTTTATCTGAGGATCTGAGCAAGTGTTTATCTGAGGGATCTGAGCAAGTGTTTATCTGAGGGATCTGAGCAGTGTTTATCTGAGGGATCTGAGCAAGTGTTTATCTGAGGGATCTGAGCGAGTGTTTATCTGAAGGATCTGAGTGGTGTTTATCTGAGGATCTGAGCCAGTGTTTATCTGAGGATCTGAGCAAGTGTTTATCTGAAGGATCTGAGCAAGTGTTTATCTGAAGGATCTGAGCAAGTGTTTATCTGAGGGATCTGTGCAAGTGTTTATCTGAAGGATCTGAGCAAGTGTTTATCTGAAGGATCTGAGCAAGTGTTTTATCTGAGGATCTGGACAAGTGTTTATCTGAGGATCTGGCAAGTGTTTATCTGAGGATCTGAGCAAGTGTTTATCTGAGGATCTGAGCGAGTGTTTATCTGAAGGATCTGAGCCAGTGTTTATCTGAAGGATCTGAGCAGTGTTTATCTGAAGGATCTGAGCAAGTGTTTATCTGAGGGATCTGAGCAAGTGTTTATCTGAGGGATCTGAGCAAGTGTTTATCTGAGGGATCTGTGCAAGTGTTTATCTGAGGGATCTGAGCGAGTGTTTATCTGAAGGATCTGAGCGAAGTGTTTATCTGAAGGATCTGAGCCAGTGTTTATCTGAGGGATCTGGCAAGTGTTTATCTGAGGGATCTGAGCAAGTGTTTATCTGAGGGATCTGTGCAAGTGTTTATCTGAGGGATCTGTGCAAGTGTTTATCTGAAGGATCTGTGCAAGTGTTTATCTGAGGATCTGTGCAAGTGTTTATCTGAGGGATCTGTGCAAGTGTTTATCTGAGGGATCTGTGCAAGTGTTTATCTGAAGGATCTGTGCAAGTGTTTATCTGAGGGATCTGTGCAAGTGTTTATCTGAAGGATCTGAGCAAGTGTTTATCTGAAGGATCTGTGCAAGTGTTTATCTGAAGGATCTGAGCAAGTGTTTATCTGAAGGATCTGAGCAAGTGTTTATCTGAGGGATCTGTGCAAGTGTTTATCTGAGGATCTGTGCAAGTGTTTTATCTGAAGGATCTGAGCCAGTGTTTATCTGAGGGATCTGACAGTGTTTATCTGAAGGATCTGAGCAGTGTTTATCTGAGGGATCTGAGCAAGTGTTTATCTGAGGGATCTGAGCAAGTGTTTATCTGAGGGATCTGAGCAGTGTTTATCTGAAGGATCTGAGCGAGTGTTTATCTGAAGGATCTGAGCCAAGTGTTTATCTGAAGGATCTGAGCAAGTGTTTATCTGAGGGATCTGTGCAAGTGTTTATCTGAAGGATCTGGCAAGTGTTTATCTGAGGGATCTGTGCAAGTGTTTATCTGAGGGATCTGTGCAAGTGTTTATCTGAGGATCTGTGCAAGTGTTTATCTGAAGGATCTGTGCAAGTGTTTATCTGAGGGATCTGTGCAAGTGTTTATCTGAAGGATCTGAGCAAGTGTTTATCTGAGGGATCTGTGCAAGTGTTTATCTGAGGGATCTGTGCAAGTGTTTATCTGAAGGATCTGTGCAAGTGTTTATCTGAAGGATCTGAGCCAGTGTTTATCTGAGGGATCTGTGCAAGTGTTTATCTGAAGGATCTGAGCCAGTGTTTATCTGAGGGATCTGAGCAAGTGTTTATCTGAGGGATCTGTGCAAGTGTTTATCTGAAGGATCTGAGCAAGTGTTTATCTGAAGGATCTGAGCAAGGTTATCTGGTGACTTGAGCAAGTGTTTATCTGAGGGATCTGTGCAAGTGTTTATCTGAGGGATCTGTGCAAGTGTTTATCTGAGGGATCTGTGCAAGTGTTTATCTGAGGGATCTGTGCAAGTGTTTATCTGAAGGATCTGAGCAAGTTTTATCTGAGTGACTTGAGCAAGTGTTTATCTGAGGGATCTGTGCAAGTGTTTAATCTGAGGGATCTGTGCAAGTGTTTATCTGAGGGATCTGTGCAAGTGTTTATCTGAGGGATCTGTGCAAGTGTTTATCTGAGGATCTGTGCAAGTGTTTATCTGAAGGATCTGAGCAAGTGTTTATCTGAAGGATCTGAGCCAGTGTGTATCTGAAGGATCTGAGCAAGTGTTTATCTGAAGGATCTGAGCCAGTGTTTACTGAAGGATCTGAGCAAGTGTTTATCTGAAGGATCTGAGCCAGTGTTTATCTGAAGCACGGACACACACCCATGAGCTCAGCGAAACCGCCAATGGAAGCCTACAGTTCCCGTCACGAACTGCATCAGACGCATGACGCACCTCGTTGTCCACCTCCTTCACCAGCTGCACTACACACACACGTCACACACATGACCAGACCTGTAAAACGCTGACGTTCAGACTGTTAAACACGACTTGTGGAAACAACTCAAGGCAGAAATCGCTACTTCAACATCCTAATCACTGACACGGATAAGAACAGGGAAAATGATCCATGTTTAAATCACATTTAATGTAATATAAACGACAGAAATCAGTGTCAGATTCAAAATATATCATCCCACACACAACATAAATATAAAAGTCACTTTGATAATTATCATGTTCATTTACCATATTTCTTCGGAATATAAATCATGCGGAAAAAATGTGCTGCAACTTATATTGCAAATGATTACCGGTAATAAAATGCAAGTAACGTCAAGCACATAAAACATGAAAATAAAACATGAACATAAAACAAACGTATTTATCTGAATGAAAGAAGAATGTGAGCGCAAGTTTAATTATAAAGTGCATTTCACAAACACCACTAGTTTCACTTTAAACTCATTCGTTTAGCCATGACGTGTTAATAATACACATCGTTTATGATGAATGCTATCATTTGTTTTATACTTATATTTTTCTGCATTGAAAAGATTTTTATTTTTTTATAAAGACGTTTATATTGTTTATAATGATTGTAAACGTTCTGTTTTATTTACCGCTATTTTACATTATTTCTGAATGAGAATCCCTCAACAAATGAAATTTGGGTGCAATTTATATTTTGGGAAAATGCAGTAATTAATTAATATTAATGAATTATTAATTTAGTTTGTTCACTTTTCCCCTCAAGGATAATTAAAAAAATTAACAATTTGGCTTTAGACAAAAATGTTGAAGAATGCTGTCCGAGACGAATGTGAATCAGTGTAAAGGGTTAGGGTGAAGCGTTCACACCTGCCAGAACCAGATGATCTGTTTGCTGTTGCGTGTGTAGTGACGATACACAGTGTTCCTCTGCCAGTCCTGCAGATCCACCTCCTGCATGCCACACAGCATCCACCTGCGCACACACACACAACACACGCGTCACAGAGCGGCTCAGCAGTCGGGACGGGTGAAACCCTGACCCCTGACCTCTGACCTCCAGCTCCTTCTCGTCGAAGTACTGCAGCCACTGCAGCGGCACCACCTCGTTGAAGCCATCCAGAAACGCTTTGGTCTGATTCTCCACGCCACGAGAAAACCTCCACTCAGCCATGAGCCTGCAGGACAGAACACACACCGTCACGCACCGCACGCAGAACACACACTGGTCACGCAGAACACACACCATCACACAGAACACACACCCTCACACAGAAACACACACCGTCACGCAGAACACACACCGTCACGCAGAACACACACCGTCACTCAGAACACACACCGTCACGCAGAACACACACCGTCACGCAGAACACACACCGTCACGCAGAACACACACCGTCACGCAGAACACACACCGTCACGCAGAAACCACACCGTCACGCAGAACACAGAAAACACACGCAGAACACAGAACACACACCGTCACACAGAACACACACCGTCACACAGAACACACACCGTCACACAGAACACACACCGTCACACAGAACACACACCGTCACACAGAACACACACCGTCACCAGAACACACACCGTCATCACAGAACACACACCGTCACGCAAGAACACACACCGTCACGCAGAACACACACCGTCACGCAGAACACACACCGTCACGCAGAACACACACCGTCACGCAGAACACACACCGTCACGCAGAACACACACCGTCACGCAGAACACACACCGTCACGCAGAACACACACCGTCACGCAGAACACACACCGTCACGCAGAACACACACCGTCACGAAGAACACACACCGTCACGCAGAACACACACCGTCACGCAGAACACACACCGTCACGCAGAACACACACCGTCACGCAGAACACACACCGTCACGCAGAACACACCGTCACGAAGAACACACACCGTCACAAGAACACACACCGTCACGCAGAACACACACCGTCACGCAGAACACACACACGTCACGCAGAACACACACCGTCACGCAGAACACACACTCGTCACGGAGAACACACTCCGTCACGGAGAACACACTCCGTCACGGAGAACACACACACCGGTCACGCAGAACACACACCATCACGCAGAACACACACATCACAAAGAACACACACCGTCACACAGAACACACACCGTCACGCAGAACACACACCGTCACGCAGAACACACATCATCACGGAGAACACACTCCGTCACGCAGAACACACACCAGTCACGCAGAACACACACCCGGTCACGCAGAACACACACGTCACACAGGTCACGCAGAACACACACCACCGTCACACAGAACACACCGTCACGCAGAACACACACACGTCACACAGAACACACACCGTCACACAGAACACACACCGGTCACGCAGAACACACACCGTCACACAGAACACACACCGTCACGCAGAACACACACCATCACAAAGAACACACACACCGTCACACAGAACACACACACCGTCACACAGAACACACACACGTCACGAAGAACACACACCGTCACAAAGAACACACAACCGTCACACAGAACACACACCGTCACACAGAACACACACCGTCACGCAGAACACACACCGTCACAAAGAACACACACCGTCACGCAGGAACACACACCGTCACGCAGAACACACACCAGTCACGAAGAACACACACCGTCACAAAGAACACACACCGTCACACAGAACACACAACCCGTCACACAGAACACACACCGTCACGCAGAACAACACACACCGTCACAAGAACACACACCGTCACCACAGACACACACACAGTCACGCAGAACACAACACCGTCACACAGAACACACAACACCGTCACACAGAACACACACCGTCACGCAGAACACACACCAGTCACGACAGAACACACACCGTCACAAAGAACACACACCGTCACACAGAACACACACCGTCACACAGAACACACACCGTCACGCAGAACACACACCGTCACGCAGAACACACATCATCACGGAGAACACACACCGTCACGCAGAACACATACCGCTAATCACCGTCACACAGAACACACTGTCACGCAGAACACACACCGTCACACAGAACACACACCGTCACACAGAACACACTGTCACGCAGAACACACACACCGTCACACAGAACACACACCGTCACACAGAACACACACCGCTCAAAACACCGTCACACAGAACACACACCGTCACGCAGAAAACACACTGTCACACAGGACACAACCACAGTCACGCAGAACACACACCCGTCACAAACACCGTCACACAGAACACACCGTCACGCAGAACACACACCGGCACGCAGAACACACACCGTCACGCAGAACACACACCGGCACGCAGAAACACACACCGGCACGCAGAACACACACCGTCACGCAGAACACACAACGTCACACAGAACACACACCGTCACACAGAACACACACCGTCACACAGAACACACACCGTCACGCAGAACACCAACACCGTCAAACAGAACACACACGTCACACAAACCGTCACACAGAACACACACCGTCACGCAGAACACACACCATCACACAGAACACACACCGTCACGCAGAACACACACACCGTCACACAGAACACACACCGTCACGCAGAACACACACCACACACAGAACACACACCGTCACGCAGAACACACACCATCACACAGAACACACACCATCACGCAGAACACACACACCGTCACGCAGAACACACACCGTCACCGTCATGCAGAACACACACCGGTCACACAGAACACACACCGGTCACACAGAACACACAAAGAACACACACCGTCACACAGAACACACACCGTCACACAGAACACACACCGTCACGCAGAACACACGCAGTCACGAAGAACACACACCGTCACACAGAACACACACCGTCACACAGAACACACACCGTCACACAGAACACACACCGGTCACGCAGAACACACACCGTCACACAGAACACACGCCGTCACGCAGAACAC
>CM070840.1:445306-460306 GCA_036326025.1 Chrosomus eos
ACACTGCGTCTTCTCCGTCGATCAACTCTTCCTCTTTACGAGTTACACATGAGATGTTGAAACACACAAAACCACTGGCCAAAATGACCCTCTCGTGTGAATGGCCAATCAGTGTTTGTGAACATGTCACCTGACGTTCAACCACAGGAAACTCATTCAATGTCCACATTAGGGATGGGCGATATGGACTTAAGGCCATTTATTGCGATAACGATATCAATGATGATATAAATATAATACCATATTCACCACTGATTTTGGCTGTGATCGCTGCATGCAGTAAAACTAACCCTTCATCAAATAGGCTCCTATAAAATACCAATTACCGTACATAAAATAATTTTAAAAACAGTAAAAATAGGCATACTCAAACAGACAGTACGTGTTTACTACTGCTCACTCTAGTGCTTACTGCTCCTCACACTAGTGTCTACTGCTCCTCACTCTAGTGTTTACTGCTCCTCACTCTAGTGTTTACTGCTCCTCCCACTAGTGTTTACTGCTCCTCACACTAGTGTTTACTGCTCCTCACACTAGTGTTTACTGCTCCTCACACTTAGTGTTTACTGCTCCTCACTACCCTCACAGTGTTTACTGCTCCTCACACTAGTGTTTACTGCTCCTCACACTAGTGTTTACTGCTCCTCACTCTATGGTTTACTGCTCCTCACTCTAGTGTTTACTGCTCCTCACTAGTGTTTACTGCTCCTCACACTAGTGTTTACTGCTCCTCACACTAGTGTTTACTGCTCCTCACCTAGTGTTTACTGCTCCTCACACTAGTGTTTACTGCTCCTCACACTCTAGTGTTTACTGCTCCTCACCAGGTTTACGCTCCTCACACTAGTGTTTACTGCTCCTCACTCTAGTGTTTACTGCTCCTCACTCTAGTGTTTACTGCTCCTCACTCCCTCACACTAGTGTTTACTGCTCCTCACTCTAGTGTTTACTGCTCCTCACTACTAGTGTTTACTGCTCCTCACTCTAGTGTTTTACTGCTCCTCACTCACTAGTGTTTACTGCTCCTCACACTCACTAGTGTTTACTGCTCCTCACTCTAGTGTTTACTGCTCCTCACACCTCACACTAGTGTTTACTGCTCCTCACTCTAGTGTTTACTGCTCCTCACACTAGTGTTTACTGCTCCTCACTCTATGTTTACTGCTCCTCACTCTAGTGTTTACTGCTCCTCACACTAGTGTTTACTGCTCCTCACTCTAGTGTTTACTGCTCCTCACCTCACACTAGTGTTTACTGCTCCTCACTCTAGTGTTTATACTGCCTCCTCACACTAGTGTTTACTGCTCCTCACTCTAGTGTTTACTGCTCCTCACTCTAGTGTTTACTGCTCCTCACTCTAGTGTTTACTGCTCCTCACACTAGTGTTTACTGCTCCTCACCTAGTGTTTACTGCTCCTCACTCTAGTGTTTACTGCCCCTCATTCTATGTGTTTACTGCTCCTCACTCTAGTGTTTACTGCTCCTCACTCTAGTGTTTACTGCTCCTCACTCTAGTGTTACTGCTCCCACACTAGTGTTTACTGCTCCTCACACTAGTGTTTACTGCTCCTCACTCTAGTGTTTACTGCTCCTCACTCTAGTGTTTACTGCTCCTCACACTAGTGTTTACTGCTCCTCATCTAGTGTTTACTGCTCCTCACTCTAGTGTTTACTGCTCCTCACACTAGTGTTTACTGCTCCTCACTCTAGTGTTTACTGCTCCTCACTCTAGTGTTTACTGCTCCTCCCACTAGTGTTACTGCTCCTCCTCCTAGTTTTACTGCTCCTCACACTAGTTTTACTGCCTCACCTGGTTTACTGCTCCTCACTCTAGTGTTTACTGCTCCTCACACTAGTGTTTACTGCTCCTCACACTAGTTTTACTGCTCCTCACTCTAGTGTTTACTGCTCCTCCACTAGTGTTTACTGCTCCTCACACTAGTGTTTACTGCTCTCTCACCACTAGTGTTTACTGCTCCTCACACTAGTGTTTACTGCTCCTCACACTAGTGTTTACTGCTCCTCACTCTAGTGTTTACTGCTCCTCACACTAGTGTTTACTGCTCCTCACCTAGTGTTTACTGCTCCTCACCTAGTGTTTACTGTCTCACATAGTGTTACTGCTTCCTCACACTAGTGTTTACTGCTCCTCACACTAGTGTTTACTGCTCCTCACACTAGTGTTTACTGCTCCTCACTCTAGTGTTTACTGCTCTCACACTGTTTACTGCTCCTCACACTAGTGTTTACTGCTCCTCACACTAGTGTTTACTGCTCCTCACTCTAGTGTTTACTGCTCCTCACACTAGTGTTTACTGCTCCTCACACTAGTGTTTACTGCTCCTCACACTATGTTTTTACTGCTCCTCACTCTAGTGTTACTGCCTCCTCATCTAGTGCTTACTGCCCTCACACTTGTGTGTTTACTGCTCCTCACTCTAGTGTTTACTGCTCCTCACTCTAGTGTTTACTGCTCCTCACTCTAGTGTTTACTGCTCCTCACTCTAGTGTTTACTGCTCCTCACACTAGAGTTTACTGCTCCTCACACCTCACACTATGTTTTAACTGCTCCTCACTCTAGTGTTTACTGCTCCTCACTCTAGTGTTTACTGCTCCTCACACCTCACACAAGTGTTTACTGCTCCCTCACTCTAGTGTTTATTCTGCTCCTCACACTAGTGTTTACTGCTCCTACACTCTATGGTTTACTGCTCCTCACTCTAGTGTTTACTGCTCCTCACTGTCCTCCTACACTAGTGTTTACTGCTCCTCACTCTAGTGTTTACTGCTCCTCACTGCTCCTCACACTAGTGTTTACTGCTCCTCACTCTAGTGTTTACTGCTCCTCACTGCTCCTCACACTAGTGTTTACTGCTCCTCACTTCTATGTTTTTTACTGCTCTCACACACTAGTGTTTACTGCTCCTCACACCTCACACTAGTGTTTACTGCTCCTCACTCTAGTGTTTACTGCTCCTCACACGTGTTTACTGCTCCTCACTCTAGTGTTTACTGCTCCTCACTCTAGTGTTTACTGCTCCTCACACCTAACACTAGTGTTTACTGCTCCTCACTCTAGTGTTTACTGCTCCTCACACCTCACACTAGTGTTTACTGCTCCTCACTCTAGTGTTTACTGCTCCTCACACTAGTGTTTACTGCTCCTCACTCTAGTGTTTACTGCTCCTCACTCTAGTGTTTACTGCTCCTCACACTAGTGTTTACTGCTCCTCACACTAGTGTTTACTGCTCCTCACACTAGTGTTTACTGCTCCTCACTCTAGTGTTTACTGCCCTCATTCTAGTGTTTACTGCTCCTCACTCTAGTGTTTACTGCTCCTCACTCTAGTGTTTACTGCTCCTCACTCTAGTGCTTACTGCTCCTCACACTAGTGTTTACTGCTCCTCACACTAGTGTTTACTGCTCCTCACTCTAGTGTTTACTGCCCCTCATTCTAGTGTTTACTGCTCCTCACTCTAGTGTTTACTGCCCCTCATTCTAGTGTTTACTGCTCCTCACTCTAGTGTTTACTGCTCCTCACACTAGTGTTTACTGCTCCTCCCTCTAGTGTTTACTGCTCCTCACTCTAGTGTTTACTGCTCCTCACACTAGTGTTTACTGCTCCTCACTCTAGTGTTTACTGCTCCTAACTCTATTGTTTACTGTTCCTCACACTAGTGTTTACTGCTCCTCACACTAGTGTTTACTGCTCCTCACACTAGTGTTTACTGCTCCTCACACTAGTGTTTACTGCTCCTCACACTAGTGTTTACTGCTCCTCCCACTAGTGTTTACTGCTCCTCACACTAGTGTTTACTGCTCCTCACTCTAGTGTTTACTGCTCCTCATACTAGTGTTTACTGCTCCTCACTCTAGTGTTTACTGCTCCTCACACTAGTGTTTACTGCTCCTCACACTAGTGTTTACTGCTCCTCACTATAGTGTTTACTGCTCCTCCCACTAGTGTTTACTGCTCCTCCCACTAGTGTTTACTGCTCCTCACTCTAGTGTTTACTGCTCCTCACACTAGTGTTTACTGCTCCTCCCACTAGTGTTTACTGCTCCTCACTCTAGTGTTTACTGCTCCTCCCACTAGTGTTTACTGCTCCTCCCACTAGTGTTTACTGCTCCTCACACTAGTGTTTACTGCTCCTCGCACTAGTGTTTACTGCTCCTAGGGGTGTAACGGTACATGTATTCGTATTGAACCGTTTCGGTTCGAGGCTTCCGGTTCGGTACGCATACAAACCGAACGATTCCTTGGACCATTTTTCCTGCCGACAAAATCCGCGCTGACGCGAGCGCGACCACTACAACGTTGCGCAACATCACATGGCAAACGTAATGAAAGCGAAACGAAACTGCGCTACTCATTATATTGTGCATTACGGACGGACCGTTTATCAGTTCGGACCAGCAACATAGATCTGTGCAGCGCGAGCTCTAAGAGCGCGAGCCGATCTCGATCAAGCAACACTGTTACTACACAGCACTAAGAGATCCATTTAAGAAAGCACTTGAATTCGCCACTGAAGTAATAACGCTGCGAGATCTAGTGAGAAGCGTTCACATGTCTCCGTTATTAACCGTAGATCTCTATTAGATCAAACAGCGCTGACGTGGAAACCAGGAGAAACATTGTGCCGTGAACTAACTAGTAGCCTAATAACGTTAGGCTCTAAGTCCACAGATCAGCAACATTCACCATAGTAACACAGTACACTAATTGTAAGTTTGGCTGGAATAGTGAAATGCTTTCAAGTACTTCACACATCTTTTTCCAGCACTTCAAAACTCAAATATTATATAAATAAATATATATTTAAATGTCATTTTTAATGTGATGACCAAAACATTATTTATTCATCCTTCAAAAATTACCCCCATTTAAACCTGAGTTTCAAGATGTAGGAAAACTCACACTTATATAAAAAAATATTTTTTTCTTTTAATAAATAGGAAATTTCTCTGGCATTTCTTTCTTTTTGCTGTATCGAAAACGTACCGAACCGTGACTTTAAAACCGAGGTACGTACCGAAACGTGATTTTTGTGTACCGTTACACCCCTAACTGCTCCTCACTCGTGTTTTACTGCTCCTCACTCTAGTGTTTACTGCTCCTCACTCGTGTTTACTGCTCCTCACTCTAGTGTTTACTGCTCCTCACTCTAGTGTTTACTGCTCCTCACACTAGTGTTTACTGCTCCTCCCACTAGTGTTTACTGCTCCTCACTCTAGTGTTTACTGCTCCTCACTCTAGTGTTTACTGCTCCTCACACTAGTGTTTACTGCTCCTCACACTAGTGTTTACTGCTCCTCACACTAGTGTTTACTGCTCCTCACTCTAGTGTTTACTGCTCCTCACACTAGTGTTTACTGCTCCTCACACTAGTGTTTACTGCTCCTCACACTAGTGTTTACTGCTCCTCACTCTAGTGTTTACTGCTCCTCACACTAGTGTTTACTGCTCCTCACTCTAGTGTTTACTGCTCCTCACACTAGTGTTTACTGCTCCTCACACTAGTGTTTACTGCTCCTCACACTAGTGTTTACTGCTCCTCACTCTAGTGTTTACTGCTCCTCACACTAGTGTTTACTGCTCCTCATCTAGTGTTTACTGCTCCTCACTAGTGTTTACTGCTCCTCACCTAGTGTTTACTGCTCCTCACTCTAGTGTTACTGCTCCTCACACTAGTGTTTACTGCTCCTCAACTAGTGTTTACTGCTCCTCACACTAGTGTTTACTGCCCTCACTCTAGTGTTTACTGCTCCTCACTCTAGTGTTTACTGCCCTCACTAGTGTTACTGCTCCTCACTCTAGTGTTTACTGCTCCTCACACTAGTGTTTACTGCTCCTCCTCTAGTGTTTACTGCTCCTCACTCTAGTGTTTACTGCTCCTACACTAGTGTTTACTGCTCCTCACTCTAGTGTTTACTGCTCCTACCTAGTGTTTACTGTCCTCACCTAGTGTTTACTGCTCCTCACACTAGTGTTTACTGCTCCTCACCTAGTTTACTGCTCCTCACACTAGTGTTTACTGCTCCTCACTCTAGTGTTTACTGCTCCTCACTAGTGTTTACTGCTCCTCACTCTAGTGTTTACTGCTCCTCACCTAGTGTTTACTGCTCCTCACACTAGTGTTTACTGCTCCTCACCTAGTGTTTACTGCTCCTCACTCTAGTGTTTACTGCTCCTCACTCCTCACTGTGTTTTACTGCTCCTCACACTAGTGTTTACTGCTCCTCACACTAGTGTTTACTGCTCCTCACTCTAGTGTTACTGCTCCTCACTCTAGTGTTTACTGCTCCTCAACTTACTAGTGTTTACGCTCCTCACTCTAGTGTTTACTGCTCCTCACTCTAGTGTTTACTGCTCCTACTCTAGTGTTTACTGCTCCTCACCTAGTGTTTACTGCTCCTCACTCTAGTGTTTACTGCTCCTCACACTAGTGTTTACTGCTCCTCACTCTAGTGTTTACTGCTTCCTCAGTCTCTCTAGTGTTTACTGCTCCTCACTCTAGTGTTTACTGCTCTCACCTAGTGTTTACTGCTCCTCACTCTAGTGTTTACTGCTCCTCACACTAGTGTTTACTGCTCCTCACTCTAGTGTTTACTGCTCCTCACACTAGTGTTTACTGCTCCTCCCTATCTGCCCTCACTCTAGTGTTTACTGCTCTACCTAGTGTTACTGCTCCTCACACTAGTGTTTACTGCTCCTCACTCTAGTGTTTACTGCTCCTCACTCTAGTGTTTACTGCTCCTCACTGTGCTCCTCACCTAGTGTTTACTGCTCCTCACCTAGTGTTTACTGCTCTACCTACACTCTAGTGTTTACTGCTCCTCACCTAGTGTTTACTGCTCCTCACTCTAGTGTTTACTGCTCCTCACACTAGTGTTTACTGCTCCTCACACTAGTGTTTACTGCTCCTCACTCTAGTGTTTTACTGCTCCTCACACTAGTGTTACTGCTCCTCACTCTACTGTTTTACTGCTCCTCACTCTAGTGTTTACTGCTCCTCACTCTAGTGTTTACTGCTCCCCCCACACTAGTGTTTACTGCTCCTCACCTCTAGTGTTTACTGCTCCTCACTCTAGTGTTTACTGCTCCTCACATAGTGTTTACTGCTCCTCACCTCAGTGTTTACTGCTACTGCTCTCACACTAGTGTTTACTGCTCCTCACTCTAGTGTTTACTGCTCCTCACTCTAGTGTTTACTGCTCCTCACTGCTCCCACTAGTGTTATGTCCCACTGCTCCTCACACTAGTGTTTACTGCTCCTCACCTATGTTTACTGCTCTCACTCTAGTGTTTACTGTTACTGCTCCTCACTACCTCACACTAGTGTTTACTGCTCCTCACTCTAGTGTTTACTGCTCCTCACACTAGTGTTTACTGCTCCTCACTCTAGTGTTTACTGCTTCACTTCACACTAGTGTTTACTGCTCCTCACTCTAGTGTTTACTGCTCCTCACACTAGTGTTTACTGCTCTCACTCTAGGTTTACTGCTCCTCACTCTAGTGTTTACTGCTCCTACACTAGTGTTTACTGCTCCTCACACTAGTGTTTACTGCTCCTCACTCTAGTGTTTACTGCTCCTCACTCTAGTGTTTACTGCTCCTCACACTAGTGTTTACTGCTCCTCACACTAGTGTTTACTGCTCCTCATTTTCACCTAGTGTTTACTGCTCCTCACTCTAGTGTTTACTGCTCCTCACTCTAGTGTTTACTGCTCCTCACTCTAGTGTTTACTGCTCCTCACACTAGTGTTTACTGCTCCTCACCTAGTGTTTACTGCTCCTCACTCTAGTGTTTACTGCTCCTCACACTAGTGTTTACTGCTCCTCACACTAGTGTTTACTGCTCCTCACTCTAGTGTTTACTGCTCCTCACACTAGTGTTTACTGCTCCTCACACTAGTGTTTACTGCTCCTCACACTAGTGTTTACTGCTCCTCACACTAGTGTTTACTGCTCCTCACACTAGTGTTTACTGCTCCTCACTCTAGTGTTTACTGCTCCTCACACTAGTTTTACTGCTACCTCACACTAGTGTTTACTGCTCCTCACATCTAGTGTTTACTGCTCCTCACACTAGTGTTTACTGCTCCTCCACTCTAGTGTTTACTGCTCCTCACACTAGTGTTTACTGCTCACTTCGCTCCTCCCACTAGTGTTTACTGCTCCTCACCTAGTGTTTACTGCTCCTACACTCAGTGTTTACTGCTCCTCCACTAGTGTTTACTGCTCCTCACTCTAGTGTTTACTGCTCCTCCACTAGTGTTTACTGCTCCTCCACTAGTGTTTACTGCTCCTCACACTAGTGTTTACTGCTCCTCCACTAGTGTTTACTGCTCCTAGTGTACGTACATGTTTCTTAACCGTGTTCGAGGCTCTCCGGTTCGGTACGCATACAAACCGAAGATTCCTTGGCCCACTATTTTCTGCCGACAAACCGCCTGACGCGAGCGCGACCACTACTACGTTTGCGCAACATCACATGGCACACTAAAGAGCGAAACGAAACTGCGCTACTCATTATATTGTCTTACGGACGGGCCGTTTAATCAGTTTCGTACAGCAACCATGATCTGTTGCGCGCGAGCTCTAAGAGCGCTGAGCCGCTCTCGATCAGCAACACTGTTACTACACAGCACTAAGAGATCCTTATAGAAAGCACTTGAATTCCGCCACTGAAGTAATAACGCTGCGAGATTCTATGAGAAGCGTTCACATGTCTCCGTTACTTACACCCTGTAGATCTCTATTAGATCAACACGTGACTGAAACAGAGAAACATTGTGCCGTGAACTAACTAGTAGCCTAATAACGTTAGGCTCTAAGTCACGATCAGCACATCACCATAGTAACACTGTACACTAATTGTAAGTTTGCTGGAATAGTGAAATGCTTTCAAGTACTTCACACATCTTTTATCCAGCACTTCAAACTCAAATATGTATTAAATAAATATATATTAAATGTCATTTTTAATGTATGACCAAAACATTTATTTTTCATCCTTCAAAAATTAACCCCATTTAAACCTAGTTTCAAGATGTAGGAAAACTCACACTTATATAAAAAAATATTTTTTTCTTTATAAATAGGAAATTCTCTGGCATTTCTTTCTTTTTGCTGTCATCGAAAACTACCGAACCGTGACTTTAAAACCGAGGTTACGTACCGAACGTGATTTTTTGTACCTTACACCCCTAACTGCTCCTCACTCGTGTTTACTGCTCCTCACTCTAGTGTTTACTGCTCCTCACTCGTGTTTACTGCTCCTCACTAGTGTTTACTGCTCCTCACCTAGTGTTTACTGCTCCTCACACTAGTGTTTACTGCTCCTCACACTATGTTAGTTTTATGCTCCTCACTCTAGTGTTTATGCTCTCAACTAGTGTTTACTGCTCCTCACTTAGTTTACTGCCTAACTGTGTTTACTGCTCCTCACACGGTTTAGCTCTCACTTAGGTTTACTGCCTCACTAGTGTTATGCTCCACCTAGTGTTTACTGCTCCTCACTCTAGTGTTTACTGCTCCTCACACTAGTGTTTACTGCTCCTCCTCTAGTGTTTACTGCTCCTCACACTAGTGTTAACTGCTCCTCATACTAGTGTTTACTGCTCCTCACACTAGTGTTTACTGCTCCTCACACTAGTGTTTACTGCTCCTCACTCTAGTGTTTACTGCTCCTCATACTAGTGTTAACTGCTCCTCATACTAGTGTTTACTGCTCCTCACACTAGTGTTTACTGCTCCTCACTCTAGTGTTTACTGCTCCTCACTCTAGTGTTTACTGCTCCTCACACTAGTGTTAACTGCTCCTCATACTAGTGTTTACTGCTCCTCATACTAGTGTTTACTGCTCCTCACACTAGTGTTTACTGCTCCTCACTCTAGTGTTTACTGCTCCTCACACTAGTGTTAACTGCTCCTCATACTAGTGTTTACTGCTCCTCACACTTGTGTTTACTGCTCCTCACTCTAGTGTTTACTGCTCCTCACTCTAGTGTTTACTGCTCCTCACTCTAGTGTTTACTGCTCCTCACTCTAGTGTTTACTGCTCCTCACTCTAGTGTTTACTGCTCCTCACTCTAGTGTTTACTGCTCCTCGCACTAGTGTTTACTGCTCCTCGCACTAGTGTTTACTGCTCCTCACTCGTGTTTACTGCTCCTCACTCTAGTGTTTACTGCTCCTCACTCTAGTGTTTACTGCTCCTCACTCGTGTTTACTGCTCCTCACTCTAGTGTTTACTGCTCCTCACTCTAGTGTTTACTGCTCCTCACACTAGTGTTTACTGCTCCTCACTCTAGTGTTTACTGCTCCTCACTCTAGTGTTTACTGCTCCTCACTGCTCCTCACTCTAGTGTTTACTGCTCCTCACACTAGTGTTTACTGCTCCTCACACTAGTGTTTACTGCTCCTCACTCTAGTGTTTACTGCTCCTCACTCTAGTGTTTACTGCTCCTCACTGCTCCTCACACTAGTGTTTACTGCTCCTCACACTAGTGTTTACTGCTCCTCACTCTAGTGTTTACTGCTCCTCACTCTAGTGTTTACTGCTCCTCACTCTAGTGTTAACTGCTCCTCACTCTAGTGTTTACTGCTCCTCACACTAGTGTTTACTGCTCCTCACTCTAGTGTTTACTGCTCCTCACTCTAGTGTTTACTGCTCCTTACTCTAGTGTTTACTGCTCCTCACACTAGTGTTTACTGCTCCTCACTCTAGTGTTTACTGCTCCTCACACTAGTGTTTACTGCTCCTCACTCTAGTGTTTACTGCTCCTCACTCGTGTTTACTGCTCCTCACTCTAGTGTTTACTGCTCCTCACTCTAGTGTTTACTGCTCCTCACACTAGTGTTTACTGCTCCTCACTCTAGTGTTTACTGCTCCTCACTCTAGTGTTTACTGCTCCTCACTGCTCCTCACTCTAGTGTTTACTGCTCCTCACTCTAGTGTTTACTGCTCCTCACACTAGTGTTTACTGCTCCTCACTCTAGTGTTTACTGCTCCTCACTCTAGTGTTTACTGCTCCTTACTCTAGTGTTTACTGCTCCTCACACTAGTGTTTACTGCTCCTCACTCTAGTGTTTACTGCTCCTCACACTAGTGTTTACTGCTCCTCACTCTAGTGTTTACTGCTCCTCACACTAGTGTTTACTGCTCCTCACACTAGTGTTTACTGCTCCTCACTCTAGTGTTTACTGCTCCTCACTCTAGTGTTTACTGCTAATCACTCTAGTGTTTACTGCTCCTCACTCTAGTGTTTACTGCTCCTCACACTAGTGTTTACTGCTCCTCACACTAGTGTTTACTGCTCCTCACTCTAGTGTTTACTGCTCCTCACACTAGTGTTTACTGCTCCTCACTGCTCCTCACACTAGTGTTTACTGCTCCTCACTCTAGTGTTTACTGCTCCTCACTCTAGTGTTTACTGCTCCTCACTGCTCCTCACACTAGTGTTTACTGCTCCTCACTGCTCCTCACACTAGTGTTTACTGCTCCTCACTCTAGTGTTTACTGCTCCTCACACTAGTGTTTACTGCTCCTCACTGCTCCTCACACTAGTGTTTACTGCTCCTCACTGCTCCTCACACTAGTGTTTACTGCTCCTCACTCTAGTGTTTACTGCTCCTCACTCTAGTGTTTACTGCTCCTCACTGCTCCTCACACTAGTGTTTACTGCTCCTCACTGCTCCTCACACTAGTGTTTACTGCTCCTCACTCTAGTGTTTACTGCTCCTCACTCTAGTGTTTACTGCTCCTCACACTAGTGTTTACTGCTCCTCACTCTAGTGTTTACTGCTCCTCACTCTAGTGTTTACTGCTCCTCACACTAGTGTTTACTGCGCCTCACACTAGTGTTTACTGCGCCTCACACTGCGCATCAAATACACTGTGTATTCATTGAGATGAACTGATATAGTGGGCTTCACGGATCACTTGACGGAGAGCGAAACTCAAGCGCTCAAGTCAGTGTTCGGCGAGATGGGCGGGTTAAAGTCTATCTGTGTGTACCAGTTCCAGATTGTTGAGGTAGTTACTCGTTTAGCGATAAACTTCACCTCAGCTTCACATCCACCTTCGCCATGCGCGTGAGCTGAGAATGGGTCCTGTCATAGAGACGCATTAAAACAAGTAGGGCTGGAAGATTTTGGCTAAAATCATAATCGCGATTAATCGAACAAGTCACCTCGATTACGATCACCTCAACGACACGGCACTGATTACGGCTCTTGTTCACACAGCGCGCGTTTCGGGACTGAACACGGCAATGTTACTAGGTCCCCAACCTGGCATCAATCCCGGCTCGTGTTTGCGTTCACACAGAAGGAAATTTCCCGAGAATTTCCCGGGATCAACGCGCTGTGTGAAAGGAGCTCATGTTGCTTCAATGTCGCAGACTGGACGGTGCGGAGTCACGTGACTACACACGCAGTAATATGTTTTAAATAGAAAGTACATTAACACGCAGTGAGCGAAAATATTAATAGGATTCAAAAACCGAAATAACCGCCATGGTAAAATTACGTCGGTTATAGGCTCTGAATTTCGGTTTCGATTATTTTTTCGATTAATCATCCAGCCCTAAAAACAAGTGTTGCGTGTTCTGTGTGTGTGTTGTACCGTGCAAGGCCTCCGTAGTCCAGTCCCTCCTCACCCCTGAAGATCACGTACAGACGCCTCCTCAGGTCATACGGCTTAAAGTTCATGATCTACAGTGAGGAGTGAAAAACAAACATTCAGAAACTGTCGGGAGAGTCACATGACTGAAGCGGATGTGTGTGTCCTCGACCTGCTGGAACGAGTCTTCGAACAGCGTCTGGCGGGACACGGTAATCTTCACGTGGCTGGCGAGAGCGTTGGACTGAAACACAGAGACATGCATTAGGAAACGACACACACACACACACACACTGAGTTTCACGTGTTGAAGAGTTGGGCGAGTGTTACCTGACACAAATAACGGAAATGAGCCAGTTTCCATCTGAAGCTTCGCTCGTATGCAATCTGTGGACCTTTAGTGCTGCTCAACACACACACACACACACACACACACACACACACACACACACACACACACACACACACACACACACACACACACACACACACATTAGAGGAAAGCAGCGTCTGTAATGACACACAAGCTTTTTCCATCCACATATTTACATCAGATGGAAAAGCCGAGATGAACATGAAACATTAACACGCTCATTAACAACATGTGCTCAATATATGAAGATGATTTTATCCGACATGCCAAAATCAATGGAAACACATCTACCAAATAAATCCCTCGATACGCAACAAACTCATGTGACTTTGGCTCAGCATCAGCTGATTGGATAACTGGAGTAACCAGTGGACCAATGGCGTCGCAGCGCCTCTAATGCTGGTTTGGTGTTTCTGAAACGCCGGAGTGGAATTGTGTGATCGGAAGTGTGTGTGTGTGTGTGTGTGATCAGAAGTGTGTGTGTGATCAGAATGATTGTGTTTTATTCCTCCAGAAGCGTCTCACACACACGTGTGTTCCCGAACACCAGCATCAGAGCACATGACAGCGTTTACTGAGTTTCGTCTGACGCTCGACACACACTCGTTTATGATGAGAACAGACACACACTTACAGCTTTTATTATTCTATTACTGATACTCTGCATCAGTATCACAGATTTTGTTCTCTTAAACACGTGATGGAAACGGTGCTTTATTCACAGATGTTTTATGTGATATTAAAAATGTTTTAACACAAGTTTAATTCTCATGTTTATCAGGAAACACGACTGTCGGACTCACACGGATGATTTGCCGGTCCGCGGGTCACTGAAGGTCGTGGTGCGCGTGTTGTGATCCACGAAGTAGCGCACGCCTTCCCTGGTGTAGCGGATCTCCCAGCCCTCGGGGAGTGGGTCTTCGTTCTGCAGCCTGACACACACACACACACACCACACAGTGATGAGAGCACAGCGGATCTGATCGTCTAGAGGACACTCGTGAGCTAACTCACCCTTGTGTTCGCGGATCTTCCCACTGCGTCGTCTTGGTGTTGTGATTGACGAAGTAGACGCGATCGTTGGTGTCCACGCGGCGTTCTGAGAACACGAGAGTAACACACTCACGTTACAGAACACAAACACGCGTGTGCTAGCAGGAGAGACGCACCGACAGCGAATGCTAACTTACCCCAGCCCGGCGGCAGCGGCCCCAGAGGATCGTTCTCAGCCGACATCATGGAGGCCTGGATCACACCGAGAGAGAGTGAGCGTTGAACAGCATCAGTGTGTAGATGAGTTACACACACACCACACACACACACACACACACGCACCGAGTACAGGTATCTCTGGTTGAACTGATGCATGGCTCCCTGTAGCTGACTGCGCTGAGACTGCCACTGCTCGAAGTTCCTCACCGACTCCATGGTGGGCCGCTGCCATGTGGTGGTGCGCGTGTTGTGATCAACGTAATAAACCCTGCCGCGGTTATCCACCCTGCGCTCCCAGCTGAGGTCACACACACACACACAAGATCAATGACTCACACGTGCTCGCCTCACACACACACACACACACGCACGCGCGCTCGCTCTACACGCGCGCTCGCCTCACGCGCACGCGCTCTCGCCTCTCACACACACGCGCTCGCCTCTCACCACCAGCGCGCCTCACCCAGCGGTAACGCTGCGGTCTCTCCATGTCGTTGTTCTTGTGTTGTGATCGACGTAGTACGTTCTGCCGTGAGGATCCTTCCTCTGTTCCCATCTGAGAAAACACATAGTTACTCAGATTACGGTCAAGCGTGTGAGTGAGTGTGAGTGAGTGAGTGTGAGTGTGAGTGTGAGTGTTTGTGTGTGTGTGTAAGTGTGTAAGTGAGTTGTGAGTGTTTGAGCAAAATAAAAAAACGTGAGTGAGTGAGTGAGTGTGTGTGTGTGAGTGTGTGAGTGAGTGAGTGTGTGAGCAAAATAAAAAAACGCCACAGAACAGCAGTG
>CM070840.1:467806-530306 GCA_036326025.1 Chrosomus eos
CACACACACTCACTCTCTGTGTCACACACACTCACTCTCTGTGTCACACACACTCACTCTCTGTGTCACACACACTCACTCTCTGTGTCACACACACTCACTCTCTGTGTCACACACACTCTCTCTCTGTGTCACACACACTCTCTCTATGCCACACACCCTCTTGCCACACACACTCTCTCTGTGTCACACACACTCTCTCTGTCACACACACTCTCTCTGTCACACACACACACTCTCTGTCCACACTCTCTCTGTCTCACACACCACACTCTCTGTGTCACACACACACTACTCTCACTCTCTGTCCACACACACTCTCTCTTGTCACACACACACACCACTCACACACACCACCCAGCACACACACACACACACACACACCACACTCGTCACACACACACACACACACACACCACACACACACACACACACACACACACACACACACACACACACACACACACACACACACACACACACACACAACACACACCACACTCTCTGTCACACACACACACACTCTCTGTCACACTACATGAGCCAGAGCAGCGAGATTCCTTCTGTGCAGAAATCTTATATCATTTAATCCAAATAAAATATAAAGAATATATTTATGCAGGTTTTTTTTATTTTTATTTTATCATTTTTATTTACCTCTAAATTACTGCAATTTCCCAATAAGAATTATAATTGTAATGATATTGTAATTAGGGATGCACCGAAATGAAAATTCTTGGCCGAAACCGAAAACCGAAAAAGAGGAAACCAAGGCCGAAAACCGAAAACCGAAACACCGAAAGAAATTATGCCAATTATTAGTAGGCCTACCATTGCATTTATGGCTATGACTGTGTACTAACTTTACTAAAATCAAGGCATTACAATTGCATAAATTAATATTAAAGTTTCAAAGAATAAATCAATTACAAAGTATCCAAATATTTATTTAGCAAATTGCAAAAATGCACAGTATAAAATAAAATTCAAACTAAAATGGTAACTTGACCCCACTCATGTGTACATTAAATAATAATGTACAGGCCTACTGGCCTGCAGAAAGGTTTGAAAATTAAATGTTCTCTCAAAGTGCATTTAGGTTCGCCACACGTTGATTTTTCTATTTTTTTTTTTACTAAGCCTATTTAAAATCGTATTTGATTGCAGAGCGCCGTAGCGCGCTCTCTCTCTCTCTCTCTCTCTCTCTCTCTCTCTCTCTCTCTCTACCTCTCGCGCGCTCTCTCTCTCTCTCTCTCGCTCTCTGTTAAGCCTGGTTTATACTCGACGCGTCCGCAAGGGCGCGAAGCGCGCGCGGCAAAAATGACGTCATTGCGGTGTGGGCGGTCGTGCGCGTTGGGTGCGCAAGACCCCATTTCGCCTGGCGGTGTGCACGGCACTTTTTGTAACTTCGCGCGCGGCGCCGCATCCGAAGATGAACGACATCGAGCCGAATCAGGCCGAACTGGTACGTCTGTACCAGCATGTTTATGATCCTTCTATACAGAGATACATTTGCATTGATGGGCGACCATAAAAGCCTCTCATTTTGTGAATAGGAACACATTTGCATTAAGCACCCAGTTTGCACTTGTCTAAAGTAATTACATTTACAAAATAAGCATACAATAACAGAAGTAAGCCCTGCTGATGAAATTAAGGTTTAAACACTCTTCAATAAGGCTTCATGCAGTGAAAGTAGGCTACAATAAACCTACTGCATTTATTACTCTTTTATGAATCGGCAATTAATAAACTACTAATAAACGGCAAACTACTTCTTCACTGCTGATTCCTGGTGGTTTAGAGGAGAAGTACTCCGAGTCGCCCCCTGTCGTTTCACAGAATAGCACAACGGCGAGCGCGTCAAGTATAAACGCCTCGTCCGTTTGGAGAGGGGCGCGCGCAGTCAGCGGAGACTCGCGCTCGTGCGGACGCGTCGAGTATAAACAAGGCTTGACACCTCTCGCACGCGCGCTCTCTCTCTAGGCCAATTTATACTTCTGCGTCGGGTGCGCGCGGTAGGTACGGCGTAGCATACGCACAGACGCGTGCCCTTCGCAGTACCCTTCGCCGTAACCTGACGCGCACCTCCTCAAAAATGTAACTACGCGTCGCGGCGACGCGGACCGCAAGATCTGTGATTGGTCGGCTTGGTAGCATCGCGTTTCCTCCTACGCATTTCCGGCGTGTTTTTCTGCACCGCCCGCCATTTTTAAATTCTAAGTACAGCGAAACTGTTAAAAAAACTAAAAACTTACTGCTTTTCCACCTCGATAAGCTCCAACTCCAATGTGATCCGCTCTCTTTTAATCGCCATTGCTTGTAGTAGCCTAAACTCAAAACAGTCGCGAGGAATCTTCTTCTTCTCTAGGAACCGCGCGGAATCTAAACACAGTGGAACATTAAAACCCTCCGCTGCCAACTAGTGTTTCGGCGCTGTACTGCAGAGCAACGCAGACCTAAACGCAGAAGTATAAATGCTCACGATGGCATCGCCTACGTGCGTAGCCTACGCCCTACACTACGGCGTACACTCGACGCAGAAGTATAAATTGGCCTTCTCTCTCCGTACCTCTTGCGCGCGCGCTCTCTCTCTCTCTGTATCTCTCTCTCTCGCTCTCTGTACCTCTCGAACACGCGCTCTCTCTCTCTCTCGCGCACTCTCTCTCTCTCCGTACCTCTTGCGCGCGCTCTCTCTCTCTCTCTCTCTCTCTCTGTACCTCTCTCTCTCGCTCTCTGTACCTCTCGCACACGCGCTCTCTCTCTCTCGCGCGCGCGCTCTCTCTCTCTCGCGCGCGCGCTCTCTCTCTCTCTCTGGGCCGTGTTCCTCTCATATTCAGCGTAGTGATCGGAATGTTTGGATTTCAGGTGATAAATTAAACCCGACGTCATCACAACATTTCGGCCCTTCTGTTTCGGTAATAAAAGTCTTTCGGCCGAAAACCGAAAATGCTCTTTTGGGCCATTTTCGGCCGAAAATTTTCGGTGGCCGAAAATTCGGTGCATCCCTAATTGTAATGATATTTAATATTTAATGATATTTGATATTTAAACCGAACCGAAAAACCTCGATACACCCACAGTACGTATGGCGATACTCTCATGCCCCACCCACCATGACTGTTGCCCCGCCCACCACGACTGTTGCCCCGCCCACCATGACTGTTGCCCCGCCCACTCTGACTGCTGTCCCGCCCACTCTGACTGCTGCCCCGCCCACCATAACTGTTGCCCCACCCACTCTGACTGTTGCCCCGCCCACAATGACTGTTGTCCCGCCCAGTCTGACTATTGCCCCGCTCCCTGATGCCTTTCAGTGCTGTGACGCTGCTGAGGATGAAAACGACATGAAATGCCATTTCATAATTATGGCCTCAAAGTTCCAACTGAAAATTTTAGAGTAAAACTTCAATTTCAAGTCCAAAGTCCCTTCTTTAGGCATCCAGGTATATATTTAGACATGAATCATAAATAATGTTTCTGTCCTGTGTAATCAGGCTCAGGATCAGACGTACGTTTGCCGTCATGTTTCCGGAGGGTCCCAATCAGGTCCAGTGAGGCTTTTCCCAGCAGAGCGTCGGCCTTGAGCGTGTGGTGACTCCAAACCCTGAAGTCCAGCAGCGAGTGTGGCGTAATATTCCTGAACACAGAGTCAACACATAAACACCTCGCTTCTGCTACACTGGAGAGAAAACACTGATTACTCCATTAAAAGCTGCAATTATCCACATAAAGCCTGATTGTGTTCCTGGGGGTTCGGGTTGCTCCACACTAGGGTGATCAGGCTGACTTTCAGATTTAAATTAGACCAATCTACTTCTTATGTGACGGACTTTACAGATAACACTAGTGTAAGCGCAGCTTCCCTGGAGACTCACAGCGTCAGGCGCTCGTCCCACTTGGGATTGGAGGAACTGTGGGATTTGGCGGTTTTCTTGCTCTCTCCCTCTGATGTCACTTCCACATAGATGGTCGTTCCAAACCAGTTCTTCTTCCTCTTGAGTTTGGCACAGAAAACTGCCACATGCAGACACAACACACATCAACATATGAAGAAAACATGTCACTTCCTGTTCCTGTTGGCGTGATCTTACCGACGGCGTGCAGCTCTCTGACGTTATTGCTACAGTCGCTTCTGGAGGAGCCCGTGGCCATGACCTCAACACACCACACACTCCATCAACTACAGGACCTGAGGGAGCACACGCTCACATGCACATCATCACTCGTATCACTTCTTCACATCTGCATTTATAATGTGACAGAGATGAATTCCTCAGCTTAAGACCGTCTGCACAGACTGTTTAAACCATGTCCTTTTATTTCTACATTATGATAGTTTTTGATGCAAATATTCTACTAACATTAAAAGAGCACCTTGGGAAAACAATTTATAAACATAAAATATAAAATGCAGTTCATCATGACCCCTTTTAAATGGATTCTAAACTTCACATCCAGCTAACCATCCGGCCGCAAACGAACAGAATAAAACTTTCTTCAACTCACAGCTGATGCGCGAGAGCCTGAGGATCTTCAGCCGTCACTGAGAGCCATGATTCACTGCAACACAAGACATTCACAATCACACAATCACACAACCGGTCCATCCTCAGACAGAGTGAAGCCAGCGTTCATGTTCCGGCTCAAGATTCTGCTAAATCTCATGATCAGGAATTTCGCCTCATGTTTTTTATGGCCAGGCTGAGTTTATCCCCACTGGGCCGTGAATCTGACCAACATCTGGCGGACCTTTATGAGGCCAAGGCTTCGTTCCTTCATGTAACGTCCAGTTTCCCTGAGGCTGATGGGAGAAACTGAGTCACGGCACAGGTTTGTGTGATTCTGAACGGTCAGTGTCCACAAGCTGCGTTTACTGGCAGTTCAGCACTTCAATTAGGGTTAGACACATTCTTATAATATTTCATACACATTATTATATTTAATATAACTGCCGTTTTCACTACCTGTTTTTTTATTTTTTCAGAAGTAAATGCAGTTATGGGTTAGGGTGAACAAAATGACATGAAACACTCATACAAAGAAGTGACACCTGTATTTATTTACCTGTCTGTCTGATATAAAGTCAGTGTTTATAACTTCTCTCACTGTGAATTAATGTTTATATACAAGCTTTGAGGATTTACCTGCCTCTATATCTGTCCATATGCGGATCAAATAATATATGAGTGTTTATACTAAGCTGTCTATCCTCTGTGTGTTTACATGTATCAGTGTTTATCTGTCGGTCTCTCTGAGGCCTGTTACCGGCGCTCATTAATGACTTCACCGACGCACAAATGATCTTAAATGAGTTTTACGTCGTTAATTGTTCATGTGTGTGAATCAGGGCCTGTGAATCAGATTCTGTAGTGTAATTTAGTGACTGAACGGCAAATATTCTGCCGTTTATCCGCAAACTCATGCTAACAGGCTAACACATTAGCGTCCCTGCTAACGCGCTCTGACAGGATTAAACGACAAATAAACTGTTATTGTGACAAACACACATTACTGTCAAACTCACAGAGTCCTTCACACACCTGTGTGTGTGTCTCTCACACACACTCATTCAGGTGTGCGTTTGTCAGTAATCGGGATTAATCTGGATCAGGCCTGAAGCCCCACCGCCATTTTCACATTTTAAACTGCAGATCGGCGGTGAAACACTGCAGTGACTTTACAAAGCGTTAAACTAGTCAACTACTTTAAACTAATCAGACAAAGAGTTAAACTCACCAGAAGCTGCAGCTGCGAGTCACTGCGACTCTAACTAACTGTAGTGAACTAAACAGAACAGACTCCTCCTACTGAGAGAGACACAGACACAACACAACCACACACACACACACACACACACACACCTCTCCTCTCTCTCACACACACACACACACACACCACACACACACACACACACACACACACACTCACACACACACACACACACACACACACACACACACACACACACACACACACACACATCTCTCTCTCTCTCTCTCCACACACACACACACCGTTTCTAGTATAATCGATGTGAGCAGTTTATGTGAAAAACGACAGTGAAACATTGCAGCACTTATAGTATTTATAATGGAATTTTATTGTGAAATTGAATGAAATGCTCAGTTATCGATCATGATCTTTGAACAGAAAACAGTGGCAGTGAAGTACACGATTAAAGGGATAGTTCACCCAAAAATGAAAATTCTGTCAGTAATTACTCTCCCTCATGTCGTTCCAACCCCGTAACCCTTTCGTTCATCTTCGGAACACAAATGAAGATATTCTTGATGAGATCTGAGAGCTGGATCACTCCTCCATAGGCTTCTAAAGGATTGAAACTTGACAGCCCCGAAAAGTTATTAAAGAAATCGTTAAAAGAGTCCAACTGACTACAGTGGCTAGATCTTAAGTTTATAAAACGACGAGAATAATTTTTGCATGCAAAAAAACACAAAAATAACGACTTTATTCAACCATCTCTTCTCTTCCGTGTCATTCTCCTAAGCTGTTGACGTAGTGTAACAGCGCAGCACTTCTGTGTTATACGTCACACGCAGGCTCACTATTGGCTGACGCTGGTCGTGTGTGTGTGTGTGTGTGTGTGTGTGTGTGTGTGTGTGTGTGTGTGTGTGTGTGATGCGTGTGACGTTCAACCAGAAGCGTTGCGCAATAACACTACGTGAATCTCCAGGCCCAAAGAGAATACTTGAATAAAGTCGTTATTTTTGTTTGTTTTTTGCGCTCAAAAAGTATTCTCGTAGCTCGATAAACTTAAGATCTAGCCACTGTAGTCAGTTGGACTCTTTTAACGATTTCTTTAATGACTTTTCGGGGCTGTCAAGTTTCAATCCCTTAGAAGTTTATGGAGGAGTGACCCAGCTCTCAGATTTAATCAAAAATATCTTAATCTGTGTTCTGAAGATGAACGAAAGTCTTACGGGGTTGAACGACATGAGGGAGAGTAATTACTGACAGAGTTTACATTTTTGGGTGAACTATCCCTTTAACTTCACACTGTATTCATCAACTATATACAGACTTCAGCTCATATTTCCACACAGAATCCTCTTTATTACATTTCTAAAGATCAGAACGTTGGAAATTCCACCACCGAAAATATTTCTCAGTTAATCTGAACATCATAAGCATATTTGCATAACAGTTGTAGAACAATCAGCTCAATAAACATGAGAGCTGGAAACGGATTAAACATAACAAATACAAACATTAGTGATATTGCTGTAAACGTAAAGACAATAGAGTTTAATAGAGTTTAAATCATTTCACCTGCTAACGAATCCCATGCTTTGGCGGAGTAAAGTCCTGATAACCCAACCAATCACGAACACCTGGGCGCTCTGAACCCAGGCAAGCACATTTGTCATATAAATACATAAAATTCTGCTGAGGGAAAAGACGCAAGGCACCGTGTCATTAGTGAAACTCAGTGTGTGTGTGTGTGTGTGTGTTGTGGGTGTTGTGTGTGGTGTGTGTGTGGTGTGTGTGGTGTGTGTGTGTGTGTGTGTGTGTGTGTGTTGTGGGAAGGCACACGGCTTTACCGTGGTGTTCGGACATGATTTCATCAAGTAGTGTAGAAGCATCTATCCCATAATCCCTCAGACGTAAAGTGCATGATGTGGAGCTTCAGGACTCGCTGTGATCAACACACACACACACACCGCGCGCGTGACTCTTCGGTTTGTCTCTGTCATGATGAGACTCTCTCTCACACACTCACACACTCACTCACTCACTCACTCACTCACTCACCACACTCACACACTCACACACACACACACACACACACACACACACACACACACCAGGAAATATGGCTTCAGTGAACATTTCATTTGACCTGTGGAGTGCGAAAACCGCTGGACAGACCGAAGAGTTACGCGTCGCTGTGTGTGTGTGTGTGTGTGTGTGTGTGTGTCTCACTTATTTACACCTCAAAAACAAGAAATAAAAGCTAGACGTGACCCTGAGATGCTTCTCCAGCCGCGGCCGAGCCCAGTGTCAGTGTGATTGTCTGAGCGATCCTGCCGGCTGTGTGTGTGTGTGTGTGTGTGTGTGTGTGTGTGTGTGTGTGTGTGTGTGTTGCTTGGCTGAGCTGGAACACAGTGAAGGAGATGTCAGTGTTCTAGAGGAGTGACCTGGATCACAGGAGGAGAAGAGCTGCTGACGGCAGGACCACACCAACACACTGAGCTCTGAGACGACTGCAGCGCACACCTGCACACACACACACACACACACACACACACACACGTTAGTGCGTCTGCATCACAGTTGTGTGGATCACACTGTTTTAAAGGGATAATTCACTTTGAAATTAAATTTTGGTATGTTTTAGCTTACCTCAAGGGCATCCAAGATGCAGGTGTCTTTGTTTCCGCAGTATTTTCAATATTGATATTTTTAGGTCAAAGCGTTCTTGTCTGTCAGTTATATAATGCAGGTCTATGGGGTCCACCTCAAAGAGCATACACAGAGAAGTCCAAATTAAACATGATTTAATGACTCGTAAATGTAAGCACACATTGATGGCCTAAGACACGATACGAGCGGTTTGTGTGAGAAAACGAACAGTATTATATCGTTTTTTTCCTCTTGTAAACACAGCCACGTCCAAGACATCTGAGGTCGCGAGCGCTTCGGTCTTTTCCGGAAAGCACTGGAAGTGATCTCTCGCACGTGTACGTCACTCATTGTTTACACAGAACAGAGATTGTAGGTAAGACGGCTAATTAAAAGGGTACTAATTTGCGCTTATCCAGGATGTTTAAACCGTCGTAAAAGAAAACAATTACAAAAAAATAAAAAAATAAAAACAATTGTATGAGTGACGTACACACGCGAGAGATCACTTGGACGTGGCTGTGTTTACAAGAGGAAAAAACGATATAATACTGTTCGTTTTTTCACACAAACCGCTCGTTTCGTGTCTTAGGCCATCAATGTGTACTTACATTTACGAGTCATTAAATCATGTTTAATTTGGACTTCTCTGTGTATGCTCTTTGAGGTGGACCCCATAGACCTGCATTATATAACTGACAGACAAGAACGGTTTGACCTAAAAATATCAATATTGAAAATACTGCGGAAACAAAGACACCTGCATCTGGATGCCCTTGAGGTAAGCTAAAACATACCAAAAATTAATTTCAAAGTGAATTATCCCTTTAAAGTCGTGATGAAATGGAAGTAACAACAAATCTTTTCTTCCGTATTGTGAATTATAGAAAAAGGACAAAATGTAGGGCGGGGCTTGTTTCTATGCATCAGTTGTTGATTGGATGTTGAGATGTGGGCGTGGCACTCGAGTGTATGCAGATGAGCGTGAGGGCGGAGTTTAAGCGTGCTAGATCTGCATACTGACGCTTCACATCATAATAACTGCATCATTGACTCACTGTTTTTCCTCCAGCAGCTCCTGATCCGCCTCAGCCGCTGAAGACTCGACGTCCACACTGCTGTCACTGCCCGACACACACGGGCTCTCAGGGGTCAGAACCGCTCCGCTACACACACACACACACACACACAGAGAGAGAGAGGGAGAGTCAGCTGGACCTGTCTGTCTGTCTGTACACCTGTCTGTCTGTCTGTCTGTACACCTGTACACCTGTCTGTACACCTGTCTGTCTGTCTGTCTGTCTGTACACCTGTCTGTCTGGTCTGTCTGTCTGTACACCGTGCTGTCTGTCCTGTCTGTCTGTCTGTACACCCTGTCTGTCTGTCTGTCTGTCTGTCTGTCTGTCTGTCTGTCTGTCGACACCTGTCTGTCTGTCTGTCTGTACACCTGTCTGTCTGTCTTTCTGTACACCTGTCTGTCTGTCTGTACTCCTGTCTGTCTGTCTGTACACCTGTCTGTCTGTTTGTCTGTCTGTCTACCTTCTGTCTGTCTGTCTGTCCGTCCACCTGTCTGTACACCTGTCTGTCTGTCTGTCCACCTGTCTGTCTGTCTGTACACCTGTCTGTCTGTCTGTACACCTGTCTGTCTGTCTGTCGTCTGTCTGTCTGTTCACCTGTCTGTCTGTCTGTACACCTGTCTGTCCACCTGTCTGTCTGTCTGTACACCTGTCTGTCTGTCTGTCCACCTGTCTGTCTCTCTGTACACCTGTCTGTCTGTCTGTCTGTCCACCTGTCTGTCCACCTGTCCTGTCTTGTCTGTCTGTACACCTGTCTGTCTGTCCACGTCTGTCTGTCACTGTCTGTCCACCTGTCTGTATGTCCACCTGTCTGTACACCTGTCTGTCTGTCTGTCCACCTGTCTGTCTGTCTGTCCACCTGTCTGTCTGTCCACCTGTCTGTCTGTCTGTCTACACCTGTCTGTCTGTCTTTCTGTACACCTGTCTGTCTGTCCACCTGTCTGTACACCTGTCTGTACCCCCTGTCTGTCCACCTGTCTGTACACCTGTCTGTACACCTGTCTGTCTGTCTGTCTGTACAACTGTCTGTCTGTCTGTCTGTACACCTGTCTGTCTGTCTGTCTGTCCATCTGTCTGTACACCTGTCTGTCTGTCTGTCCACCAGTCTGTACACCTGTCTGTCTGTCTGTCTGTCTGTCTGTACACCTGTCTGTCTGTCTGTCTGTCCATCGGTCTGTACACCTGTCTGTCTGTCTGTACACCTGTCTGTCTTTCTGTACACCTGTCTGTCTGTCTGTCTGTCCACCTGTCTGTACACCTGTCTGTCCACCTGTCTGTACACCTGTCTGTACACCTGTCTGTCTGTCTGTCTGTACACCTGTCTGTCTGTCTGTCTGTACACCCTGTCTGTCTGTCTGTCTGTACACCTGTCTGTCTGTCTGTCCACCAGTCTGTACACCTGTCTGTCTGTCTGTCTGTCTGTCCACCGGTCTGTACACCTGTCTGTCTGTCTGTCTGTCTGTCTGTCTGTCCACCTGTCTGTCACCTGTCTGTCTGTCCACCTGTGTTGCGTTCACTACAGCACGGGTGTTTTAGTAGAGACAGAACGCAGGCTAATAGGTGGGAGGTTCATGTTCCTGATTGAAGGTGGGACCAGCAAAACGCAAATCAGCGAGATCTTAAAACGGTGTGTTAGTATAAGCATGAGATATACACAGAAGCAAGAGTTAGTTTTGCATGTTGTCTCATTGGGAGAGATGCGCCACCCGTAAGCTGTTGTTTAATAATGAAACGCTTATTGAAATGCGGGGAAAGTTTGTCTGTCTATTTGTGCAACCATTGTGCTACCGCGGCATATATGCAGTTTGTGTGTAGATAAATGTTGCTGTGGGAACACTGATAATACCTCGTTTACAACTAAATGTTTAATGTTGTCGTATTCATAGTATTCGCGGTAATACTTAAATAAATGTTTGTATTTGGAGCGGTTTACTTTCGTTTGAGTTACTTCCTGGTTTGGGCTGCCGGATGGGAAATGTAGTTTGTCGTCTCATGTTGATAATGAGTTACTATGCTGAAGCGTCACTACATAAAACTACACTTACTAGATTCACTTTGGGCCAACGCACTGAGAATATCTCTTTGATTTTAGAGCGATTGGTCTAATTATAATTGAATATTGCTGTATGAAGTTGTTGCATTTCTGTGTTTAATGTTTATGTTTGTATAGTCATTTAGATTGAACACTAAATTATATTATAATATTTATAGAGAATGTTGATTAATATTATTCTGTAATGTTTATTGGAATTTATATTTTTATATATTATATTATTCAGAATTTATAGTATGTTATGTAATTGGTTATTAATATTTTCATTTACATTGTCTTTTTATGTCTATAGGTTTATAATCTATTGTTTGTGGACTGATCAACTAAATAAATCTAAGTAAATACAAACCACAATGAGTTATGAAAACGTGTCCTCTCCTGACGCCCCGTTCGGTGGGGAAATTCTTAAAAGAACCGAACAACCTGTCTGTACACCTGTCTGTCTGTACGTACACCTGTCTGTCTGTCTGTCTGTCTGTCTGTCCACCTATCTGTCTGTCTGTACACCTGTCTGTGTCTGTCTGTCTGTACACCTGTCTGTGTCTGTCTGTCTGTACACCTGTCTGTCTGTACACCTGTCTGTCTGTCCACCTATCTGTCTGTCCACTGTCTGTCTGCACACCTGTCTGTCTGTCTGTACACCTGTCTGTACACCTGTCTGTACACCTGTCTGTCTGTACGTACACCTGTCTGTACACCTGTCTGTACACCTGTCTGTCTGTCTGTACACCTGTCTGTACACCTGTCTGTCTGTTCGTACACCTGTCTGTCTGTCTGTCTGTCTGTCCACCTGTCTGTCTGTCCACCTGTCTGTGTCTGTCTGTCCACCTGTCTGTGTCTGTCTGTCCACCTGTCTGTCTGTACACCTGTCTGTCTGTCTGTCTGTCTGTCCACCTATCTGTCTGTACACCTGTCTGTCTGTACACCTGTCTGTACACCTGTCTGTACACCTGTCTGTCTGTACGTACACCTGTCTGTCTGTCTGTCTGTCTGTCCACCTGTCTGTCTGTACACCTGTCTGTCTGTACACCTGTCTGTGTCTGTCTGTCTGTCTGTACACCTGTCTGTCTGTACACCTGTCTGTACACCTGTCTGTCTGTCTGTCTGTACACCTGTCTGTCTGTACACCTGTCTGTCTGTCTGTACACCTGTCTGTCTGTCTGTCTGTACACCTGTCTGTCTGTCTGTACACCTGTCTGTCTGTCTGTCTGTACACCTGTCTGCCTGTCTGTCCACCTGTCTGTCTGTCCACCTGTCTGTCAGTCTGTCTGTACACCTGTCTGTCTGTCTGTCTGTCTGTACACCTGTCTTTCTGTTTCTGTACACCTCTGTCTGTCTGTCTGTCTGTCTGTCCACCTGTCTGTACACCTGTTTGTCTGTCTGTCTGTACACCTGTCTGTCTTGTCTGTCTGTACACCTGTCTGTCTGTTTGTACACCTGTCTGTCTGTCTGTTCACCTGTCTGTCTGTAGACTTGTCTGTCTGTCCACCTGTCTGTCTGTCTGTACACCTGTCTGTCTGTCTGTACACCTGTCTGTTTGTCTGTCTGTACACCTGTCTGTCTGTCTGTCTGTCTGTACACCTATCTGTCTGTCCACCTGTCTGTCTGTCTGTACACCTGTCTGTCTGTCTGTACACCTGTCTGTTTGTCTGTCTGTACACCTATCTGTCTGTCCACCTGTCTGTCTGTCTGTACACCTGTCTATCTGTCTGTACACCTGTCTGTCTGTCTGTCTGTCTGTACACCTGTCTGTCTGTCTGTACACCTGTCTGTCTGTCTGTACACCTGTCTGTCTGTCTGTCTGTCTGTCTGTACACCTGTCTGTCTGTCTGTCTGTCTGTCTGTCTTTACACCAGTCTGTCTGTACACCTGTCTGTCTGTACACCTGTCTGTCTGTCTGTCTGTCTGTCTGTCTGTCTGTCTTTACACCAGTCTGTCTGTACACCTGTCTGTCTGTACATCTGTCTGTCTGTCTGTCTGTCTGTCCCCCTGCACTGATGTGTGAGTTTGGATTTACTTGATTCGTCCTTCCAGTGTTTGGATGTGCCGCTCTTTCTCTTCCAGTGTTTTCTTCAAGCGGTTTATCTCTCGCTGCTTTTCAAGAAGCTCCTTCTGAAGCCTGTAGTTGCTCTCCTCTAGAGTCTCACAGAACGCCTGCACACACACACACACGTCTTCTCATTGTATAAAGCCAAACATTCTCATTAATAATTTTGAGACTCAGACATTACTGTACTATAGCACTAGATGCTAACATTGTCTTCTATGACGTGTAACTGATGATCTCTGTTAACATCTATAAATGCAGATTATTATAGAGCGGTGCAGCGATGATGTCAGAACCCAGGAGACCGTACACCTGGAGGGACCCAGCGGGGGACGAGTCCTCCGGGTTCTGGCACTATCCTGTCCCACGAGCCATGGAGTGTGTGCAATGACTCACTCACACTCACTGACCCAGAACAGTTTTCATCATTGAATCATTATCTTCCTGTTTTGACTGTGAAGCTGCTTGGATCTGTACTGTATAAAGCCCGACTCACCCGACTCTCCTCAAGACTGTCGAATGGGCCGGGCGGTTCATCCAGACACAAGAACTCCCGAACCGCCACACTGAGGAACAGTGGAGTCCGTCACACACACTTCAGGCACGCGTGCACATGTATGTGTGTGTGAGCAGCTCACCAGTGGGCGATGTCTTTATGGGCCACCAGGTTCTGGAGGAAGGCCTGCAGGCCCAGCTGACGGTCCTCCAGGAAGTCCGACTCGTAGTTGTCTTTGAACCAGCGTTTGGGAGGCAGAGCGAGTCTGAAGCCCGGGAACATGTCCTTCAGCTGCAGAGACTGGGTCAGTGACAGCACAGGCTCAACAGCAACGACTGTAACCTCATCTCACTGACCTTATCGTTGAGTCTGGAGAAGTCAGTGTAGCGTCTGAACACGACCCAGCTCTCGTCCAGAGTCTTCCTCACCAGAACCTTGTAGACCTGCAGCACATCCACATTACTGTCGATGACCCGAGAGACGGGCGCCGGCGCAAACAGACTCATGAGATTTAGAATCAGTGTTTAGGAACAGCAATCTGCCCAAGTCATGTGATTTCAGTAAACAAGGCTTTGCTACATCATGTGACATTAACAGGAGTGTGAGTAAATGATGTCAGAACCCTATGAAGACAAAAGGCTTGTTCGACTTCATGCAGCTCTGCGCAGACCGATCGGCGGCAGACTTGAAGCAGTGCATGCTGGTTAGAAATTTTGTCCGACTTGATACAGCGCCGACGCCACGTGACTGTGACGTATGCCATCAAAGTTCCGCGAGAGCGATTCGAGAGTAGCCGGAGAACTCAGCCAGCGCAGCTTCTGAAGAGCGGCTGCAGGAGCTTTGATGACGACACAGCTGTTCCACGATTGGCCAGATTCGCATGACAACGATCACGTGTGTTTCGTGTTTATTCTCACACATTTCGTTCCACTAAAGCTCACAAATCAGTTTTTTAGAACAGTAAACACTCTTTTCATGTAGTCGCGATGTATTGTGTTATGTTTATCAAAATAAAACTGATTAAAAAACGTTGATTCCACTTCATTGATAGTAGCTGTAGGCTTATGTTGAACTTTATTCTTGTTAAAACAGACGCTGTATGAAGCAGTACATAAAGTATTGAATGAAAATGTCTTTGAAAACATCTGTGTATTTAGCAAATATTGCATTTATTTCACTTCAGCTGTGGTAAAGTATACAAACACCACGTGAGCGGTCACTACGGGAACCAGAAAGTGTCCGACTTCACGTCTCCGTTTGCAGCTCCTCCCCGCCTGCACGCGGCTAGTCTCGCCGACCGCTTACATCCAGCCGCAGCCGATGTCGAACACACCTACTGCTGTCAGTTTAGTACAAAAGACGAGTGTGGTATTGTGTTCAATTTGGTTAATTATAGGGGAGTAACAGTTCACAAAATTCACGTTCGGTTTGATACGATACAGCAAAAAGAAAGAAATGCCAGAGAAATTTCCTGTTTATTAAAAGAAAAATAATTTTTAAAGGTCCCCTGACATGGGGTTATTTTATTATTTTATAATGTTTCCTGGGTTGCCCTTATAATGTTAGTATGTTTTTTAGATCAAAATTAGTCATCATTTAGAAATAAAAGGCATTTTTCCTAGCCTGATTTTAGCCTCTGATTTGAACACTCTGTTTGAAGGGGCGTGTCTGCTGTGAAAACCGCCCACTGCTGTGATTGGCTGACATGCTTGCATATGACATAGCTACATGTGAAAGTCTCTCGAATACTTTTACTACTGCTATTATACGTTTTTACTAATACAGCAACGTCTTCTTCTTAAAATGTGTGATGAGCATTGAGCAAGCAGATGACAGTCTGTTGATCGCGAGACAACGCAGTTTCTGCACTCTCTCTAATGCTTTCACTAATGCAAACACGATGATGTACATACAGTAAGAGCTTCTTTGTGCAGTGTAACAGCGTCATTGATTTCATAACAAGTTGTGTTGATAAACTCGCGCTGTGTGGAAAAATGTTCTGTGATCGATTTCTGTATATAATTTGTTCACAATTTAAATAAGATTATTTCATCCTACTAAAAGAAACGATGTGAAGTTGATATTTTAGTCACTGGCTTGACTTACTGATGCATAAACAGTGAACGATTTTGAGAGAAAGATTACCTGTCTGAACTTGAACTTGAATTGTTGCTTGGTAGCTCGATGATTTATTTTCAGACGTTCATCGAGGCCAGTTCTGTATTGGCCAAAGTTGAGGAAACAGTCGTCGGTGAAATGTTTGGACCATCCAAAACTTTGTGAAGTTGTGTCGGCGCATTTCCAGAGAAAATCAAATTAACCCATTGTTTCTTCAGAGGCTCGGATGAAGGAACTAAAAAATACTGTTCATTTGTACATCCGAACACTGATCAACTGCCATGCTTCGCTCGTTTGCAAGCCATTATATCTCTCTATTCAACTTTTGTGCTTCGATCGGTCCACACACACACCATATCTCTTGAGGATAAACTCAAATCGTGCGCGCGTTCGTACTTCCTAGCTCGTTTTCTTCTCATGGGCGGGTCAAAGTCTCTTTGCGGGCAAAGCAGAGAAGGGGGAGGTAACATTCCCCCATATGACGTCATATAGGGGAGATTCAAGATCAGCTCGTCTGAGATCTCATTTTCTCACAGGCAGAGAAAGATAGCCAAAACTCGGTTTACACCGACTGAAATTTCTAGACACAAGGGGACCAAATACAGGCTAGGGGAACTAATATTAATGTTAAAAAACCTCAGAAAGTGAAAATTTCATGTCAGGGGACCTTTAAATAAGTGTGTGTTTTCCTACATCTTGAAACTTTTAGTTTTATTAATGGGGGTAATCTTTGAAGGATGAACAAAAAATGTGAGTGAAATAAACACACGGTGAGCGTTACTACAGTAAATCCACAGTTACAGTGAGTGTTACTACAGTAAATCCACAGTTACAGTGAGTGTTACTACAGTAAATCTACGGTCACGGTGAGTGTTACTACAGTAAATTACGTTACGTGAGTGTTACCAGTAAATCTACGTTACGGTAGTGTTACTACAGTAATCTACGTCACGGTGAGGTTATACAGTAAATCACGTACGGTGAGTGTTATACAGTAAATTACGGTACGGTGAGTGTTACTACAGTAAATCTACAGTTACGGTGAGTGTTACTACAGTAAATCTACAGTTACGGTGAGTGTTACTACTACAGTAAATCTACAGTTACGGTGAGTGTTACTACAGTAAATCTACGGTCACGGTGAGTGTTACTACAGTAAATTTACAGTTACGGTGAGTGTTACTACAGTAAATCTACGGTTACGGTGAGTGTTACTACAGTAAATCTACAGCTCCGGTGAGTGTTACTACAGTAAATCTACGGTCACGGTGAGTGTTACTACAGCAAATCTACAGTTACGGTGAGTGTTACTACAGTAAATCTACGGTCACGGTGAGTGTTACTACAGTAAATCTACGGTTACGGTGAGTGTTACTACAGCAAATCTACAGCTCCGGTGAGTGTTACTACAGTAAAATCTACGGTCACGGTGAGTGTTACTAACAGTAAATCTACAGTTACGGTGAGTGTTACTACAGTAAATCTACAGCTCCGGTGAGTGTTACTACAGTAAAATCCACGGTCCACGGTGAGTGTTACTACAGTAAATCCACGATCACGGTGAGTGTTACTACAGTAAAATCTACGGTTACAGTAAATCTACGGTTACGGTGAGTGTTACTACAGTAAATCTACGGTTACGGTGAGTGTTACTACAGTAAATCTACGTCACGGTGAGTGTTATTACAGTAAATCTACGGTTACGGTGAGTGTTACTACAGTAAATCTACAGTTACGGTGACTGTTACAACAGTAAATCTAACGGTCACGGTGAGTGTTACTACAGTAAATCTACGGTTACGGTGAGTGTTACTACAGTAAATCTACGGTTACGGTGAGTGTTACTACAGTAAATCTACGGTCACGGTGAGTGTTACTACAGTAAATCTACGGTTACGGTGAGTGTTACTACAGTAAATCTACAGTTACGGTGAGTGTTACTACAGTAAATCTACGGTCACGGTGAGTGTTACTACAGTAAATCTACTATCACGGTGAGTGTTACTACAGTAAATCTACGGTTACGGTGAGTGTTACTACAGTAAATCTACGGCCACGGTGAGTGTTACTACAGTAAATCTACAGTTACGGTGAGTGTTACTACAGTAAATCTACAGATACGGTGAGTGTTACTACAGTAAATCTACGGTCACGGTGAGTGTTACTACAGTAAATTTACAGTTACGGTGAGTGTTACTACAGTAAATCTACGGTTACGGTGAGTGTTACTACAGTAAATCTACAGCTCCGGTGAGTGTTACTACAGTAAATCTACGGTCACGGTGAGTGTTACTACAGTAAATCTACAGATACGGTGAGTGTTACTACAGTAAATCTACGGTCACGGTGAGTGTTACTACAGTAAATTTACAGTTACGGTGAGTGTTACTACAGTAAATCTACGGTTACGGTGAGTGTTACTACAGTAAATCTACAGCTCCGGTGAGTGTTACTACAGTAAATCTACAGTTACGGTGAGTGTTACTACAGTAAATTTACAGTTACGGTGAGTGTTACTACAGTAAATCTACGGTCACGGTGAGTGTTACTACAGTAAATCTACGGTTACGGTGAGTGTTACTACAGTAAATCTACGGTCACGGTGAGTGTTACTACAGCAAATCTACAGTTACGGTGAGTGTTACTACAGTAAATCTACGGTCACGGTGAGTGTTACTACAGTAAATCTACGGTTACGGTGAGTGTTACTACAGTAAATCTACAGCTCCGGTGAGTGTTACTACAGTAAATCTACGGTCACGGTGAGTGTTACTACAGTAAATCTACGGTCACCGTGAGTGTTACTACAGTAAATCTACGGTTACGGTGAGTGTTACTACAGTAAATCTACGGTCGCGGTGAGCGTTACTACAGTAAATCCACGGTCACGGTGTTTACTACAGTAAATCTACGGTCACGGTGAGTGTTACCACAGTAAATCTACGGTCACGGTGTTACTACAGTAAATCTACGGTCACGGTGAGTGTTACTACAGTAAATCTACAGCTCCGGTGAGTGTTACTACAGTAAATCTACGGTTACGGTGAGCGTTACTACAGTAAATCTATGGTCACGGTGAGCGTTACTACAGTAAATCTACGGTCACGGTGAGTGTTACTACAGTAAATCTACGGTTACGGTGAGTGTTACTACAGTAAATCTACGGTCACGGTGAGCGTTACTACAGTAAATCCACGGTCACGGTGTTACTACAGAAAATCTACGGTCACGGTGAGTGTTACACTACAGTAAATCTTACGGTCACGGTGTTACTATAGTAAATCCACGGTCACGGTGTTACTACAGTAAATCTACGGTTACGGTGAGTGTTACTACAGTAAATCTACGGTTACGGTGAGTGTTACTACAGTAAATCTACGGTCACTGGTGAGTAGTTACTACAGTAAATCTACGGTCACGGTGAGTGTTACTACAGTAAAATCTACAGTTACGGTGAGTGTTACTACAGTAAATCTACGGTCACGGTGAGTGTTACTACAGTAAATCTACAGTTACGGTGAGTGTTACTACAGTAAATCTACAGTTACGGTGAGTGTTACTACAGTAAATCTACAGTTACGGTGAGTGTTACACAGTAAATCTACGGTCACGGTGAGTGTTACTACAGTAAATCTACGGTCACGGTGAGTGTTACTACAGTAAATCTACAGTTACGGTGAGTGTTGCTACAGTAAATCTACGGTTACGGTGAGTGTTTACTACAGTAAATCTACAGTTACGGTGAGTGTTGACTACAGTAAATCTACGGTTACGGTGAGTGTTACTACAGTAAATCTACAGTTACGGTGAGTGTTGCTACAGTAAATCTACGGTTACGGTGAGTGTTACTACAGTAAATCTACAGTTACGGTGAGTGTTACTACAGTAAATCTACGGTCACGGTGAGTGTTACTACAGTAAATCTACAGTTACGGTGAGTGTTACTACAGTAAATCCACAGTCACGGTGAGTGTTACTACTGTAAATCTACGGTCACGGTGAGTGTTACTACAGTAAATCTACGGTCACGGTGAGTGTTACTACAGTAAATCCACAGTCACGGTGAGTGTTACTACTGTAAATCTACGGTTACGGTGAGTGTTACTACAGTAAATCTACGGTCACGGTGAGTGTTACTACAGTAAATCTACAGTTACGGTGAGTGTTACTACAGTAAATCCAAGGTCACGGTGAGTGTTACTACTGTAAATCTACGGTGAATGCTGATCTGTGGACTTAAAACCTTTAACTAGTTCATTTATGGAACAATGTTTCTCCTGGTTTCCACGTCAGCGCTGTTTGATCCGTTAATAATGGAGGAATGTTAATGTTTCTCACTCGATCTCTTAGAGATGTTATTTCTTCAGTGGCGAATTCAAATGCTGTGTTTACTGGATCTCTCAGTGCTGTATAACAGTAGTGACAGTCGCTTGATCACGATCGGCTCGCACTGCGCTGATGTTAATGGTTAATGGTTTAAGAAGCACATAATAATGAGTCGCGCAGTTTCGTTCCGCTTTCATTACGTTTGCCATTTGATGTTGCGCAGCGCTGTGGCGATCGCGCCAGCGCGGATTTTGGTCGGCAGGAAAAATGGTCCAACGTATCGTTCGGTTTGTAATGCGTACCCAACCGAAAGCCTCGTACCGAACGGTTCAATACGAATACGTGTACCGTTGCACCCCTAGTTAATGATGTTTTTTTGTTCCTGATGTTTGTCGGATGAGTATTTGTCCTGTAAGATCTGACGCACTCACAGTGAACTTGGCCCGCTCCTCCATCACCTCGTATCCCAGTACCGTGGGTGTGATGGGCCGGTCCTGCCAGTGATCCGGGCTCTCCGGCGCGCTCTCGGGGTTCTGGGAGCTGGACTCGGGGTTCGGGGAGCTGGAGAACAGCACGGATCGCTCCGAGCCGCTGAGTCTGGCCCGGCTCACGGGACTCTGGCTTCGGTCCGGCACTGAGACGGCTGCTCTCCGCGGGACTCGGTCTATCGGGACCGGAACCGGGACAAACGGCGCGGCCATCGCTGATACACACACACACCTGAGGAGACACACAGGCTAATACACACAGGCTGATATACACACACACACACACACACACACACACACCTGAGGAGACACACAGGCTGATATACACACACACACACCTGAGGAGACACACTGTTTATCCCTGTGACTACAGTAACGTTACATCTGACTATATCTGAGGACTACAGTATATCTGAGGACTACAGTATATCTGAGGACTACAGTATATCTGAGGACTATATCTGAGGACTACAGTATATCTGAGGACTACAGTATATCTAAGGACTACAGTATAACTGAGAAGGGTTATAAACTCATATTTACAGTCTGAGGAGAGAAATGAGCGTTAAACATCGACAGATCGAGTAATTTTCACTGATATCATCATTAAAATACAAACAAACAACACGCGATCACTAAACCAGATCAGATTCACACCATGTTTAATAATCGTATGTAGTCTATTTGCATTTCATATTTTCTACACTAATAATAAGTAAATATGTTCATCTTTACTGTATGTTTTCTCGCTGTTATTCCTCCATCCGTTTGACGCTCGGCCGGAAATACGTCATCACGTCATGGCGGAGATGATGTATAACGTACACTTGAAACAGAAATTTCCAAATAAATAGAAAATGCATAGCAATTAATAAACACTAATATTTTAGTTTGGTAGATTTCTTTTTGTTCGGTTTCCGAACGATTCTTATCAATCTTGTAAGCGATTATTTTCGATTAACCATTTAAATAGGTTTGCGCAAAAATGAAATGATCCGATATTTAGACGAGAAGTTTGTTGTGTTTTAATCAAATCGCAACATTTACCGAACAAACAACAGAAATGAATCACTGGAAAGGAAAATGACGCGAAGCTAGAAAGGGGCGGAGTTTTGTCTCTGATTGGTCAGTCTCTCGGGCCCTTCAGTCACGTGGGCTCGTGACGCTGCAGTATGGGTTTCAGGAAGCTTGGCTCACTCCGTCTTGTATAGTTTAAGTGTTTGTTTATTTGGTGTGTGTGAGAGAGAGAGACTGTGATGGATGTTCGGGTGTGTGGGATGTTCAGTGCCGCGGTTCTGATCCGCTTAGTTCTGCTGTGTGTCGGTGTTTATCAGGATCAGAATCTGCAGCTCAAATACACTGATGTGGATTATCACGTGTTCACTGACGCGTCCAGATTCATCACACAGGTGACACACACACACACACACATACGCGCGGGCAGTATTTAATTACATGTATTTGAAATACATTACAACACCCTCACAGCAGTGTTATCTAGGTTTTTGTAATATAATACAAATATATTGTATAGGCGTAATGATATTTTATTATGACAGTATGTACGTTAAACGCGCATCTTCTGCACTAAACAGTGAAATACGATATTCTACACTCTTACTGTACCTAACCCGAGTTACTCTCGCATTTCAAAAGACTGTCAATTTTGTTTGTATTTTTGTATTCTTAAATTACTTGCATTTTCATTAAATACTTTTTTTCACAGCAGTATTTTGTGTTTTATTTAAATACATTTGATGAGTAAGTATTTGTAATTTAAATACTTTTTAATGAATTTGTGCCCATTTACACCACACACACACACACACAGATCACAGCTGATTTATAACACCACATATCTATACTGTGCTATATAGCTATAATCCTGCCATATGAGAAGTACTAATGCTTTCGTAAATCATGAGCTGAATTGTCACAATTATGAAATAAAAACAATTTATTTTATAATTATGAGTATGAGATTTAATGTCATAATTTAGACTTTTTATCTCATGATTTTAACTTGTATTAAAAAGTCAAAATTATGAGATGTTTAAGAATATTTTTTGTTGCTGATCTGCTTTAACACTAGTCTGGTGTTTTATGAGAGAATCCTTCAGTTCTCTTCCAGCGGTTCATTGGTGGAACGCCCTCGAACCCGTATCTTCGGACCGTATATGAACCTATGAAAGAGAACATGGGCTACGCACGTTTTTATAACTCTTAATAAACATGCAGACGAAATGCTTTAATAAAACAAGTGTTTAGTCAAACAATGATGAACTCTGAACCTTGAACTGAGGCTTATGTTGTGGGAATGAGGTCAGAGGTCAGTGACCCTGCCGTGTGTTTGCAGGGCGAGAGTCCGTACCGCAGATCCACGTTCCGCTACACGCCTGTGCTAGCCCTGATGCTGACGCCTAACGTCCTGCTAACGGCTCACTTCGGGAAGCTGCTGTTCTGCGCCGGCGACCTGCTGTCGGGCTGGTTGCTGCTACGGCTGCTAGCTCTGCGCGGCACGTCCCGCGGCTCGGCCCTCGTGTGCTGCGGCCTGTGGCTCCTGAACCCGCTGCCGGCCGGCGTGTCGACGCGAGGGAACGCCGAGTCCGTGCTAGCCGTGCTGGTTCTGTCCACACTGCTGTGTCTGGAGACCCGGAGACACACGCGCGCCGCGCTCCTGTTCGGCCTCTCCGTCCACATGAAGATCTTCCCGCTCACGTACGCGCTGCCCATCGCGCTGTCTCTGGCCGAGGCCCCGTCCCGGGAGCGAGCGCTGGTCCCGAACCTCCTCCGGGTCTTCAACAGGGATCTGCTGCTGTTCACCGCTGTGTCCGGATCCGTGTTCCTGGCTCTGAACGGGACCTTCTACTGCATGTATGTTACCCATGATGCACCTCACGCATGTGAGCAGACATCCATTAATTATTTCACAGTCACTGCACTAATATTCTAACATAAGAAAAAAAATATATATATATATATATAAATATAGCGATCAGTTCCGTCTTGTTGTGTTTCTCAGTTACGGCTGGGATTTCCTCCAGGAGTCGTATCTATACCACGTGACTCGCAGAGACATCCGGCACAACTTCTCTCCGTACTTCTACATGCTGTACCTGACGGCGGAGGGGGCCGGGAGCGGGAACTGGACCGGGAACTGGAGCGGGATCTGGATCTGGAGCGGGATCTGGAGCTGGAACTGGAGCGGGATCTGGAGCGGGATCTGGAGCTGGATCTGGAACTGGAGCGGGATCTGGAGCGGGATCTGGAGCTGGAACTGGAGCGGGATCTGGAGCTGGAGCGGGATCTGGAACTGGAGCGGGATCTGGAGCGGGATCTGGAGCTGGATCTGGAACTGGAGCGGGATCTGGAGCTGGAACTGGAGCGGGATCTGGAGCTGGAACTGGAGCGGGATCTGGATCTGGATCTGGAACGGGATCTGGAGCTGGAACTGGAGCGGGAGCCTGGCGCTGGTGCTCTTCGTGCCGCAGCTGCTGCTGCTCCTGCTGTCCTCGCTGGCCTTCCGCTCCGACCGGCCGTTCTGCTGCTTCCTCCACACCGCCGTCTTCGTCAGCTTCAACAAGGTGTGCACGTCACAGGTACGAGATCCCACATCCACGCCGCTCACTCCACCCTCTCCCTCGGGTCGGGTCTCGCTGCTCCGGCACATAGATCACATTCAGGGCGGCAAGAAAGAATAACTAAATTTATTTAATACATTTTTTTGGGACATTTGCTTGGAATAATTATACATAATTTCATTTCATTGCCTTTATTGTCATTGCATATAACAATGAAATTTCAGGTGCACTTCCCCTGGTGGTGACACATATTATGACAAGACAGCACTAATACATAAATACATTATTTTAAAAATACATTATCATCATAATCATTAAAATGCAGCGCAGGCCAAAGGGCGTGAGTTCAGGTGTTTTATAGCATTTGGATAAAAACTATTCAAAAGTCTAGAAGTGCGACCCTGGAAAGATCTGTAACGTCTTCCGGATGGCAGCAGTGGGAACGGTCCTGTGTTCTGTGCGGTGCTGAGATCTGGTGATATCTGTCAGTGAGTGAGGACAGCTGTATGTGGATTATGTTCTGTGTGTGTGTGGAAGCACTTCATGACAGTGGAAGTGAGGGTTACTGGTCTATAGTCATTTAAGCTACTCACAGCTGATTTTTTTGGGATCGGCACAATAATGGCAGATTTGAGGCACTTGGGGATGGAACAGGTAGACAGTACTCAGGTTAGCATGATTAAAGTGTGTGTGTGTAGTATTTCCTCTGGTATCTGTGTGTGTGTGTGTGTTGTGTGTGTGTGTGTATGCGCAGTATTTCCTTGGTATCTGTGTTGAGTCTATGTTGTGTGTGTGCAGTATTTCCTCTGGTATCTGTGTCTGAGTCTCGTGTGTGTGTGTGTGTGTGTGGTGTGTGGTGTGGTGTTGTTGTGTGTGTGCAGTATTTCCTCTGGTATCTGTGTCTGAGTCTCGTGTGTGTGTGTGTGTGTGTGTGTGTGTCTGTGTGTGTGTGCAGTATTTCCTCTGGTATCTGTGTCTGAGTCTCGTGTGTGTGTGTGTGCAGTATTTCCTCTGGTATCTGTGTCTGAGTCTCGGTGTGTGTGTGTGTGCAGTATTTCCTCTGGTATCTGTGTCTGAGTCTCGTGTGTGTGTGTGTGTGTGTGTGTGCAGTATTTCCTCTGGTATCTGTGTCTGCTGCCGCTGGTGCTGCCGCGTGTGGCGCTGAGCTGGAGACGAGGGCTTGCGCTGCTGGGTCTGTGGGTCGGGGGTCAGGTGAGTGAACATGAACATCTCTTCATTCATATATTCTGACACTGTGAGTCTACATGGTGATGTTTCTCTCCTCCAGGCGCTCTGGTTATCGCCGGCGTATTTCCTGGAGTTCGAGGGCCGGAACAGTTTCACTCTGATCTGGATGGCCGGTCTGCTGTTCCTCCTGATAAACTCCTTCATACTGGGACAGATAATCTGCCATTACAGGCCCGTAGAAGCCCAGCAGAAGAAGACGGACTGACATCACTGTGCCATGCAGATGTAGAGGAGTGTTCTGATCCAGGCCAGTAGATGTCGTCAGAGACACACCGTCACATTATCTGACAGTCACAGGGACGGGACTTTAAATGCTCTGTGATCATGAAGTGTTTGAGATCTGAGCCGAGAGGCTCCGCCCTGCCTGATGATGTCACACCAATAGGAATGAGCTCTGACTGGCAGTAGGCGGGGTCTAAAGGGATTCAATCATCTTCGGATGCGGTCTCGTATCAGGACTGTGTTTTAAGCTTTTTTAACATTTATACAAAATACTGGGCACAATTTTCAAATATCTGTCTGTCCAGCACCCAGTTTTATTACTCTGGATGTGCGTGCTGCACTTCTTTAACACAATTTTCAAATGAAAAAAAAGAATTTGAAATGTGAATCACAAGTGGAAATATTTCTTTCTGCCGTTATCCATAATAAAACCCTTTCCTCATAATCTCTCTTTTGTCATACAATATTTTTATTTTTATATAAAAGTAATAAATATAACAGGAAGACCCACATTTGATTGTTGCTGCTTTGCAGTTACAAACTTGTGTAAAACATTATTGTATCTTCTGTTCATATTTATTGTCCATATTGAATGCCAGTGGCAAACCGTCGTGTTAAAATCCTTCCTGAAAAAGTGCAAAAGGCCTTTGATATTTATTAAACAATACATACAAATTGTTGATACAAATGAACCTTCCACAAAAGCCTCTTCTCAAACCCCGGAGCGTCACAATGACGTCGGCTTCTGTCGCTGATCGAGCTCCAGTAGTGCAAGTGCATTATTACCATCATCACTGTTATCGACAGTAAGTACATTAAGGCCCGGTTTCACAGACAGGGTTAGATTAAGCCAGGGTTAGGCCTAAGTTCAATCAAGTAACTGTTATAAACGTGCCTTAGAAAAAAACATTACTGATGTGCGTCCTGAAACAAAACAACGGCACTGACGCTCTGAGTTAAAGCGACTCTAACTTTAGTCTTTAGATTAAGCCTGGTCTGTGAAACAAGTTTTAGATAAAGTCGTAAATACAAACTCAAAACGGTGATCCATTAAACATTTGGCATTATTACCAATGCTCAAGTAAATGTTTAAGTGCCTAAATATTTGCCATTATTATAGTGAATATTTTTCCTACTGATCTGCTTCAACTTTAGTCGTGTTTTTCATCTCGGCTATTTTAGAGATAGAGGAATATTTCTGTCCAAATATGGAGTCATATAAAACAAACTTCAGATAAAATCCTTCAGCTTTTATACTTCTATACTTAATAAACATGCAGACAAAATGCTTTAATAAAACAAGTGTTTGGATAACAATGATTGTAATGATGAAATAAACTCAATAAACCTTGAAATGAATCTTTGTCCTCAACATAAATGTGCATCTTGGCATTTAAGATGAAAGCATGAGCGACTGTCGCTCTCATATGTTTATTATTTTAATTGTTTTATTTCTCATTTTTATGTTAGTAATTTTATCCTTGTCCATGTTTGATGAACAGATAAATATTAGCCAGACTATATAAAAACTGCATAGAAGAAAATATAACGAAAGCTCAGCGAATAAACTCTATAAACCCATCCTGAAACTGGCAGAAACGGTTTTCTTATTCAGGGTTTTAGTCTTTGTCCGGTAGAAATATCTGAACATTCTTAAGATACAAGCAACATGACTAGACTAGATATTAAGTCTTGTTTTCTGATCAAAATGAAGCAAGTTTGTGCTTAATATAATAACAAATATCTGCTACTTCATCACTCTACTCCACACACACACACCTTTTTAGAACTACATTGCTTGGCGGTGTAATAAATGTGTTATAATGTTATATTTTTTGTAGCTGGTGTTTATTCTATGAATAAAATAAATATCAAAATGAATATTTTTATGGAGTATTCGTTTTATAAAAGCAATAAGCCCCTTGAAGCCCTGTTTTACAGTGAATTTAGGACAAGTTCCCCTAGCTGTTGTAAATTCACTGTAAATCACGCGGGGCTAATTGCTTTATTCTGTCCCCATCGGCAGATATTAGTTCTTGTTTTAAGCACAAACTCACTTAATCTTGATACATTTTTCATTAAACAAGACTCAACATCTTCAGTCATTTTGCTTCTGCCGTAAATGAATCTTGATTTAAGAATGTTTGAGCTGGAAACGAGTGCTGAGCGAGTGCAGCGCTACTGCATGAAGGCGTACGGGTTAGCCTTGCTAGCGCCGCTCATCCCAGCGTTGCTCATCGCGTTCCAGTGTGGAGGATCCATCGGCTCCTGCTTGATGCCCTGGAGGAGCCCGGGGCCTTTGAACTCGCAGGCCGCCTTATAGTCGTGCACGAACCCTCTGTAGTCGTCAGCGCAGGCGTCGTGTGTGTTCAGCGGCCCGTGTGTGTTCAGCGAGTCTCTGTTCAACACACACTTCAGAGGCTGAGCCGGTCCACCGTATGCGCTGGGATACGGGTACGGCGTTCCCTTCATCCGCTGACAGGAGAACACCTCGCCGTACACACACTCTGCTTTCATCGGCGCGCTCTCGAAGCCGCACGCGTATCGCCCGAACACGTCACAGCCGTTCTCCGAGTCCGAGTCCTGCTCCACCTTTATGGGCGGCTCCGGCGGCAGCGGTGTGTCGAAGCCCTCGCCGGCGTAGCAGAAGCTCTCGCTCTTGATGCCGTCGGTGGCATACTCGCTGTGGGAGACGCTCCCGTACGTCTTCGGCACGAACGCCTCGGCCCTGGTGCTGTAGTATCCGGGGCCCGCGCGGTACGGCTTCCCGTAGTGTGTGTGTTTCCTCGCGGGCCACACGCCACAGTCCAGGTTCTGGAGCTTCGGGACACTCGACACAGACTTGCAGAAGTTCAGAGGCTCGTCCGGCCCGTACCGAACGTCAAGCCGACACTTCACGTCTTTAGAGGCGATCATGTGTGACCGTCTGAGAGGATCGTCTCTGTCACTGCCGGAGACACACACACACACACAAACACACACAGAGATGAATCAGCACCCACCAAAACCTTAAACCTCTTGAGTTATCAGGCTAAACATGTCCGACTATCTGCGAGCGATCTGAGTGTTCAGTGCAACTGCGGGATTTAGCAGGACAAATAAAGATGCAATTTCATCTAAATGGCTGAAAATAAACAAACTTAAAGCTCTAAAGTCCTGAACCCTAAAGAGTCGATGTGGAGGACCTGACAAGAGGAGATCCTGTCAATGGCAAAGGGTTAGGGTTGGTTAGGGTTATTTCCCTCAATCACATTCAAGGGAGAAATTGTTCTGTCAAAACTCCATCAGTCCTGCATTTGTGCAATATAACATTTGGTCCCAAAATATAGTAATTATAAAAACTATTATGTTCTCCAAATTGTAGGCAATCTCATTAAGGGCAAGTGTCTAGTCAAGTCAGCTTTATTTCTATAGCGCTTCACAGTGATAAACAAGAAAATAACAGTGTTGCAAAATTCATCAATTATGAGACATTAAGTTCCCTCAGTTAGGGTTGGGTTAGTGAGTTAACCCCCAGCGCAGCAGCTCTACAGAAGACACAGATCCATCACTGAGTTCGGCAGGATCAGGCTTTGCACTGTAACTAAACTTCAGTGCTGTTTCTCCACCCAGAGGGAAAGGAAAGAGTCTCACTTGTGATCCAGCAAGGAGAGAGCAGGTTCTTGTGTTTGCTCTTCATCAGGCCGGTCTTCACCCTGGCCTCAGCGCTGGAGGACCCGAGCGACCCAAGCGGCACGGCCACACAGAACAGCCCCAGCTGAGGAGGGAGACTCGCCCCGGACCCCGTCCTCCTCCGCTGGCCCTGCAGGAACTTCAGCCGGCCCTGGAACTGCATCGTCTGCGCGCAACACACACACACACACACACACACACACACACACACACACACACACACACACACACACACGCACGCACACACACACACACACACACACACACACACACACACACACACACACACACACACACACACACACACTTCAGATCTGAGCACAGGCTATGAGCGGTGTTACACACACACTCTCATGGAAAAATGCTCATGGAAAACAATCTATAAGAAGTCCCTGTTCAGTCGAGGGTTATGATCACATGAGTCACACAAAGTAATTGATCTGAGTCCTCTAAACTGAAGGAATCTCTCACCAGAAATCCAGACGTGCTGTCCAGTAAGCAGCGCACTCGCAGGATAAAACATCGGTTCAGGAAGCAGGAGAACTCTGGAGCCACGCCACCCGCCTCCTCAGACACAAACAACGAGCTGACCACGAAATCTTCACCTACAAGACAAACATGAGCGGCCGAACATCAGCACTGCAGGCTTGAGTCTGGCTCCAGTTATTCACACGCGTGTGAAGCGTGTCATGCGTGTGAAGCGTGTGATGCGTGTCATGCGTGTGAAGCGGTGTGATGCGTTTGATGCGTGTGAAGAGTGTGAAGCGTGTGAAGCGTGTCATGCGTGTGATGCGTGTGAAGAGTGTGAAGCATGTGATTCATGTGAAGTGTGTGATGCGTGTTAAGTGTGTAAAGCGTGTGATGCGTGTTAAGCATGTTAAGCGTGTAAAGGTGTTAAGCGTGATGCATTATTCAACATTATTCAAGAACCGCTATAAAACCAAACCATTCTTTGTTACCTTAAATTATGTTTATCTCTGGCTGCTTTGAAACAATCTACATTGTTAAAAGCGCTATATAAATGAGGATGACTTGACTTGATTTTAAGCGGTGTGAAGCGTGTGATGCGTGTTAAGCGTGTGATGTGTGTGAGGCATGTGAGGTGTGTGAAGTGTGTGATGCGTGTGAAGAGTGTTTAAGCGTGTGAAGAGTGTGATGCGTGTGAACTGTGTGAGGCATGTGAGTTGTGTGATGCGTGTTAAGCGTGTGATGGTGTGAAGTGTTGTGATGCGTGTGAGAGTGTGATGCGTGTGAAGTGTGTGATGCGTGTGAAGTGTGGGCATGTGTGTGAAGCGTGTTAAGCGTGTTGTATGAGTGTTAAGCGGTGTGATGCGTGTGATGCGTGTGAAGAGTGTGAAGAGTGTGATGCGTGTGAAGAGTGTGAAGTGTGTGAGGGCGTGTGAAGTGTGTGATGCGTGTGAAGGTGTGTGAAGCGTGTAAGCGTTGTTAGTGTTGTGATGAGTGTTAAGCGTGTGATGAGTGTTAAGCGTGTGTGATGCGTGTGAAGAGTGTGATGCGTTGTGATGTGTGTGATGCGTGTGATGCGTGTGAAGAGTGTGAAGAGTGTGAAGAGTGTGAAGAGTGTGAAGAGTGTGATGCGTGTGATGCGTGTGAAGAGTGTGATGCGTGTGAAGAGTGTGAAGAGTGTGAAGTGTGTGATGCTGTGTGAAGTGTGTGATGCGTGTGAAGCGTGTTAAGCGTGTGATGAGTGTTAAGCGTGTGATGCGTGTGAAGAGTGTGATGTGTGTGATGTGTGTGATGCGTGTGATGCGTGTGATTGTGTGAGTGTGAAGAGTGTGAAGAGTGTGAGGTGTGTGTATGCGTGTGAAGAGTGTGATGCGTGTGATGCATGTGAAGTGTGTGATGCGTGTGAAGAGTGTGATGCATGTTAAGCGTTGTTGTGATGAGTGTTAAGCGTGTGATGCGTGTGTTGCGTGTGAAGAGTGTGAAGAGTGTGATGAGAGTGTGAAGCATGTGATTCATGTGAAGTGTGTGATGCGTGTTAAGTGTGTAAAGCGTGTGATGCGTGTTAAGCGTGTTAAGCGTGTTAAAGCGTGTTAAGCGTGATGCATTATTAAACATTATTCAAGAACCGCTATAAAACCAAACCATTCTTTGTTACCTTAAATTTATGTTTATCTCTGGCTGCTTTGAAACAATCTACATTGTTAAAAGCGCTATATATAATGAGGATGACTTGACTTGATTTTAAGCGTGTGAAGCGTGTGATGCGTGTTAAGCGTGTGATGTGTGTGAGGCATGTGAGGTGTGTGTAGTGTGTGATGCGTGTGAAGAGTGTTAAGCGTGTGAAGAGTGTGATGCGTGTGAACTGTGTGAGGCATGTGAGTTGTGTGTGCGTGTGCGTGTTAGCGTGTGATGCGTGTGAAGGTGTGATGCGTGTGAAGAGTGTGATGCGTGTGAAGTGTGTGATGCGTGTGAAGTGTGTGTGGATGTGTGTGAAGCGTGTTAGCGTGTGATGAGTGTTAAGCTGTGTGGTGATGCGTGTGATGGTGTGAAGAGTGTGATGCGTGTGAAGAGTGTGATAGTGTGTGATGCGTGTGAAGTGTGTGATGCGTGTGAAGTGTGTGAAGCGTGTTAAGCGTGTGATGAGTGTTAAGCGTGTGATGAGTGTTAGGTGTGATGCGTGTGAAGAGTGTGATGCGTGTGAGTGTGTGATGCGTGTGATGCGTGTGAAGAGTGTGATGCAGTGTGAAGCGTGTGAAGCGTGTTAAGTGTGAGTGTTGAGCGTGTGATGCGTGGTGAGGTGTGATGCGTGTGAAGAGTGTGAAGAGTGTGAAGTGTGTGATGCGTGTGAAGTGTTGATGCGTGTGAAGCGTGTTAAGTGTGATGAGTGTAGCGTGTGATGCGTGTGAAGAGTGTGATGATGTGTGATGCGTGTGATGCGTGTGATGCGTGTGAAGAGTGTAAGCAGTGTGAGAGTGTGTATGCGTGTGATGCGTGTGAAGAGTGTGATGCGTGTGATGTGTGAAGTGTGTGATGCGTGTGAAGAGGTGATGATTGCGTGTGATGAGTGTTAGCGGTGATGCGTGTGATGCGTGTGAAGAGTGTGAAGAGTGTGATGGTGTGGCATGTGATTCTGTGATGTGTGAAGGTGTTAGTGTGTAAGCGTGTGATGCGTGTTAAGGTGTTAAGGTGAAGGTGTTAAGCGTGATGATGATTAACATGAACGCTGTAAAACATTCGTTGTTTGAAATTGTTTATCTGCGTTTGAACTATGTAAACGTAGTGAAGATGTGTGATTGCGTGTGAAGGTGTGATGCGTTTAAGCGTGTGATGTGTGTGAGGCATGTGAGTGTGTGTGATGGTGTGATGCGTGTGATGAGTTGTTGAGAGTGTGATGCGTGTGAAGGTGTGATGTGATGCTGTTGAAGCGTGTGATGTGTTAGCGTGTGTGAGTGTGAAGCGTGTGAAGTGTGATTGTGAAGTGTGTGATGCGTGTGAAGGTGTGATGCGTGTTAAGCGTGTGATGCGTGTGTAAGGTGTGAGCGTGTGTGATGCGTGTGAAGGTGGGTGTGATGCGTGTGTGAGTGTGAAGAGTGTGATGCGTGTGAATGAGTGTGAGTGTTGTGATTGAGTGTGTAGATCGTGTGAAGGTGTGATGCGTGTGAAGTGTGTGATGCGTGTGAAGAGTGTGTAAGTGTGGTGAAGGTGTGTGATGCGTGTAAGTGTGTGATGAGTTGTGAAGCGTGTGAGTAGCGTGTTAAGGTGTGTGATGAGTTGTTAAGCGTGTGATGCGTGTGATGCGTGTGAAGGTGTGAAGCAGTGTGAAGAGTGTGATGCGTGTGAAGAGTGTGATGGTGTGAGTGTGGAGTGTGAAGTTGTGTAATGCGTGTGAAGTGTGTGATGCGTGTGAGCGTGTAAGCGTGTGTATGCTGTGATTGAGTGTTAAGCTGTGTGAGTGTTAAGCGGTGAGGTGTGAAGAGTGTGATGCGTGTGAGAGTGTGAAGAGTGTGAAGGTGTGAATGACGTGTGATGCGTGTGATGCTGTGATGCTGTGAAAGTGTGAAGAGTGTGATGATGAGCGTGATGCATGGAAGTGTGAGAGGTGTGAAGAGTGTGATCTGTTAGCGTGTGATGTGTTAAGGTGTGAAGCGTGTGAAGCGTGTGTGGTGAAGAGTGTGAAGAGTGTGATGCGTGTGAAGAGTGTGATGTGCGTTAAGCGTGTGATGCATGTGAAGTGTGTGATGCGTGTGAAGAGTGTGATGCGTGTGATGCATGTGAGAGTGTGATGCATGTTAAGCGTGTGATGCATGTTAAGCGTGTGAGGAGTGTTAAGCGTGTGAAGCGTGTGATGCGTGTGAGTGTGTGATGCGTGTTAAGCGTGTGATGCGTGTTAAGCGTGTGATGCGTGTGAAAAGTGTGAAGAGTGTGATGTGCGTTGTGAAGTGTGTGATGCGTGTGAAGGTGTGAAGGTGTGATGCGTGTAAGCGTGTGATGCATGTTGAGAGTGTTAAGTGTGTGCATGTGAAGTGTGTGATGCGTGTGAAGAGTGTTAAGTGTGTGAAGAGTGTGATGCGTGATAAGCGTGTGATGCATGTGAAGTGTGTGATGCATGTTAAGCGTGTGAGGAGTGTTAAGCGTGTGAAGCGTGTGATGCGTGTGAAGTGTGTGATGCGTGTTAAGCGTGTGATGCGTGTGAAAAGTGTGAAGAGTGTGATGTGCGTTGTGAAGTGTGTAATGCGTGTGAAGAGTGTGAAGAGTGTGATGCGTGTAAAGCGTGTGATGCATGTTAAGAGTGTTAAGCGTGTGATGCATGTGAAGTGTGTGATGCGTGTGAAGAGTGTTAAGTGTGTGAAGAGTGTGATGCGTGATAAGCGTGTGATGCATGTGAAGTGTGTGATGCCTGTGAAGAGTGTGAAGAGTGTGAAGAGTGTGATGCGTGTGATGCATGTGAAGTGTGTGATGCGTGTGAAGAGTGTGAAGAGTGTGAAGAGTGTGATGCGTGTGAAGAGTGTGATGTGCGTTAAGCGTGTGATGCATGTGAAGTGTGTGATGCGTGTGAAGAGTGTGATGCGTGTGATGCATGTTAAGCGTGTGATGCATGTTAAGCGTGTGGAGGAGTGTTAAGCGTGTGAAGCGTGTGATGTGTGTGTGATGCGTGTGAAGTGTGTGATGCGTGTTAAGCGTGTGATGTGTGTGAAAAGTGTGAAGAGTGTGATGTGCGTTGTGAAGTGTGTGATGCGTGTGGAAGTGTGATGCGTGTTAAGCGTGTGATGCATGTGAAGTGTGTGTTGCATGTGAAGTGTGTGATGCGTGTAAGAGTGTTAAGTGTGTGAAGAGTGTGATGCGTGATAAGCGTGTGATGCATGTGAAGTGTGTGATGCCTGTGAAGAAGAGTGTGATGCATGTTAAGCGTGTGATGCGTGTGAAGAGTGTGATGCGTGATAAGCGTGTGATGCGTGTGATGCGTGTGAAGAGTGTTAAGAGTGTGAAGAGTGTTAAGCGTGTGAAGAGTGTGATGCGTGTGAAGTGTGTGAAGAGTGTGAAGAGTGTGATGTGTGTTAAGCGTGTGATGCATGTTAAGAGTGTGAAGAGTGTGATGCATGTTAAAGGGTACCTATCATGGAATTTTGAAAATTACCTTTCATGTAGTGTGTAACATAGATCTAAGTGAACAAAAACATCCTGCAAAGTTTTAAATATGAAAGTTCACCGTATACAAAGTTATTGTCTCTCAAAAGTAAGAGTCGACTCTGAGTCGCTGATATGAATCGATAGACGAACGATGCACTTTCGTACGTCACTTGTACAAGTTATTTGAATTCGACACGCCCACTCAGTGCGCGCGCGCCGAGCAGACAGAGAAAGACTCTGAAGTGCGAATCAAAAGCAAACTTTTTTTTTCACTGCCCAGGGACAAGCATGTGAAGACTCAGTGGCTAGAGTTTATATTTACAACTATACCACACAAGTATAGCCACCTTGAGCTGTGTTCGCGTTATTTTAATGACGATCGCTTCACAAACACAAATGCTTTCAAGTGTGAATTCGCGAGTCGCCTGATACTGAAGGAACGTTCAATACCAAGTTTATTTGGATCAGCTTCCTCCTCCGAATCACAACCTGTAAGTACTATTAATAATTGTTGCTTTTATGTGTGTGTGTGTGTGTGTGTGTGTGTGTGTGTGTGTGTGTGTGTGTGTGTGTGTGTGTGTGTGTGTGTGTGTGTGTGTGTGTGTTGCCTGCGTGTGTGTGTGAGAGAGTGAGAGTTACGCTCAGCAGCTTCTAGGTCTCCAATGTCATTTTTTTAGTTTTTTGAAATATGTGAAATTATGTGAAGCGTATTGTAGTACTGCAGTGCTTTATCAATATGTTTAAGCTTTGGGCTAAGCAAAATATAACTGACTGGGTCATCTGACCAATCACCGCCGATTAGCGTCACGCAAAGGAGGGGTTTGGACAAATGAGTCGTCAAACGAATCATTAGGGAGTCGGTGAGCAAATCAGGTAAAAATAAATGCATATTATAAGACAACAAAAGTGTTTTTTTTGTCATTGCATGCATGTAAAACTGTTGTTGGGGACTCCTAGAACATTATTAGGAACATTTTAAATGCCATAATAGGTACCCTTTAAGCGTGTGATGCGTGTGAAGAGTGTGATGCGTGATAAGCGTGTGATGCATGTTAAGAATGTGATGTGTGATACCAGCAGCCATATCACCCTGTAGGCCAGGACTGGTTGTCCACTGAAGCTAAGCAGGGCTGAGCTGGTGATCTGGATGGGAGACCTCCTGAGAAAACCAGGTTGCTGCTGGAAGAGGTGTTAGTGTGGCCAGTAAGGGGTGCTATCCCTGTGGTCTGTGTGGGTCCTAACGCCCCAGTGTAGTGATGGGGACACTATACTGTCAAAATAGCACCGTCCTTCGGATGAGACGTTAAACCGAGGTTCTGACTCTCTGTGGTCACAAAAAATCTCAGGATGTCTTTCGAAAGAGTAGGGGTGTAACCCCGGCATCCTGGCCAAATTTGCCCCTTGGCCTCTGTCCATCATGGCCTCCTAATCATCCCCATATACTGATTGGCTTCATCACTGTCTCCTCTCCACCAGTAAGCTGGTGTGTGGTGGGCGTTCTGGCGCAATATGGCTGCCGTCGCATCATCCAAGTGGATGCTGCACATTGGTGGTGGTTGAGGAGATTCCCCCCTTCTATGTAAAGCACTTTGAGTGTCCAGAAAAGCGCTATATAAATGTAATGAATTATTATTATTATTATTATTATGATGATGAAGAGTGTGAAAAGTGTGAAGAGTGTGATGTGTGTTAAGCGTGTGATGCATGTTAAGAGTGTGAAGAGTGTGATGCATGTTAAGCGTGTGATGCGTGTAAAGTGTGTGATGCGTGTAAAGCGTGTTTAGCTTGTTTAGCGTGTGTAGCGTGTTCTCGCACCCGTGCCCGTGGGGAACTGCTGATCCGGGCTTTGGGTCGAAGGGTTCATGGCCCAGTGCAGCTGCCGTCTGAACTCCTGCCGGTCGTCCACGTGAATGTAATCAAACACGTTCTGATGCATCACATCCGTCTGAGGAGAGAAAGAGCCGTCAGCTAGGGCTTTATTTTATATATATATATATATATATATATATATATATATATATATATATATATATATATATATATATATATATATATATATATACACACACATACACACACATATTTATACACTATATGTAAACGTTGGCCTTTTACAGTGGAATCTGTGGCTTTATTGTGGTCAGACAGCTCAGATTCCTGGATCTAACCGCGCGGTCAGGAAGTGTTAGTCGTCGCGTGACACTGACTGCCCAACGCACCAGATCCCAGCATTCCCAAAATAACCCTGCTTGCTTCATTCTTCCTTTTCTTTTGTTAGAAATGACAGATTCTTTCTATAATAGTGAAACTTGCTCCATACTGCACGCACACAAAGCTGTCTGAACATTTGCCTTGTAAAGCAGCAAGACTGACCGCGTGAGATCCGCTGCTAACAGCAGAAAATAACCCGCCGCTCCTCAGAAGATAGTTGCTTTACCGCGGTGACACACACAAATTTACCACAACAGCCTGGAATTCTGACCACTTCACACACTCTTACGAGGACTGGACATATTGATCGTGATCACGTCTGTCATGTGACGTGTGATGTCGTGTGTTGTGTGTGTGTGTGTGTGTGTGTGTGTGTGTGTGTGTGTGTGTGTGTGTGTGTGTGTGTGTGGTGCGTGCGTGCGTGCGTGCGTGCGTGCGTGCGTGCGTGCGTGCGTGCGTGCGTGCGTGCGTGCGTGCGTGCGTGCGTGCGTGCGTGCGTGCGTGCGTGCGTGCGTGCGTGCGTGTGCGTGCGTGTGTGTGTGTGTGTGATGTTCTGCTGTGATGTCGTGTGTGTGTGTGTGTGTTCTGATCTCACCTGGTGGAAGCCCAGGTAGTCGACGATGGTGGATGATGCGTAGAAGACCATCCCGTCACTGCTGACGACCAGAGCAAAGCCAGCTAGACACTGAAACACAACATGTTAATTCATTCATTTGTTTGTTTGTTTGTTCATTCACTCATTTATTCATTGTTTAGTTTGTTCATTCATTTGTTCATCCAGTGAGTGTAACGGTGATTCTGTATGATGGGTTAGTGAGCGTCTCTGAGCTCAAGAAACAGCAGCTGCTGCTCCGAGAGGATTTGAGTTTTACAACAGAGACTTTAAACATGAAAAATCTCTTGTTTCTATTGACATCCTGATGGCTTTTCCTCCTTTCTTACACTGTTATAAAGACTTCAAAGGCATTTCAAAAAGGTCACGAAAGAAACCCATTCAGAGTCTTTCCACGGAAACTCTGGAATATTCTCCTCCTCTGGGATTGAGTCGGGAAACTGAAGCTGCGATTCCTCCAGTCACGCAACACACTCTTTAGTGGTTAGGGTTAACTCTTCACTGGTTAACTCTTCACTGGTTAGGGTTAACTCTTCACTGGTTAACTCTTCACTGGTTAGGGTTAACTCTTCTCTGGTTAGGGTTAACTCTTCACTGGTTAACTCTTCACTGGTTAGGGTTAACTCTTCACTGGTTAGGGTTAACTCTTCACTGGTTAACTCTTCACTGGTTAGGGTTAACTCTTTTCTGGTTAGGGTTAACTCTTCACTGGTTAACTCTTCACTGGTTAGGGTTAACTCTTCTCTGGTTAACTCTTCACTGGTTAAGGTTAACTCTTCACTGTTTAGGGTTAACTCTTCACTGGTTAACTCTTCACTGGTTAGGGTTAACTCTTCTCTGGTTAACTCTTCACTGGTTAGGGTTAACTCTTCTTTGGTTAGGGTTAACTCCACTGGTTAACTCTTCACTGGTTAGGGTTAACTCTTCTCTGGTTAACTCATCACTGGTTAGGGTTAACTCTTCTCTGGTTAGGGTTAACTCTTCACTGGTTAACTCTTCACTGGTTAGGGTTAACTCTTCACTGGTTAACTCTTCACTGGTTAGGGTTAACTCTTCTCTGGTTAACTCTTCACTGGTTAACTCTTCACTGGTTAGGGTTAACTCTTCTCTGGTTAACTCTTCACTGGTTAGGGTTAACTCTTCACTGGTTAGGGTTAACTCTTCACTGGTTAACCCTTCACTGGTTAGGGTTAACTCTTCTCTGGTTAGGGTTAACACTTCACTGGTTAACTCTTCACTGGTTAGGGTTAACTCTTCTCTGGTTAACTCTTCACTGGTTAGGGTTAACTCTTCACTGGTTAGGGTTAACTTAGGGTTAACTCTTCACTGGTTAGGGTTAACTCTTCACTGGTTAGGGTTAACTCTTCACTGATTAGGGTTAACTCTTCTCTGGTTAGGGTTAACTCTTCATTGGTTAGGGTTAACTCTTCACTGGTTAGGGTTAACTCTTCACTGGTTAGGGTTAACTCTGCACTGGTTAGGGTTAACTCTTCACTGGTTATGGTTAACTCTTCACTGGTTATGGTTAACTCTTCACTGGTTAGGGTTAACTCTTCACTGGTTAGGGTTAACTCTTCACTGGTTAGGGTTAACTCTTCACTGGTTAGGGTTAACTCTTCACTGGTTATGGTTAACTCTTCACTGGTTAGGGTTAGAGAGACTCTAACACACTGTTCATCTGAATGTGAGTCTGCTACTCCTTCTGTGTTTAACCGTACAAAACAAGTCAATTAACTAGTGAACCTGACAATTCTACTTCTGCTGTATTAGTGACCGTTACTGACATCATCAGTGCCCCTTTACTCACACACACACACACACACACACACACACACACACACACACACACACACACACACACACACACACACACACACACACACACACACACACACACACACACACACACACACACACACACACACACACAACCTCTAGCAGCAGCTGGCTCTCAGGAACACATGTGTCTGTCGTGTTGCTCTTCTTCTCGCTCACGTGTTTCTCACGAGGGTTTTCCTGAGCAGCTGCTGGAACAGGAAAGAATACAGTAAAATTATTTATACATTCATTTACATTAAATTTGATTTCTTACAAGTGGCTGGCATGATTTTTCCATGGTGTGAACTTGTTCTGTTCCTGTTTTTGACGGCAGTATTATTCTAATGGTAACTTAAGAGAAAAGCTCATTATTTTTGGAAATGCTTTAAACTCTTCCGTTATTTGATGTTATTTCGTGTTCTCCTCATAAAGGTGTCTTCATGTTCTTGACCAACTGATATGACTTTAATAATTGCAGACTTGTGCTTGTATCACAGCATTACAGTCATCAGAAGTGTCATGTTCAGCTTGAGAAAACATTTACAACCTGACGTGCATCTAAAGGCTGAACACACACTGAGATCTTCATCTCGAGTCACAGCGATTGGGATCAGACGCTTCAGTGAGTTCAACTGTGTTTGCTCAGAGTTATTCCTCTGGCTGCTTCTTTGCCCCTGAATGGTTCAGTGGAGCAGCTCGAGTGAACAGACTGACACGCACTGAGCCCCACCCCCTCACTGAGCCCCGCCCCCTCACTTAAGCCCTGCCCCTCTGTGAGCCCCACCCCCTCACTGAGCCCCGCCCCCTCACTTAGCCCTGCCTCTCTGTGAGCCCCGCCCCCTCACTGAGCCCCGCCCCTCACCTCTCTGACCAGCCAGCACAGGAAACACACACACACACAGAGAGAGAGAGAGAGAGCGCTGGGCGAGCGAGAGCTGCTGTCACGCGATCCTCTTCTGTCAGTCTGCAGTGTGTCTGACAGCTCTGGCGTGAGGCCAAGCCCTTGCGTGCAAACGAGGAACCCACATTAGCCTATAAAGACTTTCAGAAGAACAACAGCTGTTAAATATTGATGACTGCTGGCAGGCTGTGAATGCTTCGCCACAGAAGGTTAAGCTCGATGTTATGGAGCCTAACGGTTCATTATATGAGCTATTGTGTGTCTCTATCTTCTGCTGTCATGTGACATCAAACACACCAGTTAGTTGTTCACATTCGTTCTGTCTAACCATTAGATATTAGAGGAAACACAAACTGCACTGAATGATTCTCACATTTAGAAAACAAAAGTTTAAATTAATGAAGTAAAAATGCAAGTAAATGAAATAACTTTCTGATCCTAGAAATGGTTTAGAAGAAGCACATGTTTAAACACAGATCTCCAGGGTATCTGACTAAAGACACAGGGTTCTAATGTATGAGACACCAGGAACATAAAACACTTGACAAAACAATATGACAGCAAGCATAACTGAACATATTTCCACAAATAGCGGCAGTGCAATGCAGTTTCACATTCAGGGAGACATGATCAGGCACAACTAAAGATCGTTTTAATAATCTGTCAATTACTTTTTCAATTAATTGGATCAAAGACGTGTGTGTGTGTAAATACACTAAGTACACTAAATGTTTTGAACACTTGTGCATCTCTCTCTCTCTCTCTCTCTCTCTCTCTCTCTCTCTCTCATTTCTGTCTCTCTCTCTCTCTCATTTCTCTCTCTCTCTCATTTCTCTCTCTCTCTCTCTCTCTCTCTCTCTCTCTCTCTCTCTCTCTCTCTCTCTCTCTCTCTCTCTCTCTCTCGGTTATTTCTGTCTCTAATCTGTAAGGCACCAGCTTCAGTTTATGAGTTAGAGAGACAGTCTGTGATATTCTCATCTGTCTTTGCAGCTCATTGAGGATCATTATCGGCGAATGCTAATTATGATCAGATATTCTGCCACAATAATGGACGTCAAACACTCAATGTACCTCAGAACAGCTGCAACTATTAATGTGTGTTTTAAAACACTTACAACACAAGCGTATGTGTGAGATTGTCCTAACAAGAGAAATGGATATGTTTTGGATGGAGTCCAGCGGGTCAAAGTCACCCAACACCAGAACAGCCATCGTGAATTAGCAAAGCTGATGCGGATCAGTGACATCACTTGATCCCGGCAAATTAGCGGATATTCCAGCCACCGCCACTGGATTAATTACTGCCTCATCAGCCACCGTTGATTTGTTCACATTCTTTTAATGGTTAAAGTTAATGAAACCCAACTACACAATGACATCTCCTCTTTACAGAGTAAAAACATGCATCCGGCATCTCCCACAGGACATAACATGTGTTTCTCTCACTGCGCTCATTAAAAGTGGCGAGTGCTTGAGTTCTCCAGTTCTCCAACGTCCACAAACACCACAGACAATTATCATTGCCACAGAATCAATTTGCTTTGGCTTTCTGAGTAAATAAACGGCTTGCAGCGGCAGAGAGGCGTTTCATCCGGCCCGCTGGAACACGCCAGACACGCGTGTTCTAAACGTGTTTCATCAGGTCTGGATCCGGCCCACTGGAACACGTCAGACAAGCGTGTTCTAAACGTGCTTTTCGTCAGGTCTGGATCCGGCCCACTTAAACACGCCAGACAAGCGTGTTCTAAACGTGTGTTTCATCAGGTCTGGATCCGGCCCGCTGAAACACGTCAGACAAGCGTGTTCTAAACGTGCGTTTCGTCAGGTCTGGATCCGGCCCGCTGAAACACGTCAGACAAGCGTGTTCTAAACGTGTTTCATCAGGTCTGGATCCGGCCCGTGGGAAAACGTCAGACAAGCGTGTTCTAAACGTGCGTTTCGTCAGGTCTGGATCCGGCCCGCTGAAACACGTCAGACAAGCGTGTTCTAAACGTGTTTCATCAGGTCTGGATCCGGCCCGTGGGAAAACGTCAGACAAGCGTGTTCTAAACGTGCGTTTCATCAGGTCTGGATCCGGCCCGCTGGAACACATCAGACAAGCGTGTTCTAAACGTGTGTTTCATCAGGTCTGGATCCGGCCCGCTGAAACACGGCAGACACGCGTGTTCTAAACGTGTGTTTCATCAGATCTGGATCCGGCCCGCGGGAACGCATCGGACAAGAGTGTTCTAAACGTGTGTTTCATCAGGTCCGGATCCAACTCGCTGAAACGTCAGACAAGCGTGTTCTAAACGTCTGTTTCATCAGGTCCTGGATCCGGCCCGCGGAACACATCAGACAAGCGTGTTCTAAATGTGTGTTTCATCAGGTCTGGATCCGGCCCGCTGGAACACGTCAGACAAGCGTGTTCTAAACGTGTTTCATCAGGTCTGGATCCGGCCCGCTGGAACACATCAGACAAGCGTGTTCTAAACGTGTGTTTCATCAGGTCTGGATCCAGCCCGCTGGAACACGTCAGACAAGCGTGTTATAAACGTGTTTTCATCAGGTCTGGATCCGGCCCGCGGGAACACATCAGACAAGCGTGTTCTAAACGTGTGTTTCATCAGGTCTGGATCCAGCCCGCTGGAACACATCAGACAAGCGTGTTCTAAACGTGTGTTTCATCAGGTATGGATCCAGCCCGCTGGAACACGTCAGACAAGCGTGTTCTAAACGTGTTTCATCAGGTCTGGATCCGGCCCGCGGGAACACGTCAGACAAGCGTGTTCTAAACGTGTGTTTCATCAGGTCTGGATCCAGCCCGCTGGAACACATCAGACAAGCGTGTTCTAAACGTGTTTCATCAGGTCTGGATCCGGCCCGCGGAACACATCAGACAAGCGTGTTCTAAACGTGTGTTTCATCAGGTCTGGATCCAGCCCGCTGGAACACATCAGACAAGCGTGTTCTAAACGTGTGTTTCATCAAGTCTAGACCGGCCGCTGGATCACGCCAGACACGCGGTTTCTAAACGTGCGTTTCATCAGGTCTGGATCCGGCCCGCGGGAACACGTCAGACAAGCGTGTTCTAAACGTGTGTTTCATCAGGTCTGGATCCGGCCGGCTGGAACACGTCAGACACGCGTGTTCTAAACGTGTGTTTCATCAGGTCTGGATCCGGCCCGCTGGAACACGTCAGACACGCGTGTTCTAAACGTGTGTTTCATCAGGTCTGGATCCGGCCCGCTGGAACACGTCAGACAAGCGTGTTCTAAACGTGTGTTTCATCAGGTCTGGATCCAGCCCGCTGGAACACATCAGACAAGCGTGTTCTAAACGTGTTTCATCAGGTCTGGATCCGGCCCGCGGGAACACATCAGACAAGCGTGTTCTAAACGTGTGTTTCATCAGGTCTGGATCCAGCCCGCTGGAACACATCAGACAAGCGTGTTCTAAACGTGTGTTTCATCAAGTCTAGATCCGGCCCGCTGGAACACGCCAGACACGCGTGTTCTAAACGTGCGTTTCATCAGGTCTGGATCCGGCCGGCTGGAACACGCCAGACACGCGTGTTCTAAACGTGTGTTTCATCAGGTCTGGATCCGGCCCGCGGGAACACGTCAGACAAGCGTGTTCTAAACGTGTTTCATCAGGTCTGGATCCGGCCCGCGGGAACACGTCAGACAAGCGTGTTCTAAACGTGTGTTTCATCAGGTCTGGATCCAGCCCGCTGGAACACATCAGACAAGCGTGTTCTAAACGTGTTTCATCAGGTCTGGATCCGGCCCGCGGGAACACATCAGACAAGCGTGTTCTAAACGTGTGTTTCATCAGGTCTGGATCCAGCCCGCTGGAACACATCAGACAAGCGTGTTCTAAACGTGTGTTTCATCAAGTCTAGATCCGGCCCGCTGGAACACGCCAGACACGCGTGTTCTAAACGTGCGTTTCATCAGGTCTGGATCCGGCCCGCGGGAACACGTCAGACAAGCGTGTTCTAAACGTGTGTTTCATCAGGTCTGGATCCGGCCGGCTGGAACACGCCAGACACGCGTGTTCTAAACATGTGTTTCATCAGGTCTGGATCCGGCCCGCGGGAACACGTCAGACAAGCGTGTTCTAAACGTGTTTCATCAGGTCTGGATCCGGCCCGCTGGAACACGTCAGACAAGCGTGTTCTAAACGTGTGTTTCATCAGGTCTGGATCCGGCCCGCGGGAACACGTCAGACAAGCGTGTTCTAAACGTGTGTTTCATCAGGTCTGGATCCGGCCCGCTGGAACACGCCAGACAAGCGTGTTCTAAACGTGTGTCTTGTCTTCAGCATCAAAGCATATCTATTTCTCATAGGTTATTCTGGTAGGTGGTTGTTGAACCTCAGAAGTCGACTAGAGTCTGGAGTGCTGTGAACATGAGTCTGGAAACTCTCACACTGCCTGGCCAGTCTTTAGGTTTGATTACGGAGTGTATCCGTTTCGACAACCTTATGCAACATCACAACATTTATTTCCATCATCAGTTGTATTAATCCTGCAGCCGCTCTGTAAAGCGCAGACTTTCAGTGAGTTTAAAGTCCCCAAATCACTCTTCACAACTTGAACCCCATGAACCTTGGCATTGGAATAGAGCCATGGGCTTCATCTTCATACATGGATGTTTTAGAAATGAAAAGATGCACACTGTATCATCTGGGGTTAAAAGCCAGAACATGCCAGAAACATATAAATCACTGCAATACTTTTCCCATAATTATCTGAAGTATCTGTTTATTTAAATCCATACGGTGATTGTTTTTGTCCAAGTGAATCTCTGAAATGTTTGAAAGTGTTTCTCATCTACTAAATGAATGATTTCAGGCTTGAAGAAACAGGCTAATATGTCATGAATGGATCTGAGAGTGTGTGCAGGCTGTGTGTGTTTGAGACGGTTCTCCGGGCGGGTAAATCCCAGTCCTGGACTGGTTCCCAGGTGTTGCGTGCAGAAGGGCGGATCCTGCGAAGCCACAAACGCTTCAGTCCTGCACAGCTGGAGAATCAGAGGACTATACTGAAGACAGAAGCTGGACACACTGATCTCACCACACACACACACACACACACACACACACACACACACACACACACACACACACACTCGCACACTGCACACACACACACACACACACAAACACACACACACACACACACACGTGTGTGTGTGTGTGTGCGAGTGTGTGTGTGTGTGTGTGTGTGTGTGTGCGAGTGTGCGAGTGTGCGAGTGTGCGGTGTGTGTGTGTGTGTGTGTGTGTGTGTGTGTGTGTGTGTGTGTGTGTGTGTGTGTGACACACGCCTGTGTGTGTGTGTGCGAGCGTGTGTGTGTGTGCGAGAGGTGTGTGTGTGAGATCAGTGTGTCCAGCTTCTGTCTTCAGTATAGTCTGTGTGTGTGTGTGTGAGTGTCAGTGTGTGTGTGTGTGTGTGTGTGTGTGTGTGTGTGTGTGTGTGTGTGTGTGTGTGTGTGTGTGTGTGTGTGTGTGTGTATCAAAAGCTCATTCTGATTCTGGTTTCTTCAGTCAGTCGTGAACACTTGATACGTTCGCTCCTGTGATGAAAAGCAGCTGTGAAAACATCAGTTACGAACAGCCTGTTTTTCCCTTTAACTGTCATCTTTGTAACACTGGTGTGTGTTATTCATTATTATCGATTTAACTAAACTCCCAAACGCCTGTACTTCACTTTCTCTCGCTGAACTATCAAACGCTCAGACTGATGTAGTCGTTCTCCTTCCAGATGCTGGAACTGCAGAAGAACTCCTGAATACACAGAGTTACAAACTGAGGAATGCAGAACATGTGTTTTAAACACGCAAAATTAACCGTGGCACGCAAGCCTTCACCCGACTACACAACACTGCGGCGTCTACACAACACTGCGGCGTCTACACAACATCACTGCGGCGTTTACACAACATCATTGCGGCGTTTACACAACTTCACTGCGGCGTTTACACAACTTCACTGCGGCATCTACACAACATCACTGCGGCGTCTACACAACACTGCGGCGTTTACACAACATCACTGCGGCGTCTACACAACATCACTGCGGCGTTTACACAACATCACTGCGGCGTCTACACAACATCACTGCCACGTCTACACTACATCACTGCGGCGTTTACACAACATCACTGTAGCGTTTACACAACATCACTGCGGCGTTTACACAACACTGCCGCGTCTACACAACATCACTACGGCGTTTACACAACATCACTGCAGCGTTTTCACAACATCACTGTAGCGTTTACACAACATCACTGTAGCGTTTACACAACATCACTGCAGCGTTTACACAACACTGCCGCGTCTACACAACATCACTGCGGCGTTTACACAACATCACTGCAGCGTTTTCACAACATCACTGCGGCGTTTAACACAACATCACTGTAGCGTTTACACAACATCACTGCGGCGTTTACACAACATCACTGCGGCGTTTACACAACATCACTGCGGCGTTTACACAACACTGCCGCGTTTACACAACATCACTGTAGCGTTTACACAACATCACTGCGGCGTTTACACAACATCACTGCGGCGTTTACACAACATCACTGCGGCGTTTACACAACACTGCCGCGTCTACACAACATCACTGCGGCGTTTACACAACATCACTGCAGCGTTTTCACAACATCACTGTAGCGTTTACACAACATCACTGTAGCGTTTACACAACAACATCACTGCAGCGTTTACACAACATCATGCGGGTTAACAACATCACTGTAGCGTTTACACAACATCACTGCAGCGTTTACACAACATCACTGTAGCGTTTACACAACATCACTGCGGCATTTACACAACATCACTGTAGCGTTTACACACACTATGTAGGAGCTTTAATTCAGCGCAATGTAAAAGTTTAAAAATCATTCACATGTTTAACTAAAATCCTTTTCTCATGTAAAAGTGTTTTATTTCAAGTCATCAGCAGATTCACTGGCGTGTGTATTGTGTAGATTTTAGTCTTTCACTGACCGTTGAGTGAGAGTTCAGACACAAACATCTCTAACACACTCTCATAGACACCCAGCATATTCATTATGTCTCCGAACACACATCACACAAACCATCAACACACAACCATCAACACACAAACCATCAACACACAAACCATCACACACAATCAGACAAACCATCAACACACAGACCATCAACACACAAACACACAAAACCATCAACACACAAACCATCACACACAAACCATCAACACACAAACCATCAACACACAAACCATCAACCACAAACCGTCATCACACAACCATCAACACACAAACCATCAACACACAAACCTCAACACACAAACCTCACACAAACCATCAACACACAAACCATCAACACACAAACCATCAACAAACCATCAAACACAACACACCACACACCTCATCACACACACAAACCACCACACACCTCATCAACACACAAACCACCACACAGCCTCATCAACACCACAAACCATCAACACACAACACCATCACACACCTCATCAACACAAACCATCACACACCTCATCAACACAAACCATCACACACCTCATCAACACAAACATCACAAACCTCATCAACACAAACCACAACACACAACACCATCAACACACAAACCATCAACACACAAAACCATCAACACACAAACCATCACACAAAACCATCACACACCTCATCAACACAAACCATCAACACACAAAACCAACACCACACCTCATCAACACAAACCATCAACACAAAAACCATCACACAAACCATCACACACCTCATCAACACAAACCATCAACACCACAAACCATCACACACCTCATCACACAAACCATCACACACCTCATCAACACAAAAACCATCAACACAAACCAGTAACACAAAACCATCAACACACAAACCATGAACACACAAAGCATGACAAACCATCAACACACAAACCATCACACACCTCATCAACACACAAACCATCAACACACAAACCATCACACACCTCATCAACACAAACCATCACACACCTCATCAACACAAACCATCAACACACAAACCATCAACACAAAAACCATCAACATACAAACCATCACACACCTCATCAACACAAACCATCAACACACAAACCATCAACACACAAGCCATCAACACACAAACCATCACACACCTCAACACAAACCATCAAAACACAAACCATCACACACCTCATCAACACAAACCATCAACACAAAAACCATCAACACAAAAACCAACACACACCATCACACAAACCATCACACAACTCATCAACACAAACCATCAACACAAACCATCACACACCTCATCAACACAAACCATCAACACAAAAACCATCAACACAAACCAGTAACACAAAAATCATCAACACGCACCATCAGACAAAGCATCAACACACAAAATCATCAACACACAAACCATCACACACCTCATCAACACAAACCATCAACACACACCATCACACACCTCATCACACACACCATCACACACACCATCAACACACAAACCATCAACACACACTATCACACACCTCATCACACACACCATCACACACCATCAACACACACCATCACACACACCATCAACACACAAACCATCAACACACAAACCAACAGCCGCCAACCAGCAGCCATATCACCCTGTAGGCCAAGACTGGTTGCCCACTGAAGCTAAGCAGGGCTGAGCTGGTGATCTGGATGGGAGACCTCCTGAGAAAACCAGGTTGCTGCTGGAAAAGGTGTTAGAGAGGCCAGCAGGGGGCGCTCACCCTGGGGTCTGTGTGGGTCCTAACGCCCCAGTGTAGTGACGGGGACACTATACTGTCAAAGAGCACCGCCCTTCGGATGAGACGTTAAACCGAGATCCTGACTCTCTGTGGTCACATAAAATTCCAGGATGTTCTTTCGAAAGAGTAGGGGTGTAACCCCGGCATCCTGGCCAAATTTGCCCAGTGGCCTCTGTCCATCATGGCCTCCTAATAATCCCCATATATATATATATATATATACCAATTGGCTTCATCACTGTCTCCTCTCCACCAGTAAGCTGGTGTGTGGTGGGCGTTCTGGGGCAACATGGCTGCCGTCGCTTCATCCAGGTGATGCTGCACACTGGTGGTGGTTGAGGAGATTCCCCCTTCTATGTGAAGCGCTTTGAGTGCAGAGAAAAGCGCTATATAAATGTAATGAATTATTATTATTATTAACACACAAACCATCACACACCTCATCAACACACACCATCAACACAAACCATCATACACCTCATCAAAACAAACCATCAACACACACCATCAACACAAACCATCACACACCTCATCAGACACCTCATCAACACACACCATCAACACAAACCATCATACACCTCATCAAAACAAACCATCAACACACACCATCAACACAAACCATCACACACCTCATCAAACACCTCATCAACACACACCATCAACACAAACCATCATACACCTCATCAAAACAAACCATCAACACACACCATCAACACAAACCATCACACACCTCATCAAACACCTCATCACACACAACATCACACACACAGTACATCACTGGATTTACAGACAAACATCAGAAACCTTTTTACTGGAGAGATCCCCGATTACAGTCTCTATAGTTTCACTGTATTAGTGAAGACATTTATGAATGGAGACTGACAACTACACACACACACACACACACACACACACACACACACACACACACACACACACACACACACACACACACACAGTGAGGAAGTGCTCTGCTGGTCTCGTCTGTTGAGCAGATCGTTTTCATAAGCTCTTCTGAGGTCAGCACTTCGTCTGCTTCAGTCACGCAATCCCCCACACACACGCTACACACACACACTCACACACGCTACACTCACACACACACACACACACACGCTACAGCTCTTAAAGAGACAGCGCAGGCACACATGCAGTCCTGCACTGACACTCAGCACAGCGCTTTATACAGTTCTGATCACAGGGACAAACAGAAAAATAACAGAATCAACTTTTAAAATAACCAATTCAAGTGGGAAATAAATAATCTAATCACATATTAGGCGAGTCGACTTAATCTCTGCAGCCCAAAACACAGAAAACAATATTAATAAATGATTCAAATGTCTCCTCCTGTTTTTCACAACACAGAAGATCGTCTGCGCTGTGGCTTTAAGAGTGTCTGAGGCTGATCAGGCCAGGTCTTATATAGGCAATAGGCTCGTATGATTTATGGATTATTAAAGCAGCACCGGGTAACTTTTCAATCTTCATAATATATTTCCATGTCTCTTGTGATGGTACATCTACTTACAATAGGTTGAATGACACGTCTGCCATAGCCTGACGGGGTCTGTAGCGTTTTTAATCGTACTTTTAAAATTCGGGTTTCGGGTAGTAACCGGCGAACAAAGAGAACTACAAAATTTGACTGCTTTACGGCATATACGTCACTTCCACCACCACACTTCCTTCAAATCGGACGTGCGAGCCAAATGTTATAGTCATGGCCGAAGCAGCACAGAAAAACAAGAAAGCAAAGGTTTTATCGGAGCAAAGCAAAAGAGAAAGTGATCGCGTTAAAGGCAGAACAAGGATCAAAATTGGGCCAGCGTTTTCTCGCTGGCGTGAGCTGAAGGAGGAGGAGGGGTGCCTGACCGATGCGGGCTGTCATGCTTTTGTACTAGTAAGTAAGTATTTTGCTTGTATACTAGCTAGGGTGACCTGACCAGACGTCCCGTTTTTCCAGGGACAGTCCCGTATTTCAACTCTAATTTTAGTGTCCCGACTTATTAAATTGAATACGCGCATGACAGAGAGGGAGAGAGAGAGCGAGAGACCTTGCGTGTGTGTGCTAGCCTACGCATTAATACGCACGCGCGCGCATTATTGATATAATAATATAGCTTGATATTATAATATTTACGATATATGGTTATTATCTACCACTCAAACATTGCATTGAAGTATAGATTCATTAAAACGGTAACCAATAGGCTAGACTAGGCTACTAATGACGCTGGCTTGTAAACGTGAGCATCGCGATCATTTGTCGTTAGAAAAAAATAAATAAAACCCATGAAATTATATTCATATGACATTCTGAAATATATGCCACTGTACCTGGGATGAAGACATTTCACACGCGACGCAAGCTAGCAGAACACCTGCATGTGACCTCCTCCTACAGTGTTCACTGCTATCATGGTTGTCAACAAATGCATGTGCTACATTCATGACGGTTTACGACAGTAAGTAGAGGACAATACTGTTTCCCAACTGTAGGGGGGGACCCTGAGAGCAAAAGTTAAATTTTACCTGGTGTTACTTTAATATAAACGCGCCGTTAGTCGACTAATCGCTTGAATTAATGACTACCAGATGACTATAAAAGTCTTCAGTCGAGGGAAGCGTTACACTGAACTACAGATATTGTTCAGTCTGTTAGGCTTCAAACATCACGAATATCAAACCTCTGAATCATCGAACAAAACAACAGAGACTTTGATTCCTCTCAGTGTTTCTGAGTTACTCCTGTTCACTAGTGTTCACTACTGATGTAAACCCAGATAAAGCCGTTTCTGAGTCACTCCTGTTCATTACTGATGTAAACCCAGATAAAGCCATTTCTGAGTTACTCCTGTTCACTAGTGTTCATTACTGATGTAAACCCAGATAAAGCCGTTTCTGAGTTACTCCCATAGGCGCCGATACCGTGGGTGCTCCGGGGCTCGAGCACCCACGGAAAATACCGAGCACCCACGTGCTAGACTGCCAGTAGGCTACATTCATGGTTCGAATTACGTGGGAGCCAGTGGGAGCTGAGCTCCCATAGATAGAGGATGAGCTCCCATGAAAGCAGTAAAATCAAACACCTGTGGGGGCTCTAAAAATCATCAGCACCATTATTTTAAATTACAAATAAAGCACTTTTTCCTTCAATAATTGAGGCATATTTGTTAACCCCTTTTGCACGTACGTTCACAGCGGTGTGATTAGAACAGTCAGTGCATCACGTGGGTAAACGCAATGAGCGTCACTCTTTTACTTTCGTTTTCAACAACGTAATTCTCTTTAGAGAAAATCAATCAAGAAAAACATATCAGGGCATTTACTACAGTTGTAATTTTTCAATGTAAATTATTTAATTTGATTGGTAACAGCCTATACTGTCTAATTATTCTGATTTAATGTATTGATCAAATTAAGGAATATTTTAAAAGAAGATGGAGCATAGGCTACATAAAATTAGAGGGAAAAATGCACTATTAAGGTAAAAAAAAATATTCTGATAAGAGTGTTTGCCAACAGTGATGTAATTAAACATTGACAATTTAACTTTGAAGGGAGTAAAAAGCCTCTTTTTAGGATATTAAGGAAATGTAATTTTGGCCAAAGAAGAACTTTTAATTTAAATAAATGTTAATTTTAAATCAGCCTACTTCAGTGTGATATTTTACCATATTATCATGCTTAACATTGAGAATTTGAAAATTGTAGGCTAATGATGAAAGAATATCATGTTTGGGCGGTTGGATTAACAAAGGATTCGGGTGACTCAAAGTGCACCAGATTAATGAATTTATCTTTAAAATGTACAAAATTTTCTTCCTGGGGGGTCATGCCCCCAGACCCCCCTAGAGGTAACGATCTCCACCCAAATATTATCTACACCTGTATTAATAAACGTTGAACTCAAAAGAATGAAGTGCAGTAGCCTATTTAGCAATTTATTTATACACCTGCTCGTGGGCTACTTTTTTTTCTTTCTTTTTTAAAGAGACCCCCACAAAGATGAAATAATAATTCGAACCCTGGTAAATAGGTGTGTGTGTTCGTGTCGACCGCTGCCTGTCCATTTCCTAAAAGGGGTCGCACGAACACATATTCTCTATGAGTGTAATTTACACACACCGGCAGCGCCATTCGGCGTATATCCGCGCCGTCCAGCAACGGCTCAGGACCTTGTTCAAAATCCTGCCGTGCCACAGAGCGCGATTTACATAGTTTTATATTAAATTTACATTTATTTGTCTCAAATCGTCATTAATATATACTGACTTCACCCTGTGCTGCAATATACATTTAGTTTTACATTCATTTGAAATCAGCTGGTTGAATGAAAATGGCTGATGTTAACGAATTTTCAGGTGATATTCTCATTCAGTTAACAGACTGTAAAGTGTTGACTGCATCAAGGGTTGTATTTAATTGTACATTACAATCATAACATAACATAGTACAGACCTGATCTGAATTCCATAATATCCTTATACATAACATTACAATATTGCTCCTGTAACTGCGCCTCCGGTGTGCGATACCTCGAGGCTCGAGTTGTGACGCGGCGCATTGTCTACTATATTTGCTTGCTTATTTATTAATCCAGGCAATTTGTTGATAAAACATTTATTAAAATGAAGATACAATTTATACAAAAATTCACTTTCAGCAGTAGAACTGATAAGAGTAAGGTTCTGAAATGCAAACATTTTTTGACTAGACCTACTTTTTTTTTTTTTTTTTTTTTTTTTTTAAAGGGCCAGCGCCCGTGAGCACCCACGGAGTAAAACATAAATCGGCGCCTATGGTTACTCCTGTTCACTAGTGTTCATTACTGATGTAAAACCAGATAAAGCTGTTTCTGAATTACTCCTGTTTACTAGTGTTCATTACTGATGTAAACCCAGATAAAGCTGTTTCTGAGTTACTCCTGTTTACTAGTGTTCATTGCTGATGTAAAACCAGATAAAGCTGTTTCTGAGTTACTCCTGTTTACTAGTGTTCATTACTGATGTAAACCCAGATAAAGCTGTTTCTGAATTACTCCTGTTTACTAGTGTTCATTACTGATGTAAACCCAGATAAAGCTGTTTCTGAGTTACTCCTGTTTACTAGTGTTCATTGCTGATGTAAAACCAGATAAAGCTGTTTCTGAGTTACTCCTGTTTACTAGTGTTCATTACTGATGTAAACCCAGATAAAGCTGTTTCTGAGTTACTCCTGTTTACTAGTGTTCATTACTGATGTAAACCCAGATAAAGCTGTTTCTGAGTTACTCCTGTTTACTAGTGTTCATTGCTGATGTAAAACCAGATAAAGCCGTTTCTGAGTCACTCGTGTTCACTAGTGTTCATTACTGATGTAAACCCAGATAAAGCTGTTTCTGAATTACTCCTGTTTACTAGTGTTCATTACTGATGTAAACCCAGATAAAGCTGTTTCTGAGTTACTCCTGTTTACTAGTGTTCATTGCTGATGTAAAACCAGATAAAGCTGTTTCTGAGTTACTCCTGTTTACTAGTGTTCATTGCTGATGTAAAACCAGATAAAGCCGTTTCTGAGTTACTCCTGTTCACTACTGTTCATTACTGATGTAAACCCAGATAAAGCCGTTTCTGAGTTACTCCTGTTCACTACTGTTCATTACTGATGTAAACCCAGATAAAGCCGTTTCTGAGTTACTCCTGTTTACTAGTGTTCATTGCTGATGTAAAACCAGATAAAGCTGTTTCTGAGTTACTCCTGTTTACTAGTGTTCATTGCTGATGTAAAACCAGATAAAGCCGTTTCTGAGTCACTCGTGTTCACTAGTGTTCATTACTGATGTAAACCCAGATAAAGCCGTTTCTGAATTACTCCTGTTCACTACTGTTCATTACTGATGTAAACCCAGATAAAGCCGTTTCTGAGTTACTCCTGTTCACTACTGTTCATTACTGATGTAAACCCAGATAAAGCCGTTTCTGAGTTACTCCTGTTCACTACTGTTCATTACTGATGTAAACCCAGATAAAGCCGTTTCTGAGTTACTCCTGTTTACTAGTGTTCATTACTGATGTAAACCCAGATAAAGCCGTTTCTGAGTTACTCCTGTTCACTACTGTTCATTACTGATGTAAACCCAGATAAAGCCGTTTCTGAGTCACTCGTGTTCACTAGTGTTCATTACTGATGTAAACCCAGATAAAGCTGTTTCTGAGTCACTCGTGTTCACTAGTGTTCATTACTGATGTAAACCCAGATAAAGCCGTTTCTGAGTTACTCCTGTTCACTACTGTTCATTACTGATGTAAACCCAGATAAAGCCGTTTCTGAGTTACTCCTGTTCACTACTGTTCATTACTGATGTAAACCCAGATAAAGCCGTTTCTGAGTCACTCGTGTTCACTAGTGTTCATTACTGATGTAAACCCAGATAAAGCTGTTTCTGAGTCACTCGTGTTCACTAGTGTTCATTACTGATGTAAACCCAGATAAAGCTGTTTCTGAGTTACTCCTGTTCACTAGTGTTCATTGCTGATGTAAAACCAGATAAAGCCGTTTCTGAGTCACTCGTGTTCATTACTGATGTAAACCCAGATAAAGCTGTTTCTGAGTTACTCCTGTTCACTCGTGTTCATTACTGATGTAAACCCAGATAAAGCTGTTTCTGAGTTACTCCTGTTCACTAGTGTTCATTACTAATGTAAACCCAGATAAAGCCGTTTCTGAGTTACTCCTGTTTACTAGTGTTCATTGCTGATGTAAAACCAGATAAAGCTGTTTCTGAGTTACTCCTGTTTACTAGTGTTCATTACTGATGTAAACCCAGATAAAGCTGTTTCTGAGTCACTCCTGTTTACTAGTGTTCATTACTAATGTAAACCCAGATAAAGCTGTTTCTGAATTACTCCTGTTCAGTAGTGTTCATTGCTGATGTAAAACCAGATAAAGCCGTTTCTGAGTTACTCCTGTTCACTAGTGTTCATTACTGATGTAAACACAGATAAAACTGTTTCTGAGTTACTCCTGTTTACTAGTGTTCATTGCTGATGTAAAACCAGATAAAGCCGTTTCTGAGTCACTCGTGTTCACTAGTGTTCATTACTGATGTAAACCCAGATAAAGCCGTTTCTGAGTTACTCCTGTTCACTAGTGTTCATTACTGATGTAAACCCAGATAAAGCCGTTTCTGAGTTACTCCTGTTCACTACTGATGTAAACCCAGATAAAGCCGTTTCTGAGTTACTCCTGTTCACTAGAGTTCATTACTGATGTAAACCCAGATAAAGCTGTTTCTGAGTTACTCCTGTTTACTAGTGTTCACTACTGATGTAAACCCAGATAAAGCTGTTTCTGAGTTACTCCTGTTAACTAGTGTTCATTACTGATGTAAACCCAGATAAAGCCGTTTCTGAGTTACTCCTGTTCACTAGTGTTCATTACTGATGTAAACCCAGATAAAGCCGTTTCTGAGTTACTCCTGTTCACTAGTGTTCATTACTGATGTAAACCCAGATAAAGCCGTTTCTGAGTTACTCCTGTTCACTAGTGTTCATTACTGATGTAAAACCAGATAAAGCCGTTTCTGAGTTACTCCTGTTCACTACTGTTCATTACTGATGTAAACCCAGATAAAGCCGTTTCTGAGTCACTCCTGTTCACTAGTGTTCATTACTGATGTAAACCCAGATAAAGCCGTTTCTGAGTTACTCCTGTTCACTAGTGTTCATTACTGATGTAAACCCAGATAAAGCCGTTTCTGAGTTACTCCTGTTCACTAGTGTTCATTACTGATGTAAACCCAGATAAAGCTGTTTCTGAGTTAATCCTGTTTACTAGGTAGGTCAACGACCTACCTTTATGTTACAGTAGCCGCCTGAGGAGGACTTCTCTTTAGGAGGATTGCTCCGGATCGATTGCTCCTGTCTGCCTCGCTGCCTGCTGTTGTGTGTGAGTGTGTTTGCTCCGAGGCTGTTAGCTCCGTCTAAGCCTCGCATTTCTTTCTGTTTTGAACCATCGTTTACTATCATTTCTAGTTGTTTATACTACTAATTACAGCTTACCTAACATCGCTAGCTTCCGTTATTGTTAGCACAACACGCTAGTATCTCGCTAGCCTGTTAAGGCGCCACCCGTGCGCTCAGTTATTTATTTATTTTTCTCGTGCGCGCCCGCACATCTGAGTTCATAAAAAGCCCAGGTGAGTAAGAATCAGTCAACAAACACGGTGAGTAATGTCTTGTCCTGTTATTGTCACTTGCACATCATGCCATATGTTTACCATAGCCTTCCCCGTCGGCATAGGGTTTATATGTGATAAATGCAAGGAGACAGTCAGGCTGACGGAGAAGATTTCAGAATTAGAGACACGCATCCAAACTTTAATTGAGGATAGTAAGTGTGCTCGAGCTTTAGATACTACTTTGGATGCGCCTAGCATAGTGAACCATTTACATGATTCGGTTCCGGCTGAGTTATTGCCTGTGCAGCCAGGCAGATGGGTGTCGGTGAGAAATCGCTCTAGTCGCGGATCAAAAAACCACTCTTCTGTTCCGGTTACCATAACAAATCGATTTGCCCCTCTCAGTGAAACACCCACTGAGAATGCTGTTGATTGTGCCCTGGTAATTGGCGATTCTATTACACGGAACGTGAAAATAGAGACACCAGCCACCATAGTCACATGTTTGCCGGGAGCCAGAGCGCCTGACATCAAAGCAAATTTAAAAGTGCTGGCTAATGCTAATCGTAAATTCTCTAAGATTGTTATTCACGTCGGCACTAATGATGTTCGACTTCGCCAGTCGGAGATCACCAAAATTAATATTAAAGAGGTGTTTGAACTCGCAAGTACGATGTCAGGCACTGTAATCTGCTCTGGCCCCCTTCCTGTTCGAAGGAGTGATGAGATAGTTAGTAGATTGTGTTCACTCAATGGCTGGTTGTCTAATTGGTGTCCGCAACATAATATAGAATTCATAGACAATTGGAAAAGTTTTTGGGGCAAGCCTGACCTGTTGAAAAGAGATGGTATTCATCCCTCTTGGGATGGTGCTGCTCTTCTCTCTAGTAATTTGGCTCATAGTCTTAGAGATAAAACATGACAATCTGGGGCTCAGGTCAGGAAGCAGACAAACTGGCTAAACCGACCGTCTGCTAGCGGCCTCACGTCACCAAGGTCAGATAAATCTCATCACATAGAGACTCTTTCACCTAGATATCATCATATAGAGACTGTGTCTGTTCCCCGAATTTGGAAATCCAAAAAACTGCCAAACCTTTCTAAGGTTAAAAATCTAATTGATGTTCAACAAATAAAAAACAGATATAATACAGATGAGCAAACGATAAAGCTTGGGTTGCTGAATATTCGATCCCTTAATTCAAAATCGCTCATAGTTAATGATAAGATTAAAGACTATAACCTAGATGTGCTGTGTTTGACAGAAACCTGGCTAAAACCAAACGATTACATTACTTTAAATGAGTCCACTCCGCAAGATTATTGTTATAAACATGAGCCTCGTCCGAAAGGCAAAGGGGGAGGTGTTGCTGTAATTTATAGTAATATTCTGAAAACCACTAAGAAATCTAGTTTTAAATATACTTCTTTTGAAGTGTTGGTGCTTAATGTAAAAATTTATAGTGTAAACAATAAATCACGTTTGAGAATTCTGCTGGCTACTGTATACAGGCCACCAGGGCACCATAAAGATTTTATCAAAGAATTTGCTGACTTTCTATCAGAATTAGTATTGGCTGCAGATAAAGTCCTAATTGTTGGTGATTTTAATATACATGTAGATAATGAAAAAGATGCATTGGGATTGGCATTTAAAGACATTATAAACTCAATTGGAGTGAGACAACACGTGTCAGGACCTACTCATTGTCGTAATCATACTCTTGATCTAATATTATCACATGGAATAGATGTTGATGGCGTTGAAATTCTGCAGCAGAGCGACGACATCTCCGATCACTATCTAGTCTCGTGTAAATTACATTTAGCCAAGGCTGCAAAGCCGACTCCATGTTATAAATATGTTAGACCTATCACTTCTGCCAGTAAAGATTGCTTTATCAATAATCTTCCAAATCAGTTTCATAATCTCAGCATCCCAGATAGCTTAGAAGAACTTGATATTGCAACAGAAACTTTTAACTCTCTCTTTTCCAGCACTTTAGACACAGTTGCTCCGCTGCGCTTAAAGAAGATCAAAGAAAATAGTCCAACGCCGTGGTACAATGAGCACACCCGGGCCCTTAAGAGAGCAGCCAGAAAAATGGAGCGAAACTGGAAGAAAACAAAACTAGAGGTATTTCGGATTTCATGGAAGGAGAGCTCGATTGCTTACAGAGAGGCCTTAAAAGATGCTAGAACTAATTATTTTTCAACCCTATTAGAAGAAAATAAACATAATCCTAGGTATTTATTTGAACAAGTGACTAAACTAACGAAAAAGAAAGCTTCAAGCCCAGAAGTTTATAAGAAACACAGCAGTAATGACTTTATGAACTTCTTCACTTATAAGATTGATAATATCAGGGACAAAATTATAACTATGCAACCGTCTACTACAGTATCGCATCAGGGAGTATATTGTAGTCTCTGTGAGGAACATTTTGATTCATTTGTTGCTATAGGAGAGGAAGAATTTTGCAAAATTGTTAATTCATCTAAATCGACAACTTGTATGCTAGACCCTATACCGACTAAGCTACTGAAAGAGATGCTTCCAGAGGTCATAGATCCTCTTCTAGATATCATTAATTCATCTTTGTCATTAGGATACGTACCAAAAACCTTTAAGTTGGCTATGATTAAACCGCTTGTTAAAAAACCGCAACTTGATCCTACAGAATTAGTCAATTACAGGCCGATCTCGAATCTGCCTTTTCTGTCAAAGATACTAGAAAAAGCAGTATCCTCACAACTGTGTTCCTTTTTAGAAAGAAATAATATCTGCGAGGATTTTCAGTCCGGATTTAGACCGTACCATAGTACTGAGACTGCTCTCATTAAAGTCACAAATGATTTGCTCCTATCATCCGATCGTGGTTGTATCTCTCTATTAGTGTTACTTGATCTTAGTGCTGCATTTGATACTATCGACCACAACATTCTTTTAAATAGACTAGAAAACTATGTTGGCATTAGCGGAATTGCACTAGCATGGTTTAAATCATACTTATCTGACCGATATCAGTTTGTAGCAGTAAATGAAGAGATGTCTTATCGATCACAAGTTCAGTATGGCGTACCACAAGGCTCAGTACTAGGACCGCTGCTCTTCACTCTGTACATGCTACCATTAGGAGATATAATTAGGAAATATGGAATTAGCTTTCACTGTTATGCTGATGATACTCAGCTGTATATTTCTTCAAAACCTAACGAAACTTACCAATTCACAAAATTAACGGAATGCATAGCTGATATAAAAAATTGGATGACCAGTAATTTCCTATTACTAAATTCTGAAAAAACAGAGATTCTAATCATTGGACAAAAAACTTCCTCACCTAATAACCTAGAATACTGTCTAACACTTGATGGCTGCTCTGTTAAGTCTTCGACGTTAGTTAGGAATCTGGGTGTGCTCTTTGATACTAATCTTTCATTTGAAAGTCACGTGTCTAGTATCTGTAAAACCGCATTTTTCCATCTTAAAAATATATCTGTCATATGCTCTCACTGACAAATGCGGAACAATTAGTTCATGCGTTCATGACCTCAAGGCTAGATTATTGTAATGCTCTACTGGGTGGTTGCCCTGCACGCTTATTAAACAAACTACAGCTAGTTCAAAATGCAGCCGCTAGAGTTCTTACCAGAACCAGGAAGTATGACCATATTAGCCCGGTTCTGTCAACACTGCATTGGCTGCCTATTAAACATCGTATAAATTTTAAAATATTGCTGATTACTTACAAAGCACTAAATGGTTTAGCTCCCCAGTACTTGAGCGAGCTCTTAACGCATTATAGTCCTTCACGTCTATTGCGATCTCAAAATTCTGGCCAGTTGATAATACCTAGAATATCAAAATCGACTGCTGGCGGTAGATCCTTTTCCTATTTAGCACCAAAACTTTGGAACAATCTTCCTAACACGGTCCGGGAAGCAGATACAGTCTGTCAGTTTAAATCTAGACTAAAAACACATCTCTTTGGCTTAGCATACACATAACACATTATAGATTTCTATAATTCAATGTTAGGCTGCATAGATTAGATCAGCCGGAACCGGGAACACTTCCCATAATTCCTGATGTACTTTGTACATCATAAGAAGGATGGCGTCTACGCTAATATTAGTCTCTCTGTTTATCCCGAGGTTTACTGCGGACCGCCGGATCCAGGGCATATCCAGATCTGATGAAGGACCATCACATGGACACGTCGACACGCATTATCAGGGCTGTGAAGGTCCATGGACACCTCACCACTCATCTCCTCACCGGCCGGATGACCCAACCCAACCAGATGAACTGGATAATATCGTGAAAGTTCTGATCCCATCTGACCCCTGGCATTATGCTGCCTAACTCATAATCATACACTGTTCATTCGTTGGCCAAAGGAGGACTGGCCCCCCGACTGAGCCTGGGTTCTCCCAAGGTTTTTTTCTCCATTCTGTCACCTGATGGAGTTTTGGTTCCTTGCCACTGTTGCCTTCGCCTTTTGGCTTGCTTAGTTGGGGACATTTAATTTTCAATTGAACAATACTATTACAACATTGTTTTCCTGTTATCTCTGTAAAGCTGCTTTGAAACAATTTGTATTGTAAAAAGCGCTATATAAATAAAGGTGACTTGACTTGACTTGACTAGTGTTCATTGCTGATGTAAAACCAGATAAAGCCGTTTCTGAGTCACTCGTGTTCACTA
>CM070840.1:535306-542806 GCA_036326025.1 Chrosomus eos
GCATTCATGACCTCGAGACTAGATTACTGTAATGCTTTATTAGCTGGTTGTCCTGCATCCTCAATAAACAAGCTACAGTTAGTCCAAAATGCAGCCGCTAGAGTTCTTACTAGATCAAGAAAATATGATCATATAACACCAATTTTATCATCACTTCATTGGTTACCTATAAAGTTCAGTATTAATTACAAGGTATTGCTACTGACTTATAAAGCTCTAAATGGTTTAGCTCCAGTCTATTTAACGGATCTTCTATCGCCTTACAATCAAAATCAGTGGTCACCAACCTCGGTCCTGGAGGGCCGGTGTCCTGCAGAGTTTAGCTCCAACCAGGTCCAACACACCTGCCTGACAGTTTCTATTATGCCAAGTGAGACCTTGATTAGCTGGTTCAGGTGTGTTTAATTGGGGTTGGAGCTAAACTCTGCAGGACACCGGCCCTCCAGGACCGAGGTTGGTGACCCATGCTCTAAATGGTTTAGCTCCAGTCTATTGCCTATCCTAAGCAAGGAGAGTCTGCTTTTAGCTACTATGCCAGCCGCAGCTGGAACCAGCTTCCAGAAGAGATCAGATGTGCTCCTACAGTAGTCACATTCAAATCCAGACTCAAAACACTTCTGTTTAGCCGTGCTTTTACTGAATGAGCACTGTGCCACTGTTCGTCCGACTGTTTTTACTGTACTTTATTTTATTTCTTATTCTAAAATGTTTTAATTATTCTTATTTGTTTTGATTATTTTATTTTCTCCTATGTAAAGCACTTTGAATTACCATTGTGTATGAAATGTGCTATATAAATAAACTTGCCTTGCCTTGCCTTGCCTTGCCTTGCCTATTTAACGGATCTTCTATCGCCCTACAATCCATCGCGCTGTTTAAAGCTACACTGTGTAACTTTTTAGTTTCTTCTTAGCTAAAAACACTTAGTTCTTTCAAAAATATATGTGCTCATTAATGTATATTTACTTCGTTCAAGTAATCAAGTATTCTCTTGAGTGTATAATATGCCATTGAAAATACATACGGGTAAGGGGTTCTAATGTCGGTTCGCCATGTTGCCCCTCCATCTTGAAAGTACATTAGCCAAAGAGGGACATAGGTCGTTAATTCAAGCTTCGCCTTTCGCGTTTTAACACTCGATGGCACCGTGTCGAATGTGGACGAGGTCGAACTGGAAGCCATGACTACATTGACTACATTGGCCACCGTAGGAGTTAACACGAAATCGGAATTGAGAAGAACAGAAACAAATATTTACTGGATGGTCATATACCTTTTCACCGCTAGATGGGGGTAAAAATCACACAGTGTAGCTTTAAAGTAACACTAAGTAACAATTTTAACCTTCATAATATATTTCCAAGACCCTTGTGATGGTACATCGACTTAAAATAAGTTAAATGACTCGTCTGCCATCGCCTGACGGGGTCTGTATCGCTTTTACTGGCACTATGTAACTTCGGGTTTCGGGTAGGAACCCGACCACAAAAAGAACTACACAATTCGACTGCTTTACGTCAAGCGCTACAATAGTCATTATTTCGTTTTTCTTCGTTTCTGATGTCACAATACATCATCCTTTCATGAAATCATGTAACATACTCTACCTTGTCTGTGGACATCGTTCATTCTAAAGCCGGTGCTGGATAAACAGCGAGTGTGCGAGCGACGGTAGGCTAGATTATTTACGACAGCGGCAATGGACAATTTAGTTTCCAACCAGTAGGGCGACCGAAGAGGAAAAATCCTTAGTGTTACTTTAAGATCACTAAATTCGAGGATTTTGTTTATTCCTAGGATATCCAGATCCACCAAAGGAGGGAGAGCATTTTCACATTTAGCTCCGAAGCTCTGGAATAGCCTTCCTGATATTGTTCGTTGCTCAGACTCGCTCTCCCAGTTTAAAACTAGACTAAAGACACATCTCTTCACTCAGGCATTCATATACATTTTTTATCTTACAGTTACTGTAAATTCGGCCTCTAGTTCATAAACGCCAGAGGAGAACTGGCCCCCGACTGAGCCTGGGTTCTCCCAAGTTTTTTTTTTTCTCCAGTAGGTCACCTGATGGAGTTTTAGGACACCAGTAGGTCACTTGATGGAGTTTTAGGACACCAGTAGGTCACCTGATGGAGTTTTAGGACACCAGTAGGTCACTTAATGGAGATTTAGGACACCAGTAGGTCACCTGATGGAGTTTTAGGACACCAGTAGGTCACCTGATGGAGTTTTAGGACACCAGTAGGTCAATTGATGGAGTTTTAGGACACCAGTAGGTCACCTGATGGAGTTTTAGGACACCAGTAGGTCACCTGATGGAGTTTTAGGACACCAGTAGGTCACCTGATGGAGTTTTAGGACACCAGTAGGTCACTTAATGGAGATTTAGGACACCAGTAGGTCACCTGATGGAGTTTTAGGACACCAGTAGGTCACCTGATGGAGTTTTAGGACACCAGTAGGTCACCTGATGGAGTTTTAGGACACCAGTAGGTCACTTAATGGAGATTTAGGACACCAGTAGGTCACCTGATGGAGTTTTAGGACACCAGTAGGTCACCTGATGGAGTTTTAGGACACCAGTAGGTCAATTGATGGAGTTTTAGGACACCAGTAGGTCACCTGATGGAGTTTTAGGACACCAGTAGGTCACCTGATGGAGTTTTAGGACACCAGTAGGTCACCTGATGGAGTTTTAGGACACCAGTAGGTCACCTGATGGAGTTTTAGGACACCAGTAGGTCACCTGATGGAGTTTTAGGACACCAGTAGGTCACCTGATGGAGTTTTAGGACACCAGTAGGTCACTTGATGGAGTTTTAGGACACCAGTAGGTCACCTGATGGAGTTTTAGGACACCAGTAGGTCACCTGATGGAGTTTTAGGACACCAGTAGGTCACCTTGATGGAGTATTTTAGGACACCAGTAGGTCACCTGATGGAGTTTTAGGACACCAGTAGGTCACTTAATGGAGATTTAGGACACCAGTAGGTCACCTGATGGAGTTTTAGGACACCAGTAGGTCACCTGATGGAGTTTTAGGACACAAGTAGGTCACCTGATGGAGTTTTAGTACAGGACACCAGTAGGTCACCTGATGGAGTTTTAGGACACAAGTAGGTCACCTGATGGAGTTTTAGGACACCAGTAGGTCACCTGATGGAGTTTTAGAACACCAGTAGGTCAATTGATAGAGTTTTTAGGACAACAGTAGGTCACCTGATGGAGTTTTACGACACCAGTAGGTCACCTGATGGAGTTTTAGGACACCAGTAGGTCAATTGATGGAGTTTTAGGACAACAGTAGGTCACCTGATGGAGTTTTACGACACCAGTAGGTCACCTGATGGAGTTTAAGGACACCAGTAGGTCACTTGATGGAGTTTTAGGACACCAGTAGGTCACCTGATGGAGTTTTAGGACACCAGTAGGTCACCTGATGGAGTTTTAGGACACCAGTAGGTCACCCGATGGAGTTTTAGGACACCAGTAGGTCACCTGATGGAGTTTTAGGACACCAGTAGGTCACCTGATGGAGTTTTTAGGACACCAGTAGGTCACCTGATGGAGTTTTAGGACACCAGTAGGTCACCTGATGGAGTTTTAGGACACCAGTAGGTCACTTGATGGAGTTTTAGGACACCAGTAGGTCACCTGATGGAGTTTTAGGACACCAGTAGGTCACTTGATGGAGTTTTAGGACACCAGTAGGTCACCTGATGGAGTTTTAGGACACCAGTAGGTCACCTGATGGAGTTTTAGGACACCAGTAGGTCACTTGATGGAGTTTTAGGACACCAGTAGGTCACTTGATGGAGTTTTAGGACACCAGTAGGTCACTTGATGGAGTTTTAGGACACCAGTAGGTCACTTGATGGAGTTTTAGGACACCAGTAGGTCACCTGATGGAGTTTTAGGACCCCAGTAGGATGGAGTTTTAGGACACCAGTAGGTCACCTGATGGAGTTTTAGGACACCAGTAGGTCACCTGATGGAGTTTTAGGACCCCAGTAGGTCACTTGATGGAGTTTTAGGACACCAGTAGGTCACCTGATGGAGTTTTAGGACACCAGTAGGTCACCTGATGGAGTTTTAGGACACCAGTAGGTCACCTGATTGAGTTTTAGGACACCAGTAGGTCACCTGATGGAGTTTTAGGACACCAGTAGGTCACTTGATGGAGTTTTAGGACAGGACACCAGTAGGTCACCTTGATGGAGTTTTAGGACACCAGTAGTCACTGATGGAGTTTTAGGACACCAGTAGGTCACCTCATGGAGTTTAAGGACACCAGTAGGTCACTTGATGGAGTTTTAGGACACCAGTAGGTCACCTCATGGAGTTTAAGGACACCAGTAGGTCACTTGATGGAGTTTTAGGACACCAGTAGGTCACTTGATGGAGTTTTAGGACACCAGTAGGTCACTTGATGGAGTTTTAGGACACCAGTAGGTCACTTGATGGAGTTTTTTGGTTCCTTGCCACTGTTGCCTTTGGCTTGCTCAGTTGGGGATATTCAAATTAATTAACCAATCATTAATATTATTAATCAGCCCTACCTAACGTGGATGTTTTTTCCACTAAGAGACAAACATTGTTGTGTTATTTTGATTGATACTGTGAAGCTGCTTGATACAATCAAATTGTGAAAAGCGCTATATAAATATACTTGACTTGACACACACACACACACACACACACACACACACACACACACACACACACCGCACACCCACAACCACACCACCCACACACAGCACCCACACGCACACACCACACACCACACACACACACACACACACACACACAACACACACACACACACACACACACACACACACACACACACACACAACGCAAGCGCTGACGTCTCTGTTCCTGTGCCGGATCTGATTCTTCCTTCTTCTCCTGGTTTGTGCAGGATGAGATGTCAGACACTTCTTGCTCAAGCGTTTCCTCTCAGGGCTGAGATTCACAGGTCATCATAAACACACTCAGAGCAAAGAGCATCAGGACGACTGACCCAACACACTGAACACACTCACACTGAACACACACTGAACACACAGTGAACACACTCACCTTGAACACACACTGAACACACACTGAACACACACTGAACACAATCACACTTCTGCTGTGTTTGAGTGTGTGTTAAAGTTTGAGTGTGTGTTAAAGTTTGTGTAATAAAGTTTGAGTGTGTGTTAAAGTTTGAGTGTGTGTTAAATAAGTGTTTCAGTCACACGCTTCATAACGAACGACCCCAGACTCGTTCCAGAGCAGAACCACTGTAATATCAATCATAATTGCAGAACCGCTTCATAATGTGAGCACAATCATGTCTATGAAGCGGAACATCAATATTTCTCAATCTGAGATGATTCAGGCTCTTTCAAAGCAAACATTATTTCTTCTACTAAACTCTACATCAGATATTACACGTTTCAGACAGAAAAACTCTTGCAGCCGTTTCCAAAATCCCAGCATTCCCTGAGTCTCACCTCTCACACACACCCTCTAGTGGTGATGGGGAATATATATATATATATACACACACACACACACACACACACACAAACAATCACCACCACAACACTTTCTTGACATACAAGACAATTTAAGTGAAATATAATAATAATGGCCAATAGGGCCTTTGATTGCAACATGAACTGTTTTTAAATGAATACGTCGGAAAATCTAAAGATTTTGTTATATGTAAAATTGTACAATGACAATAAAGAAATCTATTTATCTACACACTCACTCACACACACAGCCACACACTCAGTCAGTCACTCACTCACTCACTCACTCACACACACAACACACACACACACACACACACACACACACACACACACACACACACATAGATCCTCTTCTAGATATCATTAATTCATCTTTGTCATTAGGATACGTACCAAAAACCTTTAAGTAGGCTATGATTAAACCGCTTGTTAAAAAAAACGCAACTTGATCCTACAGAATTAGTCAATTACAGGCCAATCTCGAATCTGCCTTTTCTGTCAAAGATACTAGAAAAAGCAGTATCCTCACAACTGTGTTCCTTTTTAGAAAGAAATAATATCTGCGAGGATTTTCAGTCCGGATTTAGACCGTACCATAGTACTGAGACTGCTCTCATTAGAGTCACAAATGATTTGCTCCTATCATCCGATCGTGGTTGTATCTCTCTATTAGTGTTACTCGATCTTAGTGCTGCATTTGATACTATCGACCACAACATTCTTTTAAATAGACTAGAAAACTATGTTGGCATTAGTGGAATTGCACTAGCATGGTTTAAATCATACTTATCTGACCGTTTTCAGTTTGTAGCAGTAAGTGAAGAGATGTCTTATCGATCACAAGTTCAGTATGGCGTACCACAAGGCTCAGTACTAGGACCGCTGCTGTTCACTCTGTACATGCTACCATTAGGAGATATCATTAGGAAATATGGAATTAGCTTTCACTGTTATGCTGATGATACTCAGCTGTATATTTCTTCAAAACCTAACGAAACTTACCAATTCACAAAATTAACGGAATGCATATCTGATATAAAAAATTGGATGACCAGTAATTTCCTATTACTAAATTCTGAAAAAACAGAGATTCTAATCATTGGACAAAAAACTTCCACACGTAATAACCTAGAATACTGTCTAACACTTGATGGCTGCTCTGTTAAGTCTTCGTCGTCAGTTAGGAACCTGGGTGTGCTCTTTGATACCAATCTTTCATTTGAAAGTCACGTGTCTAGTATCTGTAAAACCGCATTTTTCCATCTTAAAAATATATCTAAATTACGTCATATGCTCTCACTGACGAATGTGGAACAATTAGTTCATGCTTTCATGACCTCAAGGCTAGATTATTGTAATGCTCTACTAGGTGGTTGCCCTGCACGCTTATTAAACAAACTACAGCTAGTTCAAAACGCAGCCGCTAGAGTTCTTACCAGAACCAGGAAGTATGACCATATTAGCCCGGTTCTGTCAACACTGTATTGGCTGCCTATTAAACATCGTATAAATTTTAAAATATTGCTGATTACTTACAAAGCACTAAATGGTTTAGCTCCCCAGTACTTGAGCGAGCTCTTAACGCATTATAGTCCTTCACGTCTATTGCGATCTCAAAATTCTGGCCAGTTGATAATACCTAGAATATCTAAATCGACTGCTGGCGGTAGATCCTTTTCCTATTTAGCACCAAAACTTTGGAACAATCTTCCTAACACGGTCCGGGAAGCAGATACAGTCTGTCAGTTTAAATCTAGACTAAAAACACATCTCTTTGGCTTAGCATACACATAACACATTATAGATTTCTATAATTCAATGTTAGGCTGCATAGATTAGATCAGCCGGAACCGGGAACACTTCCCATAATTCCTGATGTACTTTGTACATCATAAGAAGGATGGCGTCTACGCTAATATTAGTCTCTCTGTTTATCCCGAGGTTTACCGCAGACCGCCGGATCCAGGGCAT
>CM070840.1:547806-560306 GCA_036326025.1 Chrosomus eos
CATAGAATTCATAGACAATTGGAAAAGTTTTTGGGGCAAGCCTGACCTGTTGAAAAGAGATGGTATTCATCCCACCTGGGATGGTGCTTCTCTTCTCTCTAGTAATTTGGCTCATAGTCTTGGAGATAAAACATGACAATCTGGGGCTCAGGTCAGGAAGCAGACAAACTGGCTAAACCGACCGTCTGCTAGCGGCCTCACGTCACCAAGGTCAGATAAATCTCATCACATAGAGACTCTTTCAGCTAGATATCATCATATAGAGACTGTGCCTGTTCCCCGAATTTGGAAATCCAAAAAACTGCCAAACCTTTCTAAGGTTAAATTTTTTTTTTTTCTCAATGTTTATTTTTTATTTTACTAAAGGATTTTGAAAAATATACATGATACAGAACAGATAAAGACCCCCCCCCCCCCTCACACCCACCCACCCCCATGTAACAGTCAGACCAGTTAAGAAAAAATAAAAAATAAAATAAAAGAAAAATAAAATAAATAATAATATATAAACATGTACATTCAGAATAATTCTTTAGCAGAAGTGTTCTCCACAAAGGTCAGAAACGGTTGCCAAGTGATAAAAAATCTCTTATTTGACCCTTTCATAGAACATCGCAGCTTTTCCAGTTGCATGTTATACATCACATCTTTAATCCAATGTCCATATGTTGGAGGTGAAGAGTCTTTCCATTTGTACAAAATTAGCCTTCTGGCAAGGAGTGAACAGAAAGCAATAACACTAGACTGGGATCTGCTGAGATTATAAACTTGACTAACAACTCCAAATATTGCTGTCGACATGGCTGGAGCGATGAATTTACCAAACATTTTAGAAAAGCTCTCAAAGATTGGGCCCCAGTATTCTAGCAATTTCGGACATGACCAAAACATGTGATATAAAGTAGCAGGAGCTTGTTTACATCGATCACAAGTAGGGTCTACATCACTTTTAAATTTAGCCAATCTGTCCTTAGACCAATGAAAACGATGTACAATTTTAAACTGGACAATCGTGTGCCTGAGACTTATAGAGGATGAGTGTATTCTCTGGATTGCTTCCTGCCAAACATCGTCTGATATTTGATCCTCAATTTCTTTTTCCCATTTTTGTTTCAAAGATTCTAAGGCAGTCAGATTGTGTAGATTGAGTAGTCCATAGACTTTACTTATGGACTGTTTTACTCCACACCTGTACTCGAGAATAGAATCGATGAGAGATTGAGCGGGACAGCAAGGGAAACAGTTTGAATTCGATGCCACAAAGCTTCGAAGCTGTAGATATCTAAAAAAATGTGTATTAGGAATAGCAAATTTTTGGACTAACTGTTCGAAGGAGGCAAATGTGTCATTCAAATATAAATCCTGTAATGACCTAATGCCATTTTTTGACCATATATCAAACGCAGCATCTGTCATAGAAGGAGTAAATATGTGGTTCTGTACAACAGGTGAGGCAAGCGGAAGGTTGTTTAGTGCAAAATGACGTCTAAACTGATACCAGATTTTTATAGCTTGTAGTACAACTGGGGAGAGTGTAAGGTTATAAGGTTAAAAATTGAATTGATGTTCAACAAATAAAAGACAGATATAATACAGATGAGCAAATGATAAGGCTTGGGTTGTTGAATATTCAATCCCTTAATTCAAAACCGCTCATAATTAATGATAAGATTACAGACTATAACCTAGATGTGCTGTGTTTGACAGAAACCTGGCTAAAACCAAACGACTACATTACTTTAAATGAGTCCACCCTGCAAGATTACTGTTATAAATATGAGCCTCGTCCGAAAGGCAAAGGGGGATGTGTTGCTGTAATTTATAGTAATATTCTCAAAACCACTAAGACTCACTCACACTCTCACTCACTTACACTCACTTACACTCACACACTCACACTCACTCACTCACTCCCACTCACTCACTCACTCACACTCACTCACTCACTCACTCTCTCACTCACTCACACTCTCACACTCTCACACTCTCACACTCACTCACTCACTCACTCACTCACTCAACTCACTCACTCACACTCTCACACTCACTCACTCACACTCACTCACTCACTCACTCACTCACTCACTCACTCACTCACTCCACTCACTCACTCACTCACACTCACTCACACTCCTCCACTCACTCACACTCACTCACACTCACTCACACTCACTCACTCACTCACACACTCACTCACACTCACTCACTCACACTCACTCACTCACACTCACTCACTCACTTCACTCACCTCACATCACTCACATCTCTCACTCACTACTCCCTCACACTCACTCACACTCACTCACACTCACTCACACTCTCACTCACTCACACTCACTCACACTCTCTCACTCACTCACACTCACTCACTCACACTCACTCACACTCTCACTCACACTCACTCACTCACACACACTCACTCACACTCACTCCTCACCTCACTCACCCTCCCTCACACTCACTCACACTCACTACACTCACACTCACTCACCACACACACACACACACACTCACTCACTCACACTCACACTCACTCACACTCACACTCACACTCACTCACTCACTCACACTCACTCACTCACACACCACACTCACACTCACTCACACTCACTCACTCACTCACTCACTCACTCACTCACTCACTCACTCTCACACTCACTCACTCACTCACTCACTCACTCACTACTCACACTCACTCACACTCACTCACTCACACACACTCACTCACACACTCACTCACTCACACTCACACTCACTCACTCACACTCACACACTCACTCACTCACACTCACACTCACTCACTCACACTCACTCTCACTCACTCACTCTCACACTCCTCACTCACACACACACACTCACACACACACACACACACACACACACACACTCACACACACACACACACTCACTCACTCTCACACACACACACACACACACACACACACACACACACACACACACACACACACACACACACACCTCACTCACTCACTCACTCTCTCACTCACTCACTCACACACACACTCACACACTCACACAGTCACACACTTGAATGCTTTTATTTGGATCTGAAGGACATTACAAAGAAAGCAAGGTACTCTGGGACGGATCTACAGTTCATGGAGAACATATTTGTACAGATCCTTCCTTGTATATTACTCAACACATTAAGGATAAACAAAACATCTCCGTCTCCATATTTGCATGCTCCCTATGGTGGCTCTCTCTCTCTCTCTCTCTCTCTCTCTCTCTCTCTCTCTCTCACACACACACACACACACACACACACACACATACACACGTGTCCTACCGCTGAAGAAGCTCTTGACGCGCAGGTAGCTGACGCTGAGGCGCAGGACGGAGAGCTTGTCGAGTTTGGAGATGATGTCGGGACAGAAGGGTAAGAGACTCGCCAGGCGCTCCAGCTCTGCGTTCAGGCGCTCGCGGTGACGCTTCGACGGGTTCGACTTCTCGGTCGCCGGCACTGGCTTTCTGCTGGACGAAACAACACACACTTTTGAAGGACTGACCGGGACTCTCTCACACACAACCACACACACACACACACACACACACACACACACACAAAACACAACACACACACACACACCACACACACACACACACACAAAACACACACACACACACACACACACACACACACACACACACACACACACACACACACACACACACACACACACACAACACACACACACACACTCTGAGATGAAGATCTTTCCAAGCATGCCAGAGTCACAAAGCATGGACAGATCCAACAACACATTTAATAATATGTAATGTAACGGTTCTTAGCGTCTGTAACGAGCTTCACACACACAGATGAATATTACTCAAGAAAAGAAATGAACACTGTAATAAAGATCTACGTCAGAGTCGACTATAACGTGTAGTTATTATGTTTACAAACATGTGGCTTCCTAAAAATAAACATCAATCATTTCCCAGTTTGAGTCTCTGAGGGTTAAAGGTGAATATTTAATCAAACACGAGAATCACCTGACTGACCCCTGACCCCGAGCACAGGTCACTTCACCTGACTGACCCCTGACCCTGAGCACAGGTCACCTCACCTGACTGACCCCTGACCCTGAGCACAGGTCACTTCACCTGACTGACTCCTGACCTCGAGCACAGGCCACCTCACCTGACTGACCCCTGACCCCGAGCACAGGTCACTTCACCTGACTGACCCCTGACCCTGAGCACAGGTCACCTCACCTGACTGACCCCTGACCCTGAGCACAGGTCATTTCACCTGACTGACCCCTGACCCTGAGCACAGTTCACCTCACCTGACTGACCCCTGACCCTTGACCCCGAGCATCTGTGTTTTCAGATAAACACATATCCGACTAAATGAAGCAGTTCAACAACGTTCAGCTTTACTGGGTTTAGAGATTTCTGAAGTGGTTAAAAGCACAGCTACAATTATATAAATATATAATAATAATAATATTTTAATCAACATAAATACTGGCAAAGCTTCATCTCAGAGCAGTTATGAATACGCAATTAGAGGCAGTTTAAAACCTTTTGAGGTTTTATTAATGTTAATTTGCTTTAATCTGAACTCAATATTATTGATTTGATCTGTTTGTCAGTTTGACTCACTCTCTCTTACGTTGTTCACAGTGTCACATAAGCGTTTACACTTTCACTACTTTGTTGTTTACCATATAATAATAATAAGCCTTAATATTATTAAGTCAAGCCACATTTATTTATATAGCGTTTTTTTTACAACACAGAGTTTCAAAGCAGCTTTACAGAGATAACAGGGAAATAATGCAACAAAAGTTTGTGTCTAGAAGAAAATATCGTCACAGTCCAGCTTAAGTAAGATCAGTGATGGTTCATTATTGTTTTTAAAAAAGTTATTAATTTAGTTCATTTATATATATATAACCGCAAGTGTCAATGCAGGAGATCAATAATATTGTTAAATATTAAATTAAACGTTACATTTAATGTCCCCAACATTAAGTGAAGTGTTTCAAGATCCTTTCAGATCAATCGTGTTCAGTGTGGAGTTTATTTCTGTCAAACACTTCAGATATTACTGATGATGTATGGCCATGGTCATATATATGTGCTACTGTAAGTACAGTGGAGCGAGTCTTACTGTTTCTGGACCGGTTTCCTCCTCTTTCTCCCGGCGTACAGACAGTCTCCCGGAGGAATCATCTCTGAAACAACAGCAGCATCATCATCATCATCATCATAAACAGTTGGGTTTGTGCATGCAGTCATATCACATCTCAATCATTTATCACTCACAGACACACTCACACACACACACACACCAGCAACTTATTTCAGTTGGACTCTAGTTTAAACACAGATAATCAAATGGATGAATGAATGAATGGCTGATTCAAAGATTCATTCTTAAACATTCAAAGTGAGAGCTGATATCTAATAATCAATAAATCAAAATAAAGTACCTGTCCTGCAGTGAAGAGCGAGCGCAGAATGAGCTGGAGAAGAGACTCGAGTGTGTGTGACTGTGTGTGTGTGTGTGTGTGTGTGTGTGTGTGTGTGTTGTGTGTGTGTGTGTTTGCTGTTATATACTGTGTTTCAGGTGGCGGATTCCACAGAATGACACGCCGGACTCTTCGCACGCGATTCTGAGCCCACACACACCACACACACACACACACACACACACACACACACACACACACACACTGACGGGGAGGGATCTCTCTCTCTCTGTCTCTTCAGAAGCTCATATGGAGTCGCTATGGTCGTTATGGACAGATGGATTGTAACGGAATGAAAGATGAAACATTTAAACATCGGATTTCCAGAAGCATAAGCCTGAAGAGAAACATCATCTGCTCATTTATGTTTCTCTCGATTTAAAGCGGACATTTTTCGACAGTTCAATGAAGGAAATAAACAAACTCTGATCGACTGGAAAAGAGCAGAAACGATCATCGAAGGTTTTACGCTCAAGAACGATAATAAAGGATTATGTGGTAAAATAACAAACTTTCTGAAGTTTTTATTGAATACTAAAGCACTTGTGATGAATTTGATCATTATCTTCTGTTTGGCTATATAACGAATACTGAGACGCTGTTTCTGAGCTGTGACTGACAAAAATCGCACAACTTTGCTATGGAAGCCGAATGGCAGAATGACGTGTCAAGTCAGCTTTATTTATATAGCGCTTTTTACAATATTACTGTTTTAAAGCAGCTTTACAGTGAAAACAGGAAAATAATGCAACAAAGTTTGTTTCGGCTGTACAGCAGATCTAGAAGAAAATAGTGTCATAGTCCAAGTAATTAAGTGATGGTTCATTTTTGTTGTAAAAAAAGTTATTAATTTAATTAATTTATATACAGCAGAAAACCGTGATGTCATCGTCCAGCTCAGCTCTGATGTCAATGCAGGAGATCAATAATACTGATGAATATTAAGTGTCCCACAACAGGCGTTTCGATAATGGCTTAATGTTTTTGTTTTTTTAATTGGGGACACAAATATGCTTCTCGGTTCATGCATGACCTACTTTTTTTTGCAATTAAATCTAAATAAATGAGTTCGTTGTAAACTATGACCATAAGCAACTTGAAGACATTGTGTGTGTGTGTGTGTGTGTGTGTGTGTGTGTGTGTGTGTGTGTGTGCGTCTGGCAAACCCTACATTATGGGGACAAAATGTCCCAAACAAAGATAGCAATATCTGAAAAAAAAAAATGTTGGTCCCCATGAGGAAAACAGCATATAAATCATACTAAGTAATGTTTTTTTGAAAATGTAAAAATGCAGAAGGTTGTGTGTGATGGGTAGGTTTAGGGGTAGGGTTAGTGTAAGATGATATAATATACAGTTTGTACAGTATAAAAATCATTATGCCTATGAAGAGTCCCCACAAAGATAGCGGACCAAACGTGTGTGTGTGTGTGTGTGTGTGAGAGAGAGAGAGATATTTGAGTGTTGTGTGCAATGAAGGATAAATCCCATCCGTCTCTACAGGATCATCCCATTTAATCTCCCACAATCCCTCACTGTAGTGACACACAATCAGGTCACTGCACGCAACCGTTCACACAACATACTGTACATCTGATGCCTTAAACTGCCCACAGATACACCCGACCCGACCCTACACTGACCCCTGACCCAGTGGAAGCACACAGAAGACGGGGGGAAATAAAGCTGCATGTGGTGAAGCGACTGAAGAGGAACTCAATCATTCAGTGAAGCCCATCATCACAAACGATCAGTAGTGCTCATCTCTCCAGACTCGTGAAGACTGTTTATGCTCAGATTCTTGTTATTTTTATGCATTTGGCAGAAATGACTCGGTTTAATCTGATGATTTAAGAGTCTCTGAGCACAAACACACACACAGAAAGAAGCAGGGACATGAATAATCGCATGTTTGCAAACATCACACAGGTTCAGCGAGCTGGAAGTAAATCCGCTGTTATTGAGGTCAGCGAGTGTGTGTGATACACCGAGTCACGGATTCAGGAGCTTTAACATCAGATCGGCTCAGCTCTCACTGGCCTTCACTAACCTCAGTGCATCTAAACAAACATTTATTTCACACACATGGTCTGGAATTGATATTCATTAGTTTCTGAAGAGCAGAACAATACTGGGATATTAAAGACAAAATTGCTCTGTTTGCTGTGGAATTATAACATTGTAAATATGATTAAAAGATGAATATAGGGCAAAACCAATTTAATTCAACACACACCTTTAGAGTTCCTATTTAATGAATGCAAGTGCAAATATTGGGACAATTTACTAATCCACAAACTGACACACATTTTACCAGCAAACACACACATTCTCCCCTCCTTCTCTCTGCTTTCAGAGGCAGAATCTCCAAACTCCTCCTTTCCAATCATCCTCCCACCGGTCCTCTTGATCCTATCCCACTCATCTCCTTCAGGCCATCTCTTCCTCAGCTGTACCCGCACTCACACACATCATAAACACCTCTCGTCACACCGGTACCTTTCCCACAGCTCTTACGCAGGCTCGGGTAACCTCACTGCTTAAGAAACACACTCTAAATACAGCACATCTGGAAAACTACAGACCGGTCTCCCTTCTTCCATGCGTCGCGAAAACATTTAAACGAGTCGTTTTCAACCAGATCTCTTCTTTTCTTACACAGAACAACCTCTTGGACGGCAATCAGTCTGGTTTCAGAAGCAGACACTCAACTGAGACGGCCCTGCTCTCGGTTATTGAAGCTCTGAGACTCAAGAGCAGCTTCCCAATCCTCAGTTCTTATCCTGCGGGATCTGCTGTGTTAGACACAGTTAAACACCAGATCCTCCTGTCAATCCTAAAGATGAAGGATTGAGGATCTCGGGAACAGCACTCCAGTGGTTCAGGTCTTCCCTCTCAGCAGCTCCTTCAGGGTGTGGTGGAGGATTGAGGCGTCTGAGACCGTCCTCTAACTACTGGAGTGCCTCAGGGCTCAGTGCTGGGACCGCTTCTTTTCTCCATCTACATGTCATCACTAGGATCTGTGATTCAGAATCATGGCTTTTCCTATCACTGCTATACGGATGACACACAACTCTACCTCTCATTCCAGCCAGATGATCCGACGGTAGATATCTCAGTGTTTGTGGTCTCGGCCAACCCAACACTTCATCACAACTTCTCCATTCAGCTGTAGGTTCCTCATCCATAACTCCATCACGGTCAGCCAGGAACCTTGGGGTTGTGATTGATGATCAGTTGAACTTCACAGAGCACATTGCTAGAAGTGCCACTCGCATCAAATTCAAGTCACTGACGTTTGCCTACAGAACAACCACTGGCTCTACATCTATATACTTCAGACTTATGTGTCTCCAGAAACTTGCGCTCTGCAAGCTAATGTGGTCTTGTGGTGCATAATCTAAAGAGGCATTGGAGCTCTCTCTGGAGGAAAGATGTGCCTAACCCAACCCAACCCAACCCGAGCGGCTGAGTCCGTGGCTATTCTCAAGATACTGCTGAGAACGCATCTTTTTCTGCAGCACTTGATCCAGTAATACTAACACTTTCTCTTCTATTCTATTTTTATTTATAAAAAAAAAAGACATGGACTGCATTAGATTAAAATGATTGGAGTCATAGCACTTAAATATTGTTGTCCTACTGTTAGTTTCACTGCTTCTATTGTTCTCATTTGTAAATCGCTTTGGATAAAAGCGTCTGCTAAATGAATAAATGTAAATGTAAATTAAAGCAAATGCAAAAGTGTAAAAGCCAGTATTTAGTTGCAATGCGATTAAAACAGTGAATCCGTGACCCACAGACATCAGACTCTTGCTCTCATCCTTCGCCTTTCATGCAGACATTTTAGTTCGGGATGCTCCACTCTCACACAGTCGTTCAGGAACGGTTTGAGGAACATGATGAAGATGATGAAGAGTTTAAGGTGCTGGCCTCCAAATTCCCCAGATCTGATAAAGCTTCTGCTGCAACAACAAATCTGATCCATCCTCACAATCAAGAAACGACACACATGATCTTGAAACTGGTTTCTTAAGTCCCCCTGTGGTGAAAATCCAGCTTTTAATGTTGTTTATGTGTCTATGTGGTGTTTTTAATATGCTTTAATAACACAAATCATGTGTAAATTCATAAGTCGACAGCATTGCTGAGTATTTTCTCCTTAAAACTGCAGTGAACCAAAGACAGTCTCAAAAACGTCGTCACAAACTACTTTGTAACCAATCAGATCAACGTGTGATCGTCAACCAGTGGATCTCTGAGTGAGTGAGTGGAGGCGGGGCTCATGTGCATATTCATAGAACCATGAAAACTAAATAAGGCAAGGATGTTGAGTTACATTCAAGATATTTTAAGACATGAAGAATTTTATTCAAGGAAAAAACTTTTAAATATGTAATATTGGTGATCGATGATGAGTTTTAAGGGATACAATTATTGACTACAGGGGGACTTTAATAATGTACCAAAAGCATTAAGATAGTTGAATTTTAGTTTCAGAACAGTGAAAGACTCTAAAACATTAAAATATGAATCTGCTTAAACACACTCCATAAGTAAAAATAAATCACAAAATAATAATGATAATAAATGATAGTCCTGCACAAATATAAAACAGAATATCCATCAATCTGGATCAGTCCACATTCTCTAAACGAAACATCAGACGGATCCGGAACTTCTGAAGGTTCAGTTGCTCTCAGCGCTCATTCATGACTCGATCGTCACGCGTGTCCTGACCCGATCGCCACGCGTGTCCTGACCCGATCGCCACGCGTGTCCTGACCCGATCGCCACGCGTGTCCTGACCCGATCGCCACGCGTGTCCTGACCCGATCGCCACGCGTGTCCTGACCCGATCGCCACGCGTGTCCTGACCCGATCGCCACGCGTGTCCTGACCCGATCGCCACGCGTGTCCTGACCCGATCGTCACGCTGTCCTGACCCGATCGTCACGCGTGTCCTGACCCGATCGCCACGCGTGTCCTGACCCGATCGCCACGCGTGTCCTGACCCGATCGCCACGCGTGTCCTGACCCGATCGCCACGCGTGTCCTGACCCGATCGTCACGCTGTCCTGACCCGATCGTCACGCGTGTCCTGACCCGATCGTCACGCTGTCCTGACCCGATCGTCACGCGTGTCCTGACCCGATCGCCACGCGTGTCCTGACCCGATCGTCACGCTGTCCTGACCCGATCGTCACGCGTGTCCTGACCCGATCGTCACGCTGTCCTGACCCGATCGTCACGCGTGTCCTGACCCGATCGTCACGCGTGTCCTGACCCGATCGTCACGCGTGTCCTGACCCGATCGTCACGCGTGTCCTGACCCGATCGTCACGCGTGTCCTGAACCTCATCATGCGTGTCCTGACCCGATCGCCACGCGTGTCCTGACCCGATCGTCACGCGTGTCCTGACCCGATCGTCACGCGTGTCCTGACCCGATCGTCACGCGTGTCCTGACCCGATCGTCACGCGTGTCCTGACCCGATCGTCACGCGTGTCCTGACCCGATCGTCACGCGTGTCCTGACCCGATCGCCACGCTGTCCTGACCCGATCGCCACGCGTGTCCTGACCCGATCGCCACGCGTGTCCTGACCCGATCGCCACGCGTGTCCTGACCCGATCGTCACGCGTGTCCTGACCCGATCGTCACGCGTGTCCTGACCCGATCGTCACGCGTGTCCTGACCCGATCGCCACGCGTGTCCTGAACCTCATCATGCGTGTCCTGACCCGATCATCACGCGTGTCCTGACCCGATCGTCACGCGTGTCCTGACCCGATCGTCACGCTGTCCTGACCCGATCGTCACGCGTGTCCTGACCCGATCGTCACGCGTGTCCTGACCCGATCGTCACGCGTGTCCTGACCCGATCGTCACGCTGTCCTGACCCGATCGTCACGCGTGTCCTGACCCGATCGCCACGCGTGTCCTGACCCGATCGTCACGCTGTCCTGACCCGATCGTCACGCGTGTCCTGACCCGATCGTCACGCGTGTCCTGACCTGATCGTCACGCGTGTCCTGACCCGATCGTCACGCGTGTCCTGACCCGATCGTCACGCGTGTCCTGACCCGATCGTCACGCGTGTCCTGACCCGATCGCCACGCGTGTCCTGACCCGATCGCCACGCGTGTCCTGACCCGATCGTCACGCGTGTCCTGACCCGATCGTCACGCGTGTCCTGACCCGATCGTCACGCGTGTCCTGACCCGATCGCCACGCGTGTCCTGACCCGATCGTCACGCGTGTCCTGACCCGATCGTCACGCGTGTCCTGACCCGATCGCCACGCGTGTCCTGAACCTCATCATGCGTGTCCTGACCCGATCATCACGCGTGTCCTGAACCTCGTCATGCGTGTCCTGACCCTCGTCACGTGTGGCGCCCCCTGGTGTGAGAGACGAGGGCATTACACCGTCCTCGCTCTTCTCTCCGGCCCTCAGCGTCTGCTGGACTGCAGCTGATGTCGACTCCAGCCTGAGGGAGCTGAACACACACTTTATCAGGACACACACACCAAGACCATGTGTGCTGTTGCTAGGGTGTTGCTATGCATGAGTGGCTGCTAGTACTAATCAAGACTGACTTTAGGCTGTCATGCCTAATGCGGGTTAATGAGTACCAGAGCAAAGTAATGGATGCACAGCTGACATTTATAGTAAACACTAACATTTCATAATATGTCTATTTCACACTGGCTTTAAACCGCTCTAATATCAGTAACGGACACATGTGAGTGAGTGGAAGATCAGTATGTTTAAGCATCAGTACTGAAGTGTGAGGCGTTCATTAGTGTCACTCACAGCGTGGGCGACCCGCGGGCCGAGGGTTACTGGCGCTGCTGCCAAACGAAGACTGGAAGTTATGGATGGTTTCTTGTAAGATCTGTCTTTCCCTCCCCTGACATGAGAAGGTATTCATCACGTTAACTGTTAAACTGAGCCTGTAAGTCAAACTGATGTAAGAAACTCACTTTCCCAG
>CM070840.1:565306-615306 GCA_036326025.1 Chrosomus eos
TAGGTGGTGGCAAGGTGCCAAGTGTTTAGGGAGTCATTCATTGAACCGATTTGTTCAAACCAAGAGGAAGAGCGTGATTGTTCATTGAATCGTTAAAATGATTCGTTCAAAACACGGATTTCAGTAAAAAAAAAAAAAAAAAAAACGCTGTCTGTTGCATTGAGACTCTGCTACGGTTTCATTTTGAAATTGTCGTCAGCGAAATACAGTAAAGGGAAAACAGACAATATTGACTTGTTTATAAAATGTAACTCACAATGTTCATTTAACTGTTATATAAAATAAATATCATATTTGCTATTGTGCACGGGAAAACAGCCCTCTTGATGATGTGAATATTGTATGATAATAACATAATATGATATATATATATAAAACTCATAGCAAACGTAAAACAAACGTTAAAATATAACGGCGTCAGTCAACCTAACCTGTGGAATGCTGAGATTTTCTTTGATTTTTCGCGCTTCTCCTTTGCTTGTAGCTTGAGGTCTAACGTTATGTTGTGTTGTAGCGCGTGATCTTCACTTCCTGAAGGCATCACGTGTTCGCTGTTGCGTTCTCCATTATTGGTTCCGCCGCTCTTTATTTATACTATGTTATTTAATCACAATAATCGTGGTTGACAAATGAAACTTTTGAGGAAAAATACAATACGGAGAAGTTACATACAGCACTATTTTCAAGACCCAGACATCAAAATTCAAGACTTTTTAAAGCCTTTTTAAGGTATTATTTCCAAATTAATGAATTCAATGCTTTTAAGGCTTTTTAAGACCCCGCGGGAACGCTGTTACAATAGTCCATAAAACTGTGTTCGTGCATCAGTAAACACGCTTCAACAGACACATAATGAACTACATAAACACAAAATAGCAAATTAGCATTCAGACACACTCCACTCCTACTACTCCACTCATACTACTCCACTCATACTACTCCACTCATACTACTCCACTCATACTACTCCACTCCCACTCATACTCCACTCCTACTAACTCCACTCCTACTCATACTCCACTCACTCATACTCCACTCCTACTCATACTCCACTCCTACTCCACTCCTACTCATACTCCACTCCTACTCATACTCATACTCCACTCCTACTCCACTCCTACTACTCCACTCATACTACTCCACTCATACTACTCCACTCATACTACTCCACCTCCACTACTCCACCTCCTACTCCACTCCTACTACTCCACCTACTACTCCACTCATACTACTCCACTCCACTACTACTCCACTCATACTACTCCACTCACTACTTCACACTCCACTCCTACTCATACTCATCACTCCACTCCACTCATACATACTCCACCATACTCCACTCCAACTCCACTCCTACTCCACTCCACTCAACTCCACTCACTACTCATACTCCACTCTACTACCCACTCCTACACTACTCCACTACACTACTCCACTCTACTACTCCACTCAACTCCACATCCACCATACTACTCCACTCAACTACTCCACTCATACTACCACCACACTCCTACTACTCCACTCCTACTACTCCACTCCTACTACTCCACTCCTACTACTCCACTCCCCACTCCTCACTCCAACTACTCCACTCCCACTCCTACTACTCCACTCCATACTCCACTCCTACTACTCCACTCCTACTACTCCACTCCTACTACTCCACTCCTACTACTCCACTCCTACTCCACTCCCACTCCTACTCCACTACTCCACTCCTACTCCACTCCTACTACTCCACTCTACTCACTCCCATCCTATACTCCACTCCTACTCCACTCCTACTACTCCCACCTCCTACTCCACTCCTACTACTCCACTCCTACTCTACTCCACTCCTACTACTCCACTCCTACTACTCCACTCCTACTACTCCACTCCACTCTACCCACTCCTACTCCACTCCCTACTCCACTCCTACTACTCCACTCCTACTACTCCACTCCTACTACTCCACTCCTACTACTCCACTCCTACTACTCCACTCCACTCCTACTACTCCACCTACTCCACTCTACTACTCCACTCCTTACTCACTCCTACTACTCCACTCCTACTACTCCACTCCTACTACTCACTCCTACTACTCCACTCCTACTAACTCCACTCCTATCTACTCCACTATCCATACTCACTCCTACTCTCCTACTCTACTACTCACTCCTAACTCACTCCTACTACTCCTACTCCACTACCTCCCTCCACTACTCCACTCCTACTACTCCACTCCTACTACCACCTCTACTCACTCCTACTACCACTCCTACTCCACTTCACTCTACTACTCCACTCCTACTCCACTCCTACTCCACCTACTACTCACACTCCTACTACTCACCACTCCTACTCCACTCCTACTCCACTCCTACTACTCCACTCCTACTACTCCACTCCTACCTACTACCACTCATACTACTACTAACCCTAACTCCACTCATACTCCACTACTAATACTCCACCACTACTACTACTCCACTCCACCCCCATTCCACTCCCACTCCCACTCCACTCCTACTCCACTCCCCACTCCACTCCTCCACTCCACTCCTACTCCACTCCTACTCCACTCCTACTCCACTCCTACTCCACGCCACTCCTACTCCACTGGTTTTTGCATTCAAATGTGCAGTTTTTTCAAAATTCTAATTTTTATCAATAGTCCATAAAACTGTGTTCGTGCATCAGTAAACACGCTTCAACAGACACACAATGAACTACATGAACACAAAATAGCAAACTAGCATTCAGACACACTCCACTCCTACTCCACTCCTACTACTCCACTCCCACTCCTACTCCACTCCTCCTCCTCCACTCCTACTCCTCCACTCCTACTCCTCCACTCCACTCCACTCCTACTCCACTCCACTCCTACTCCACTCCACTCCACTCCTACTCCACTGGTTTTTGCATTCAAATGTGCAGTTTTTTAAAAATTCGTCAAATATTCGAAATTCTAATTTTTATTTGACGACCTCTGAACCCTCGACCCCGTACCGCAGTCTTTGCTCCTGGCGATGACCTCAGCGCTGACCTCAGGGTCACTGTCGCCCCGCGGCTTCATGGTGGCGTCCAGGGGGAGGGCGGGGTCATCGGGGAACGGAGCGAGCCGATTGGTGGATAGTCCGTGTCTCAGCGTGTGCGTGAGCTTCAGTCTGCGGAAGCGGTTGGACATGCGGTTCCACCAGGACTAATGAAGAGAGAACAAACACACAGACTAAACTAGAAAATCCTGATATAAAAGAAGAGCCTCATGTTGTTCCGGTAGCAGCGTCGATTGAGTCGATGGCAACATCCTCCACTGTAAAACTGCAATATAGCCTGTTAACTTCATTTTTGGCAATTCTATAACTTTTCTGTAAACCTCATCTGTGTAACATACAGAAATGATTATGCATATTGTATAAAGAAAGCAGAAACCGATTTCCCCTGAACACATTCATAAACATCATACAGAGCTCCAATGAAGAGATGCAATCGAAACCTTCCCTTCAGACATCCATAAAACTGAACAATTTCAATGCCAGCTATTAATAATGCAAGCAAATATTACGATTTTCACATTTCTAAAAGTCCACACTCAATGAAAGCAGAATGCGCAATCCTTTAGGGGTCATGGGTCAGATGTCAGGGGTCAGATGTCAGGGGTCACCTTTAGGCCGCCTCTCTCGTCCTGAGGCGGCGCCACACTGAGGGACGGCCTCCTCTTAGCAGGAGATGCTCCTCTGTGTTTGTTTTTGTCTCTGTCCAGCAGCATACACACCGACGCCAGCAGACGCACCAGCTCCGTGTCTAAGGACACACACACACACCAGCGTCAGACTCACCACACCACCACACACACACACACACACACACACACACACACACACACACACACACACACACACACACACACACACACACCACACGACGCCAGCAGACGCACCAGCTCCGTGTCTGAGGACACACACACACACACACGACGCCAGCAGACGCACCAGCTCCGTGTCTGAGGACACACACACACACACACACACACACACACACACCAGCGTCAGACTCACTCACACACACGCTCACCGGGGTCGTTCAGCAGCATGACCAGGTCAAAGGCCGTGTAACCGTTCTTGGCTCTCAGGTTGACGTCAGCGCCCTGATTCAGAAGAAACTTCACCACCTCTTTATTCCTAACGAAAACAAGCAACAGATTCACAATTATCCAAACTGTATAGATATTTAAAATGCAGAAGATCTTCTTTTCAATCCACATTTAAAAATAAATTAAAATAATAAGTAAGGGTGAGTGTGCTGACCCGTGGTACGCATGTAAGGGTGTATGTGTTACGTGTGTAAGGGTGTGTGTGCTGACCCGTGGTACGTGTGTAAGGGTGTGTGTGTTACGTGTGTAAGGGTGAGTGTGCTGACCCGTGGTACGCGTGTAAGGGTGTGTGAGCTATGTAAGGGTGTGTGTGTTACGTGTGTAAGGGTGTGTGTAATGACCCGTGGTACGCGTGTAAGGGTGTGTGTGCTGACCCGTGGTACGTGTGTAAGAGTGTGTTTGCTGACCCGTGGTACGCGTGTAAGGGTGTGTGTGTTACGTGTGTAAGGGTGTGTGTGCGCTGTGTAAGGGTGTGTGTGTTACGTGTGTAAGGGGTGTGTGTGCTGTGTAAGGGTGTGTGTGCTGACCCGTGGTACGTGTGTAAGGGTGTGTGAGCTGTGTAAGGGTGTGTGAGCTGTGTAAGGGTGTGTGTGTTACGTGTGTAAGGGTGTGTGTGCTGTGTAAGGGTGTGTGTGCTGACCCGTGGTACGTGTGTAAGGGTGTGTGTGCTGTGTAAGGGTGTGTGTGCTGACCCGTGGTACGTGTGTAAGGGTGTGTGTGCTGTGTAAGGGTGTGTGTGCTGACCCGTGGTACGTGTGTAAGGGTGTGTGTGCTGTGTAAGGGTGTGTGTGCTGACCCGTGGTACGTGTGTAAGGGTGTGTGTGTTGACCCGTGGTACGCGTGTAAGGGTGTGTGTGTTACGTGTGTGTGAGCTGTGTAAGGGTGTGTGTGTTACGTACAAGTACGATGTCAGGCACTGTAATCTGCTCTGGCCCCCTTCCTGTTCGAAGGAGTGATGAGATAGTTAGTAGATTGTGTTCACTCAATGGCTGGTTGTCTAATTGGTGTCCGCAACATAATATAGAATTCATAGACAATTGGAAAAGTTTTTGGGGCAAGCCTGACCTGTTGAAAAGAGATGGTATTCATCCCACCTGGGATGGTGCTGCTCTTCTCTCTAGTAATTTGGCTCATAGTCTTAGAGATAAAACATGACAATCTGGGGCTCAGGTCAGGAAGCAGACAAACTGGCTAAACCGACCGTCTGCTAGCGGCCTCACGTCACCAAGGTCAGATAAATCTCATCACATAGAGACTCTTTCACCTAGATATCATCATATAGAGACTGTGTCTGTTCCCCGAATTTGGAAATCCAAAAAACTGCCAAACCTTTCTAAGGTTAAAAATCTAATTGATGTTCAACAAATAAAAAACAGATATAATACAGATGAGCAAACGATAAAGCTTGGGTTGCTGAATATTCGATCCCTTAATTCAAAATCGCTCATAGTTAATGATGAGATTAAAGACTATAACCTAGATGTGCTGTGTTTGACAGAAACCTGGCTAAAACCAAATGATTACATTACTTTAAATGAGTCCACTCCGCAAGATTATTGTTATAAACATGAGCCTCGTCCGAAAGGCAAAGGGGGAGGTGTTGCTGTAATTTATAGTAATATTCTGAAAACCACTAAGAAATCTAGTTTTAAATATACTTCTTTTGAAGTGTTGGTGCTTAATGTAAAAATGTATAGTGTAAACAATAAATCACGTTTGAGAATTCTGCTGGCTACTGTATACAGGCCACCAGGGCACCATAAAGATTTTATCAAAGAATTTGCTGACTTTCTATCAGAATTAGTATTGGCTGCAGATAAAGTCCTAATTGTTGGTGATTTTAATATACATGTAGATAATGAAAAAGATGCATTGGGATTGGCATTTAAAGACATTATAAACTCAATTGGAGTGAGACAACACGTGTCAGGACCTACTCATTGTCGTAATCATACTCTTGATCTAATATTATCACATGGAATAGATGTTGATGCCGTTGAAATTCTGCAGCAGAGCGACGACATCTCCGATCACTATCTAGTCTCGTGTAAATTACATTTAGCCAAGGCTGCAAAGCCGACTCCATGTTATAAATATGTTAGACCTATCACTTCTGCCACTAAAGATTGCTTTATCAATAATCTTCCAAATCAGTTTCATAATCTCAGCATCCCAGATAGCTTAGAAGAACTTGATATTGCAACAGAAACTTTTAACTCTCTCTTTTCCAGCACTTTAGACACAGTTGCTCCGCTGCGCTTAAAGAAGATCAAAGAAAATAGTCCAACGCCGTGGTACAATGAGCACACCCGGGCCCTTAAGAGAGCAGCCAGAAAAATGGAGCGAAACTGGAAGAAAACAAAACTAGAGGTATTTCGGATTTCATGGAAGGAGAGCTCGATTGCTTACAGAGAGGCCTTAAAAGATGCTAGAACTAATTATTTTTCAACCCTATTAGAAGAAAATAAACATAATCCTAGGTATTTATTTGAACAAGTGACTAAACTAACGAAAAAGAAAGCTTCAAGCCCAGAAGTTTATAAGAAACACAGCAGTAATGACTTTATGAACTTCTTCACTTATAAGATTGATAATATCAGGGACAAAATTATAACTATGCAACCGTCTACTACAGTATCGCATCAGGGAGTATATTGTAGTCTCTGTGAGGAACATTTTGATTCATTTGTTGCTATAGGAGAGGAAGAATTTTGCAAAATTGTTAATTCATCTAAATCGACAACTTGTATGCTAGACCCTATACCGACTAAGCTACTGAAAGAGATGCTTCCAGAGGTCATAGATCCTCTTCTAGATATCATTAATTCATCTTTGTCATTAGGATACGTACCAAAAACCTTTAAGTTGGCTATGATTAAACCGCTTGTTAAAAAACCGCAACTTGATCCTACAGAATTAGTCAATTACAGGCCGATCTCGAATCTGCCTTTTCTGTCAAAGATACTAGAAAAAGCAGTATCCTCACAACTGTGTTCCTTTTTAGAAAGAAATAATATCTGCGAGGATTTTCAGTCCGGATTTAGACCGTACCATAGTACTGAGACTGCTCTCATTAAAGTCACAAATGATTTGCTCCTATCATCCGATCGTGGTTGTATCTCTCTATTAGTGTTACTTGATCTTAGTGCTGCATTTGATACTATCGACCACAACATTCTTTTAAATAGACTAGAAAACTATGTTGGCATTAGCGGAATTGCACTAGCATGGTTTAAATCATACTTATCTGACCGATATCAGTTTGTAGCAGTAAATGAAGAGATGTCTTATCGATCACAAGTTCAGTATGGCGTACCACAAGGCTCAGTACTAGGACCGCTGCTCTTCACTCTGTACATGCTACCATTAGGAGATATAATTAGGAAATATGGAATTAGCTTTCACTGTTATGCTGATGATACTCAGCTGTATATTTCTTCAAAACCTAACGAAACTTACCAATTCACAAAATTAACGGAATGCATAGCTGATATAAAAAATTGGATGACCAGTAATTTCCTATTACTAAATTCTGAAAAAACAGAGATTCTAATCATTGGACAAAAAACTTCCTCACCTAATAACCTAGAATACTGTCTAACACTTGATGGCTGCTCTGTTAAGTCTTCGACGTTAGTTAGGAACCTGGGTGTGCTCTTTGATACCAATCTTTCATTTGAAAGTCACGTGTCTAGTATCTGTAAAACCGCATTTTTCCATCTTAAAAATATATCTAAATTACGTCATATGCTCTCACTGACAAATGCGGAACAATTAGTTCATGCTTTCATGACCTCAAGGCTAGATTATTGTAATGCTCTACTGGGTGGTTGCCCTGCACGCTTATTAAACAAACTACAGCTAGTTCAAAATGCAGCCGCTAGAGTTCTTACCAGAACCAGGAAGTATGACCATATTAGCCCGGTTCTGTCAACACTGCATTGGCTGCCTATTAAACATCGTATAAATTTTAAAATATTGCTGATTACTTACAAAGCACTAAATGGTTTAGCTCCCCAGTACTTGAGCGAGCTCTTAACGCATTATAGTCCTTCACGTCTATTGCGATCTCAAAATTCTGGCCAGTTGATAATACCTAGAATATCAAAATCGACTGCTGGCGGTAGATCCTTTTCCTATTTAGCACCAAAACTTTGGAACAATCTTCCTAACACGGTCCGGGAAGCAGATACAGTCTGTCAGTTTAAATCTAGACTAAAAACACATCTCTTTGACTTAGCATACACATAACACATTATAGATTTCTATAATTCAATGTTAGGCTGCATAGATTAGATCAGCCGGAACCGGGAACACTTCCCATAATTCCTGATGTACTTTGTACATCATAAGAAGGATGGCGTCTACGCTAATATTAGTCTCTCTGTTTATCCCGAGGTTTACCGCAGACCGCCGGATCCAGGGCATATCCAGATCTGATGAAGGACCATCACATGGACACGTCGACACGCATTATCAGGGCTGTGAAGGTCCATGGACACCTCACCACTCATCTCCTCACCGGCCGGATGACCCAACCCAACCAGATGAACTGGATAATATCGTGAAAGTTCTGATCCCATCTGACTCCTGACATTATGCTGCCTAACTCATAATCATACACTGTTCATTCGTTGGCCAAAGGAGGACTGGCCCCCCGACTGAGCCTGGGTTCTCCCAAGGTTTTTTTCTCCATTCTGTCACCTGATGGAGTTTTGGTTCCTTGCCACTGTTGCCTTCGCCTTTTGGCTTGCTTAGTTGGGGACATTTAATTTTCAATTGAACAATACTATTACAACATTGTTTTCCTGTTATCTCTGTAAAGCTGCTTTGAAACAATTTGTATTGTAAAAAGCGCTATATAAATAAAGGTGACTTGACTTGACTTGACGTGTGTAAGGGTGTGTGTGCTGTGTAAGGGTGTGTGTGCTGACCCGTGGTACGTGTGTAAGGGTGTGTGAGCTGTGTAAGGGTGTGTGTGCTGAACCGTGGCACGTGTGTAAGGGTGTGTGAGCTGTGTAAGGGCGTGTGTGCTGACCCGTGGTATGCGTGTAAGGGTGTGTGTGTTACGTGTGTAAGGGTGTGTGTGCTGTGTAAGGGTGTGTGTGCTGACCCGTGGTATGTGTGTAAGGGTGTGTGAGCTGTGTAAGGGTGTGTGTGTTACGTGTGTAAGGGTGTGTGTGCTGACCCGTGGTACGTGTGTAAGGGTGTGTGTGCTGTGTAAGGGTGTGTGTGCTGACCCGTGGTACGTGTGTAAGGGTGTGTGAGCTGTGTAAGGGTGTGTGTGCTGACCCGTGGTACGTGGCCTGCATGAGTGCCGTCCATCCGTGCACTGAGTCCCGTTGGTCCACGTGAGCCTGTTTCTCCACCAGCATCTGCACCAGCTCCAGCTGCCCACTCACAGCAGCCATCATCAGCGGAGACGCTCCGTCAGCGTTCAGGGCGTTCACCTGCCCCGAGTCCTCCTCCACGATCTCCTTCACCAGCTGAGCGTTCCCTGAGATCATTAAAGACACTACATCTACAGCTCTGAGATCATCAACCCCTACAGAATCACTCCATCTACAGCTCTGAGATCATCAACCCCTACAGAATCACTCCATCTACAGCTCTGAGATCATTAACCCCTACAGAATCACTCCATCTACAGCTCTGAGATCATCAACCCCTACAGAATCACTCCATCTACAGCTCTGAGATAATCAACCCCTACAGAATCACTCCATCTACAGCTCTATGATCATCAACCCCTACAGAATCACTCCATCTACAGCTCTAAGATCATCAACCCCTACAGAATCACTCCATCTACAGCTCTGAGATCATCAACCCCTACAGAATCACTCCATCTACAGCTCTGAGATCATCAACCCCTACAGAATCACTCCATCTACAGCTCTGAGATCATCAACCCCTACAGAATCACTCCATCTACAGCTCTGAGATCATCAACCCCTACAGAATCACTCCATCTACAGCTCTAAGATCATCAACCCCTACAGAATCACTCCATCTACAGCTCTGAGATCATCAACCCCTACAGAATCACTCCATCTACAGCTCTAAGATCATCAACCCCTACAGAATCACTCCTTCTACAGCTCTGAGATCATCAACCCCTACAGAATCACTTAATCTACAGCTCTGAGATCATCAACCCCTACAGAATCACTCCATCTACAGCTCTGAGATCATCAACCCCTACAGAATCACTCCATCTACAGCTCTGAGATCATCAACCCCTACAGAATCACTTAATCTACAGCTCTAAGATCATCAACCCCTACAGAATCACTCCTTCTACAACTCTGAGATCATCAACCCCTACAGAATCACTCCATCTACAGCTCTAAGATCATCAACCCCTACAGAATCACTCCATCTACAGCTCTGAGATCATAAACCCCTACAGAATCACTCCTTCTACAGCTCTGAGATCATCAACCCCTACAGAATCACTCCATCTACAGCTCTGAGATCATCAACCCCTACAGAATCACTCCTTCTACAGCTTTGAGATCATTAACCCCTACAGAATCACTCCATCTACAACTCTGAGATCATCAACCCCTACAGAATCACTCCTTCTACAGCTCTAAGATCATCAACCCCTACAGAATCACTCCTTCTACAGCTCTAAGATCATCAACCCCTACAGAATCACTCCTTCTACAGCTCTGAGATCATTAAAGGGTTAGTTCACCCAAAAATGAAAATTCTATCATCGTTTACTTACCCTCAAGTTGTTCCAAACCTCTATGTGTTTATTTGTTCTGCTGAACACAAAGGAAGTTATTTGGAAGAAAACAGATCTCATTCCCCATTGACTACCATAGTAGGTATTTTTTCCTACTATGGTAGTCAATGGGGAATGAGATCTGTTTTCTTCCAAATATCTTCCTTTGTGTTCAGCAGAACAAATAAACACATAGAGGTTTGGAACAACTTGAGGGTAAGTAAACGATGATAGAATTTTCATTTTTTGGGTGAACTAACCCTTTAACCCTACAGAATCACTCCTTCTACAGCTCTAAGATCATCAACCCCTACAGAATCACTCCATCTACAGCTCTGAGATCATTAACCCTACAGAATCACTCCATCTACAGCTCTGAGATCATCAACCCCTACAGAATCACTCCATCTACAGCTCTGAGATCATCAACCCCTACAGAATCACTCCATCTACAGCTCTGAGATCATCAACCCCTAAATAATCAATCCTTCTACAGCTCTGAGATCATCAACCCCTACAGAATCACATCTTCTACAACTCTGAGATCATTAACCCCTAAAGAATCACTCCTTCTACAGCTCTGAGATCATTAACCCCTAAAGAATCACTCCTTCTACAGCTCTGAGATCATCAAACCCTACAGAATCACTCCATCTACAGCTCTAAGATAATTAACCCCTACAGAATCACTCCTTCTACAGCTCTGAGATCATTAACCCCTACAGAATCACTCCTTCTACAGCTCTGAGATCATTAACCCCTACAGAATCACTCCATCTACAGCTCTGAGATCATCAAACCCTACAGAATCACTTCATCTACAGCTCTGAGATCATCAACCCCTACAGAATCACTCCATCTACAGCTCTGAGATCATCAACCCCTACAGAATCACTTTATCTACAGCTCTAAGATAATTAACCCCTACAGAATCACTCCTTCTACAGCTCTGAGATCATTAACCCCTACAGAATCACTCCTTCTACAGCTCTGAGATCATTAACCCCTACAGAATCACTCCATCTACAGCTCTGAGATCATCAAACCCTACAGAATCACTTCATCTACAGCTCTGAGATCATCAACCCCTACAGAATCACTCCATCTACAGCTCTGAGATCATCAACCCCTACAGAATCACTTCATCTACAGCTCTAAGATAATTAACCCTACAGAATCACTCCTTCTACAACTCTGAGATCTCAACCTACAGATCACTCATCTACAGCTCTGAGATCACCAACCCCTACAGAATCACTCCATCTACAGCTCTGAGATCATCAACCCCTACAGAATCACTTTATCTACAGCTCTAAGATCATTAACCCCTACAGAATCACTTTCATCTACAGCTCTAAGATCATCAACCCCTACAGAATCACTCCATCTACAGCTCTGAGATCATAACCCCTACAGAATCACTCCATCTACAGCTCTGAGATCATAACCCCTACAGAATCACTCCATCTACAGCTCTGAGATCATCAACCCCTACAGAATCACTCATCTACAGCTCTGAGATCATAACCGATTATCAGCTTGATTTAGTAGAGAATCACTCCATCTACAGCTCTGAGATCATTAACCCCTACAGAATCACTCCATCTACAGCTCTAAGATAATTAACCCCTACAGAATCAGAATCATTTAAGTTTGATGGCTAAAGCCTGTGTTTAGGCTAAAAAAGAAATTTAATTTTGCCATAGAATTCAGGTGAAGTTAGAGCTGATCTGCACATCTCTAGCGCACAAGCCCTCAAGTCCCCTATAAAGTTCAGGTACAAGTCAATGCATAGACTTTTTCCTTGTTTAATTTGCACACTGAACATTGGTTGGAGCTCTTAATTTTGGACTCTTAAAGTGCACCAGATTAATGAATTTATATTTAAAATATACAAAATTTTAGGGAGCACGACCCCTGACCCCCCTAGCAGGACCAACTTCCAGACACCAGTTTCACAAAATCCTGTGGGAAACACAGTATTTGATAGTGTCCTCAAATTAACAATCCAATTAAATTATTGTTAAAATACCCGAAATATGCCCTTGTAAAAAGTGTTTTCCTCTGCCATGATCAGGATTTTACCACCTCTGCCTCGTTTTGAGCTAGGAAAAATCTGATATATACGGTATACATTTACAATAACTTCATGTACAATAAGATTCATGTGAATGAAGGACTAAATGATCAACGTAGACCTTTTTTTTAAACTCACCTAACTTCAGCGCATGGAAGACATCAGGCCGTTTCTTCTCATCATCTGTTAAGCATTAAAGAAACAGAAGCATGAAATCAGGTGAAAAAACAAGCTTGTTTAATATTAATAGTTTGAGAAGAACAACAGCTAAAGCAACACTAGTTTGCTTTTAAGTTTTCTCTGTTGTGATGCTCGCTGCTGCACGGCGGTGTCCCACAGTGGTCAAATTATTCTAAAAAAATGTAGGGCTCTTTCTCTTCTCCTGCCGAGATCACAGTGTCTGAGATGTGGAGAAACTCCTCCGGCGGGATCAACACGAACACAAGAAGCTGAACAGAATAAAATCTCTCACACTGACTGTGATTCTGCAGTTGCACAACTCTTCTGAGTGACATTAACATGCTTTTCTTTTAGAGTTTTTTTTTTACTGTAACCTTTTTGCCTTTTGCAGTTGGGTCACTGTATTTTCACAGTATGCAAGTGCTGAATATACAGACAATCAATACTATACAATATTTAGTACAATACTATACTTGCAGTGCATACAGTATACAAATTATTCACCTTACTACTGTAAGTTGTCTTTACGTACACGTAATTGCAAAATTTGTTTACTTGCGTACAATATACAATTTTTTTCTGTAACTGCATGCTTTGGATTCTGTGTTCTCCATTTTTCTCTGTAGTGTCTAACGAATGAACTCCAGTGTTTATAATATTGACTCATGTGTGTATGATCTGAAAGCCTTGTTTGATTTTGAGCACAGATAAAATGGTTTTGAGGCAATTGTTTGATTTTTCAAAAGTGAAGTGTAGTTTGAAAATTTGGTTTCAAGAAATGTGTTTGAGCAATTCAGAAAAACTGTAAGTTATAGCTTGAGATGCATGATATTTTCATTTGCTACCAGCAGGATACACAAGAAGCATGTTCAACGTGGACGCGCAGACGGTTGTCCTGGTAACACACAACACATCACCGCTTGACCGTCCGTGCTGAACGCACATTTTGTATATAAAAAGCATTTTAAGGGGGTCCTTGTATTTTGGGGGCCCAAGGCAGTCACCTACCTTTGCCTAACCGTAAGTCCGCCTCTGCTGGAGGATCATCAGCAGTGAGTCTGAACGTGTTTATCTGTTCTACACTGATCTCAATCAGACGCGAGGGTTTGTTATGGGTAGAATTGAAAAATGCAGCAGAATTGAAGAACAGAAGTGAAGAAGAATACTGGGGAGATTAGGGAGGATGCAGGAATGCACTGAAAACACTGCATGTTTTTGATGGGACTGGTCCACTCTTTTAGCCGTTTTAGCTCAACGCTCCCTATCTTTCAACAAACCATAATGTTGGTTCGCTCTTGTTTTCCTTTAATTCCTCTTTCCATCGCATCAATTCTCCTATCCTGCTCCTATTTCTCTTAGGGCCCACCTATGTCCCAATTTACTGTAAGGGGTAAGTTTTAGGTGTGTTTGGACCCAGGGTTAGTCCCATGGTGTTGAAATTCGGTCCCCTGTGAGTGGTAGGTTTAGGCGGGTTGCAAGTACAGGGATAGCACAATTCCTTTACAATTCAGCCCTTCTCCTGTGAGGGTTAGGTTTAGGTATGTTGTAGGTAAAAGGCAGTCCGACCAAGCTAGGAAAAGATTAATCCCCCTACCCTATTACCCTATTTAGTCCTGATTATCACAATTGTCCAAAACCTCCCATTTCAACCAAATACTATGACCATGTTATATTACCAAATGGCCACCATTCCTAAAAGAACTTCCACCATTTAAAAAAAACTACTTACGACCATTGCTATCATATATCTTTCTATCAATTATATTTCTATCCCCAGACCCCTAACCCAAACCCTGCCACCTCTCCTCAACAACCTCAACCAACCTATTATATATCCACTAATGCTAGTCATCGATAAAAGAACTGGTCCCAGTTACGGCCCTTCAACTCCAGGCCACCTTCTCTGTGTGCTGTCCAAGTGGACCCAGAGAGGTTGGATACCTACCTACCTTCCCAAGTGATCCCTTCATTAACACCGCAAGGTATACAAGGTCACCCAAAAAGGGCCTGTGTCACAGGGCTCATATTGGCGGGTACCTTAGTACCATGCTTCAAACAATTATCACCCCCCCTAAGGCATATGAAACTCTCAACAGACATCACACTTACCATAGTAAGATGCAAATTGCAAGGAAGCTATTTCCTAACTAACCTCTATCTTCTCTTCCCACATTCTCCTTCTACACCAACTGTCACACTCCTGGTTTACCCAATTACCCATACCCACAATCCTTTGTGGTCCAATTACCTCTAATCATACCATCGTTACTTCATCCCACGAGTTTGTACCAATAACCCTTCCCTTCAACCTAACCTCCCTCTGACCTTTCCTTGGTATATTAATTGTTACCTGGCAGTTCAAATCTTGATTTTATAACTCACCATCTTCCTGTAACTCATTCCCATACCTTAGTCTCTTCCACACACATTAAATATTTCCCCAACCATAATATAAAACAAAACTAGTTTTGGGTGCCGGTTTCCAGCCTGGTCTCCATCACCTTCTCTACCCACTACACCATCAAAATCTCTCCAGCTTCCCTATCTGTTCCCCGTCTCATATCCAATAACTTTTACTCACCAACCATCTAATCTAATTATCCATATCCCCTTTATCCAATCCATAACCAGCCTGTTTTAATTGCAATATTTTTAAAATCTTTTTTAACGTACTCTTCCAACTAAAGCCCTCACTAGTTTCTGCCACTCTCTCATTAACCCCTACACCATCCAGCCTTTCCATCTACTTCCAACTAGATCTAATTCTCCCTAAGTTTATAAACTCTATTTTCTTACAACCCAGATTTCCCTACTCCCCCCGCCTAACCCCATAATCTACCCACTTGGTTTTATCCAACACATAAAAAATTGATTTGATACTGGTTTTGAACCCTGGTCTTCCCGTTACCAACCAGCCATTGTCCCGTCCGAGCTGTCCTTCCCTTGCCACTCAACTCCCATTATTACCTCTTGTTTTTGGAAAGGACCACTCTCAATAATTACCAACTAAAGTTTGTTTCACTATACTTTACTGATACTTTGATGCCCCTTCACCGTTTACCACATTTAACCCCTTGGGGAACATTGTGCCCAGCCTCCTGATCCAAACATTTCCCCTTCTCAACCTATCCATCTTCACCCACTCTGGGTTCCAATTAGTGGTCGACCGATATGGGTTTTTTGATGGCAATGCCGATATCTTAGAGAGCAGGGTATATATATATATATATATATATATATATATATATATATATACACTTTATATTTATATAAATCAATATTTAATAAATTACATACATTTAATAAATATTTAAAAATCTTTAAAATAAACATGCTTAGGACCTATACTTTAGATGGCAACTTCTTGAATCTGCAATCCTATTACAGTATTTTTCACAAATAAAGTAAGTGTTGTAGAAATTTTAATAGTCATTTATTCCTAACAGATATCATAAGGGATTGAACCTATTCAATGTGTAAAAATATATGTGTGTACGTGCTTGTGCGTGACATTTCAGGAATATATGGGACAGGACATCTTGACCTTAGGAATGGTCAGATTTGGCTAGTTTATTCCAGTACCAGTTTGTGTTCTTAAGTAGAAACTGAACAGCAGTGGGGACCTTATCTGAGTGATGGAAAAGTACAGCGGGTGAGAAGGAACCTTGAAAAGAGTATAAAAGCTGTCTCATGTCTTCCTGGTGCGCGCCACTCACTTCACAGAATGTAACGGCTGTGATGGCGACTGGGCCTTCTTGCAAGAATAAATATTTCTCTTTTTATTAATTTGACTCTGAGTGTCTCTTACGCAGTGATGGTGTTTAACAGAAGTTTTGCCACAACAATTGGTGTCAGAGAAGTGGGATTCCCTGGCAGTGCCTTCTGGACCTGAGAGCGGACGGTGTTTGGCCACCTGGACTGAGCAGTTCCAGCTCTACCTCGTAAGTTTCAGAGAGAGGGGCCGACCGCTATCAGGGCCAGGAGAAACTCCACTGGAAACAGATGAAAACGAACCCGTGGCAACTCAAGACATCTCTATTAAGAGACGGCTAAAATATTTTCTTTTGGGGTTAAAATATTTTTCAAATTGTGAGTAAAGCCATGGCGGCTGTGTCTGTTCGTTTCTGTGGTGTAAGTCAAGAAAACTGATGCAATAGGGCTAACTGTGCGAAGAGGCGCTCTACATAACCAGTCAGGGACGGGTTTGTAGACGAGGGATCTTCGTGCAGCAGTTTATTGGGGGTCAATTGAGACTTACTTTTGAACGGGTCGTAGTTAATGCAGTAGGGCTAACTGCGTGGGGAGGCGCTCTACAAAACCAGTCAGGGACGGTTTTGTAGACGAGGGATCTTCACGTAGCAGTCTACTGAGAGTTAATCGATCTGCAAAGAGCACTGGGTGCGCCCTTTCTGGTCTTGGGTTAAGTGATCAGATCTGGTGGAGACGTCCATCAGATTATTAGACGCAGCGTCGAACGGAAAATCCACAGAGCAACAGAGACAGCCAGTATGGGAAAATCTCAGGGTAAGCATGCCAAATTTGATACACCGGTTTTCTGTAAAATTAGGAAAAGTATGGGGGGAAAATGTATGTTAGACATTAAAAAAAAAACTGATAAAATCTGTAAAAAAATTGTAAAATCTGTAAAAACTACTGATAAAATACCATGATTTCCCCAGGGAGAGAACATTGAACACAACTAGACTAAGAGTGTGCGAGAATCAGTTGAACAGGGCAGCGGGACAAAAGGTTGTTGTGGCTGGGTTCAACCTGTGTGTAAAAAATGTGAACAGATAATGAAATGTTGGCTTGAAGATAAAATGTCGAACTGCCAGGAGAAATAAAGTTTTTACTTCTTCATCCAGTAAATGGATGCATGACATTAGATGACTATAGAACTTAAATTTATATGATATGGATTGAAGTAGCAAGCAGCAATAAGGCTGTCTGTGTGAAATAGAGTGAAACTGTAAGTTTAGACTTGGTGGAAGAGGGAAGTGAGGGAAAAAACAAGAAGGTTGGTGTGTAAGATATGTTTGTGTGGGGATTGTGCAAACAATCATGTACTGGTTAGATAATGAAGGAACTGGCATGTTTGAGAAAAGAAAGGAGAGGATACAGAAAGAAATGGCATGTAGGGGAAGATTGAGAAGAAATATAGTAGAAAACTATATGTGATGAAAATAAAATGTCTGACAGAATTTATGGAAGTCAAATTAACTGTTTAATTGGTATGACAATTCAGTTTTAGAATAAAATAAGGCATTGTATGATTAACATGATACGAAGCATGTTTTAAGCAGAATGGGGAACAATTGTATATTTTAATGGTAAAATAATGATTGAAATTAGGTTTAGTGCTAGTTTGACAATCACTGTGTTTTGAACTTGAAGGGTCTATTATGGGGTAGTGAGAGGAATGGATTTACCATCCATCTTCGTTTATTATGAAAGGAATTGGAAATTATAGTTTTATAAAAAACGAATGCATATCCTGGTGTAAAATGTAAAGAGAGCTATGTCCAAAGATTCTGGAAATCAATAATGTATAATGTCGGATATTTTGTTGATATAAAGTCATTGAAGCGAAAGATATTGAAAACAAATTAGAATATAATGAGCATTTCCATACAGCTTATGAAAATTAATGTTGTGCCAGTAATAATGATGAAGATTATGTTTCGGCTATTGTTGTATTTGCCACTGGTGGACTGTAAAAGAATATGGAGCACTGCTTATCAGTGGCCCTGTTTGCATTCCTGAATGGAACACACTGGGTGTGCAGGGTGTGCAGTAAGTTAGAGCAGACAGAGAGTGTTTTAATTGTGGTCAGCAGGACCATTTAACATGTAAAGGCCCACTGAGAGAGTGTTTAAAAATGTGATATTGACACATTTCTGGTAATAATGTGGGTTTGAAAATAGATCAGTGTTTGTGTGAAGACGATATTAACATTTTCGTCTCTGAGAAAGAATAAGAGATAAAAAGCAAGGTCAAAAGATTGAAGTCTTAAAGTGAATTCTTTGAAAATATCTATAATGGTAATTCTTATAAGTAAAATTATGGATAATGACAACAAATGTGAGTTGCAGGAAGGAAAAAGTAACTAAAAGGATGATTGTGTTTTAATTAAACATTTTAAAAAGGGTTTAGATTATATAGAGAGACTAATCTCACAGATGATTTATTATAACTACAAAAGATGTATCACAAGCAGAGAGTGCTAGCCTCGTCAAAGTTAGTGTAAATCCTGATTGGAGATTGATAAACTTTGAAGTCAGATATTAAAAAAACTTTGAAGTCAGATATTAAACTATGAAACGTTATTGAGAACTAGAATAATTATTTAAGATCAAATAAGCAGAAGCAGTAGGCTACTGAATTAACAATTGCTAAATATAAAATGTGTAGAAAGGCATCTGATCAAACAAACAGCTTGAAAAGTTTTGACCATGAGAGAACTAGAAGCTGATGTTTTGCTTTCAAAAGATAAGTTTGTTATTGGCTGTAATGAAACAGCTCACTTATCTGAATCTGATGTGTGCTGTGGCTGTAAACGGCCAGTACAACAGAGACTCAATCTGAGTGGAAATTTGTATTGTCTAAATAAGACAACCTATAAAATGCTTATTTGGAAACAAATGTCATTTCTGGCAAAGATGCCTTAAGCTGGGATAGTTAAAAGATGATAGATAAAAGGTAGATGTTAGAAGTATTTGAGAGAACAGTTTACCTGTCCTGAATGTCTCAGAGTCTCTCTCAGTCACTTTCAGCTAACAGGCTGTTATCGGAGTCTGTGTCATAAGTTATAATAAGCTATTTATAGTAAAAGCACAGTGTTTCAGTTGAAAAAATCAGACACAGAGATGTTAAAGAAACCATTGCCATTAAGAGGGCAATTTGTATTTGTGAGTTTTAAATGTAAAACTGAATGACTTTAAATAAGTCTTTAAAATAATAATGCAGACCTTAAATGATAGAAATAACATTTTTGATTATTTTATTTTAGGACCAGTTTCTTTTCTGTCTTATCTTAAGTCTCCACCATTGAAACAGGCCCGATGGCTACGGCTACAGATGTACAGCTAGGTTAATGGATTTAAGTGATTAAATACTGCTGTTATTAACCTGTCTCCCTGTGTGAACACTATTAGGCAATCGGAATGGCTCTGGTGACTCTTGAACGTGCTTTTCCTAAGCTCCAGAAAACAGCTGAGTTCTGTTAAAGAAAACTGATTGTGTGATGGGAGAGAGCGGTCACCAGTTTGTAAGCGGTCACCAGTGGGTATGTGGCTACTCAAGGACGGGATGATCCTCCTGGCCAGGGGACAGCCTAACGCAGGGGGTCACGAACATTGGGCACCTCCAGAAGGAGGTGTTATATGTGAGAAAGGTAGTGAGAGTTGAGCGCTGAGCGCTGACTACTGGAGGCCACTGGGGTCAGCAGAGCATTGAGAGGTGAGATGCGCTGTGAGGAGTTACGGCATGTCTGACCCAAGAGAATGTGAGCTCCTCCATACCACTCACCAGAAGAAACCGCATTAATGGTTGTGACAAGTATCTGCAATTATGCCAGGGGACAACACCCTTAAGAGAAAATTATAGATAATGAGCTAAGGGGAAGGGGCTTTCAAGAGCTGACTGAGACATGAGGGGATTGCCATTATTTGTTGTGGAGACAGGAACAAAACTTTTTATGTATTGGCTGCCTCATGGGCAAGAATAAGAAAATTTATAGAAGTGTTGATTTTGAACTAATATGTTTATAACATAGTTTTAACTCCTGAAGGTCGTTTGACATGGTGGAGGGCAAAAGATGAAGACAGCTTTTGATTTAGAAAAAAAAAGAAAAGTCTGGATAACAAAATGTAATGGTAAAAGGTTAGTGATGAATTTAATACTGCATTCTGTCTAAAATATACTCTTAGAAGACTGTTGAAACTATTATTGGCTTATGGTGAGAGAGACTTCTCGAGTGGAGGAAGGCATGATAAACTGTGTCTGTCTGTCTTTCTGTTGTCGGCCTGCTAGAGCAAGCTGAAGCAAAATGATGATAAGGAAAATTAAACAAAGCAACCCAGCTGACTTGTCTAAAAATCTAATGAATAATGAACAGACAGGCTTTGGAACTGGTTAAGAGACCATGTAAAATTAGGTAAAAGCTACAGAAAATGTGAAGTTTAAAATCTTATTTAAAATTTAAATCTTTTTAGCAATAATATAAAGAAAGAGTTAATATTAACAAGTGAACATTGAAAATGAGCAGTTAACATGTGTCTAGTATGCGTGCGTGTGATGGTGACAGCACTTTATGTTTTGTATGTATTAGTTTGGGGTACTAATATTCCGCCTGAAAAATGTCTATATTGTGTCATTATTAACCTCGGGAATGAGTGTTTTATCATTACAGATGGGTTAAGTGAAACGACAAACTTTAAAGAAGCTGATAATTGTGAGTGGATCGGATGAAAAGATGATACAGAACATAGACGAGCTTTAAATTGAATGGTCATCAAGCTCTGTCTGGTATTAATTAATTTTGTCTTTTATGATGTTGATTTGAATTACGTTCTGGGTCAGTTTAAGTATTTGTGTAAATTGGAATTGTGGAGTTGTAGATCACCATCTGGCATGGGCTGAGATAAATGAAAATGTTATAGATTTGATGGCAACAACAAAGTGACATATTGGCTAAGTCAAACATGAAATTATCAAGAGAGCCCCTAAAAATGTAGGATTATTGTGGGCAGAAGAATGAGAATGTTATTTGACTGACATTGACCAAGTGACCAAGTCTGTACAGCATGACCTGACTTGATAGAAACAATTGATGACTTTGAAAATGTTTGTAGTTGACTGAATTAAGGGACCAAACAACAGGCCTGAAAAGCGGGATAAGCTGTGAGACTAAGGGCCGTTGCCCTTCAAATACTTCGATAAAAGATGAGATTGTGTGGCTTTAAGTGAAGAATGTAAAATCTTGTTTCAAAGACGGCAAGAGATGTCTGGAGGAAATTTGGCTGAAGGAAAGTGTTGATGGCTAACTTTGTTTATCCAAACACCATTATGTTAAATTGATGCACGAGTTGAGTCGTGCATCAAAAGGGGGGACAAAATATGGGTTTACTAAGGGACAATATATGTTGGGAGGACACTGGGTCTAATTGGGTAAAAGGCCATCCCAAACAAAATTTGCTTTCTGTAAATGTATTTGCAGGACTGTTTCAACAGGAAACGCCGGGGCAGATGTGGCAGCGAAGGACGCGGCAGCACAGCAGACAAAAGAAACTACATGTACTTTACTATCTGAAAATAACCTCGACATTTTGTTTTATTTACAGAGAATGGAGCAGAGCATAACTTAAAATTTTCCTTTCACAGAATGTCAGATTGGATTGCAGCTAACAGAATGATTCTGTTCCAAAATGTATTAATATTGTGTTGTTGACATGAGCAAAGTGGGTTGAATGTTAATGTAATAGTTGAATGAGTGCTATTAAGTGAGCAAGAAATTATCCGGTGATAATATGTTTCAGGTTGCTGAGTTGGCCAGATTTTGAGAATAAATTTGGAACTAATAATGTATATAATCAGTAAACAAATGGTGAAAATTCCACAGGTCACACCAGAAGGAAGAGCGGCTAGACAAGCGGTCACTAACAAAATACTTAAGGTCTCCATTCACAGGTGACAGCAGTTAGGAAATGGTCCACTCCACAAACAAGGTTGCAAGGATGGAGATTGCAACACCGCCGTCCAAACATCTCACCTTAAACTACACCAACCAACCTCAGCAGACCGACACGCCAACGAGATTTGATTGGTCACTGATTCATTAGAAAATTTGATTAATCTCTGGGGGTTGGGGTTTCGGGGGTAGGATTGTAAAAATGATGATACAAGTAGTGGGAGCTATAGTGAAATGAATTAAGTTGGGGTATGTTTTCTTTGTCTTTTTCTTTCTTTTTCTCCCTATGAATGTTTTTGATATGAACAGAGGGTTAAAAGCTGTGCTTATCCGCTATGAGATGGGGTACAAGGAGAGGGTTTGAAATGGGTACTTTATTCTACTTTTATTCGTTGTATTTTGATGACCTGTTGAAATAGCCAGTGTGAATTGATGGTTTTGTTTTATTTTTCTAACTAATCTGTACACTATTTCTTGTTTAACTGAGGTGACTGAGGGTTCGATCAAGGTCGAGAGTGCAATAGCAGTGTCTATTCATTCAGCCCGGCTTCAGATTAAATTCTTTACTTGCTTGCTAATATTTAAGGGACTATCCTTACAAAAAAAACAGCCTAAGCTTTTTATTTTCCAAATGTTATTTTCACAAATGTTTAAGAAGAATGATCAGTTATGTGAAAACCAGAGATGAAGAGTAGTGTGAAGATATGACTTAAAATTTGTCTTTTTGTTTATTATTGTAATTATGGGTAATTTGAATGATAAAAAGTGGGGAATTGTTGTAGAAATTTTAATAGTCATTTATTCCTAACAGATATCATGAGGGATTGAACCTATTCAATGTGTAAAAATATATGTGTGCACGTGCTTGTGCGTGACATTTCAGGAATATATGGGACAGGACATCTTGACCTTAGGAATGGTCAGATTTGGCTAGTTTATTCCAGTACCAGTTTGTGTTCTTAAGTAGAAACTGAACAGCAGTGGGGACCTTATCTGAGTGATGGAAAAGTACAGCGGGTGAGAAGGAACCTTGAAAAGAGTATAAAAGCTGTCTCATGTCTTCCTGGTGCGCGCCACTCACTTCACAGAATGTAACGGCTGTGATGGCGACTGGGCCTTCTTGCAAGAATAAACATTTCTCTTTTTATTAATTTGACTCTGAGTGTCTCTTACGCAGTGATGGTGTTTAACAGAAGTTTTGCCACAACATAAGTGTTTAAAAATGTATGAATATGTGAATAAAAGGAAGTAAACACTAAGGGCACTCGGTAATCTGGTAATATTTTTTCAAATTAAGACTTTTTTTTACTTTGACTTTTGACAAGATAACGCTAATTTTACATACAGCACACAGTGAAAACGACATGAATATGACGCAGTGGGACACTGGATATAGCACAGCAGCATATTTAAAATGAAGGATTTAAAGTTTTTCGATCGAGTCTCCTGTGAAGCTGATCTTCTGTTTGCATTCACTCACTTCACACAGACCGTCACTCGCAGGAACACGTTTATGCAGGCTACACATGCACATTTCACAAGATATCACAGCTGGATTCGAATAAATCTGCAAGGTTTGTGAAATTAAATGTTTATTAGGTATTCAGAGATTTGTTTAAATTACGTAGATGCGCATTTGCTGAATGTTGATGGTAAATGAAACCTGATTAATTGTTTGCCTTTTCGGTTACAAATAATATAAAAGCAAACGCATTACTTTTTTGCATACCATTTACTTTCTTTGATTACCAGTTCTGTAGCCACCGGTTCTGTCTAACAAAGTATTAGATATGACTGACAGAGATCGTAAACTAATGATGACGGAGAATGTGAGTGATCAGGCGCTGCGTTCTCTCAGGTGCTGGTGTTCTCAGCGCCGCCCGTCAAAATAAAGTCCCGCTTCCAACACATCGGCCAATCAGAAAAACTTTTCGGCCGATGCCGATATTTAAAAAAAGCCAAATGGCGTGGCGATACATCGGTCGACCACTAGTTCCAATCCACCTACTCTCAGATTCTGGATGCCATGCCTCTCAAAATGAGGTACTATGTGAACCTTGTGACGTATGCACTTCCAAATTGTGTACCTATGGGCCAATATTCTGACACGCACATATCTCACCCCACATCAAGAGCATCTGAGAAGATACACGCAATTTTCCCTATTCGAGGGGATGGACTGTATAATCCTGTAAACTCCCGTTTGTCCTTCTCTTACAATCGTCCCATGAGTTATGGTTGGAATTTGTTTGTTAGTTTGTTTGTTGGCCCCAGTGTACTGTGAACCAACATGTCCTGAAGAATCCTTCCCTTCTTAAAGGCCGCCACCATCCTGTATTGAGTTCCTAATGCTTCGTCCTGGGTTAGGCTTAGCTTTAGCTGAAGAGTTAGGGTTAGCTCTAGATGAAGGGTTAGGCTTAGCTTTAGCTGAAGAGTTAGGGTTAGCTGTAGCTGAAGGGTTAGGCTTAGCTGTAGCTGAAGGGTTAGGCTTAGCTGTAGCTGAAGCGCGTGAGAAGTTCACCTGGCTGTGGGCGGACGGTGGTGATGGGGTCCAGGTAACCCTTGACCTCTCTGTGGCGCAGCGCCAGCTCGAAGGCGGTCTTGCCCAGCACGTTGATCTGGTCAGGGTCGGCTCCTCGCTCCACCAGCTGCTGTGTGACGCTAAGCCTCCCGCCAGCCGCCGCTAGCATCAGCGCGCTCCAGCCCGTGCTCTTCTGCGTGAAGCTAACGTCAGCGCCCCAGTCCAGCAGCAGCCGTACCGCGGACTCGTGCCCGTGCTGAGCAGCGGCTAGCAGAGCCGTGACCTCCAGGAAGCTCCTGCCGGTGACCCCGCTGACCCCGCCGCCCTCCGCCACACACAGGTGATCCAGGTCATCCACGAAGGCGCCGTTCTCCAGCAGGAGTTTGACTAGCTGAGTGTGACCCCCGCGGGCCGCTATGGTGAGGACGCTAGCGCCCAGACGGTTCCGGCCGTTGATCTCGGCACCGTTCTCCAGCAGGAGGTGAGCCACGGTCACATGACCAAACCTGCGGAAACCACAACACCACATGCAGACGTCTGCGTTTCAATCAGTCCTGGTACACACTGAGGCTACGTCTACATTAATCTGGATACGTTCGAAAACAGCTTTCAGATGTTTCAGTGTGGATGAGAAACTTTTGGAAAACGCTAAATTCACCTTCACTGCGCATTAGTAAAACCTCACTGAGATGATACAGACAGAAACATAAATAATAAAGTTATCGATATCGAGCAATTCCTCTGACAGGATCATTTTATTTAGCAGAATATCTCATCATTCACTGATGGTCCAGGTCACACTGACTCAGCATTATATGTTCGTCTAAAACGCTGCTCTCATGTTTAGCAAATGTGAGTACATTTCCTGTCATCTGTGCAGGACTGTGATATGAAGAGTGTGTGAAGTAACATTTTAGCAGCTGTGTGAAAGTGAACAGCACATAACAGACACAATACCGCTATAAACATCAATATCTATGGGTTCACATGACTAAACTTACGCCATCGGTTCTAAATACCTCAGTTTTGACAGTCCGCACTACAACACGAAACAGCATTTTCAAATTTATCCACTTTGAAGAGAGTTTTTAAAAAGCTGTTTTCATTAATAAACCCGCCGCCTCAGCAGAAGGACAAACAGAGAGAAAAAGATCATTATCAAAACTCATTAGTGTGAACCAGGACTGAGAAAAGGCTCTATTATTGTTCAGTGCTGATTATGTCCACATGAATGAGTGCTAATATTATGAAACAAATGGAATTGACTTAAATTATGAAAAACACTGAATACTAATTCATGAATAAACATTCTCATTACTCTGTACAGTGAGCCACAGTTTATCACAGCTGTAAACAACGCAATAATAAATTACAATGCTAATCAGTCTTAATTATCTTCTAGTTTAATAAGCCAGATTCATCAAGCACTAAACAACAGCTGGTAAAAATTAAGAATAAATATATGATCCAAAAAAAATCTCTGTCATCATTTATTAATGACTTTTTTTCTTCTGCGGAACATAAAACAGAGTTTGGAGAAAAGAAAAGAAAAAGTTTGGAGAAAAACAATGAAAAAAATTAAGAATAAATAAATAATAAAAGTAATATAAAAGTAACTAAAAACCTGACAAAAATTAAAACTAATGCAAGTAAATTAGCCTAGCTGTTTGATTTAAATAAATAATACATCTAACAGTATAGTTTTATAGTGTGAAAGAAAGTAATGATGAAACTAAATAAATATTTGTCAATTTTACACACATTTATAATATTAAAGGGTTAGTTCCCTCAAAAATGAAGATTCAGTCAGTAATTACTCGCCCTCGTGTTGTTCAACCCCGTAACCCTTTCCTTCATCTTCGGGACTCAAATGAAGATATTCTTGATGAGATCTGAGAGCTGGGTCACTCCTCCATAGGCTTCAAGGCCTTTCATTCTGCCGGCCCAAAAAAATTATTAAAGACATCGATAAATTGGCCGATGACTACAGTGGCTCAACCGTACGTTTATCAAGCGACAAGAATAATGTTTGTGCGCAAAAGAAATAATTTGTGCGTCAATGCCTTGTGGCTCTCTCTCTCTCTCTCTGTGTGTGTGTGTGTGTGTTTGTGTTGTGTGTGTGTGTGTGTGTGTGTGTCTTGAACTCAGAGGCTCACAAAGAAGAAAATTAATAGTTGAATAAAGACGTTATTTTTGGGGGGTTTTGCGCACAAACATTATTCTGGTCTCTTGATAAACTTATGGTTGAGCCACTGTAGTCACTCGGACTATTTTAACAATGTTGTAACTTTTCTGGGCTGTCAAGTTTCAATCCCTTAGAAGCCTATGGAGGAGTGACCCAGCTCTCAGATCTCATCAGGAATATCTTCATTTGAGTTCCGAAGATGAAGAAAAGGGTTACGGGGTTGAACAACAAGATATTATTAAAAGACTAAAAAAAAAACAGAAATATGAACAAACAAATAGCAGTATTTTCCCAAAATGATTCCCATCACATGATGATCATTTTAAATAAACTAAGCCTACATCTCTCTCAGATCAGAGCAGGAGTGAATCTGGAGTTGTTAGCATCATGATTATGGTTATGATTATGGATCTGTACCTGGCGGCCTGCATCAGCGGGGTCCAGCCGTGCTGGTTCCGATGGTCCACTGACGCGCCTTTCCTGAGCAGGAACCGGACCAGGGGCTCGTGCCCGCCGGCGGCCGCGAGCATCAGCGCCGTGTTTCCCTCGTCATCGGTTCCGTCCACATGCGCGCGCCCGCCCGGGTCCTCCAGCACGAGCCGCGCGCTCTCCAGGTCGCCCTCATCACACAGTCGGAACCACAGACCCACACTCATGCCCGAACCCGAACCGCGAGGATACACACTCTAAACACACACACACACGTGCACACGCAATCAGAAACTTCTTCAGTTCGGCTGCTGGAGTTCCTGCGCACGCGCACAGACGCTTCCTCTGGGATCCCAGTGGAACAGAGTCACGTGACATCAGCATTGCGACACCTGCTGGTCAGAACCGAAGAGTCACGTGACTCCAGCCATCCCATCAGTTCCCAAGGACAAATCAAGCTCATTCCATAGGCTCCTACATTTACCAATCGTGTGTGTGTGTGTGTGTGTGTGTGTGTGTGTGTGTGTGTGTGTGTGTGTGTGTGTGTGTGTGTGTGTGTGTGTGTGTGTGTGTGTGTGTGTGTGTGTGTGTGTGTGTGTGTGTGTGTGTGTGTGTGTGTGTGTGTGTGTGTGTGTGTTTGTGTGTGTGTGTGTGTGTACTTGTACAACTATCTTTGTGAGGAGCAGTTTGAGTTTTAGACCATTGGAGTGAGGACAAAGAGAGTAAAGTGAGGACATTTTGGCCGGTCCTCACTGTCTGAGACCCCTTTAAAGGCCTGTTTGAGGGTCAAGACTTGGTTTTAGGGATAAGGTTATAATTAGGTTAAGGGTAGGTTTAGGGTAAGGGTTCGGGTTAAGCACTTAGTTGTGATGAGTAAGGTTAGGGTAAGCGGCTAGAGATTGCATTGTGTCAATGAATGTCCTCATAAAGATAGATGTACAAGAGAGAGTGTGTGTGTGTGTGTGTGTGTGTGTGTGTGTGTGTGTGTTGTGTGTGTGTGTGTGTGTGTGTGTGTGTGTGTGTGTGTGTGTTGTGTGTGTGTGTGTGTGTGTGTGTGTGTGTGTGTGTGTGTGTGATGAGAGTCAGTGGCCAGCAGGGGTCAGTCCTGCTTCACTGGAGAAACACTGTTTATCTCCATAAATCAACATTACACTCTTTCATCTGAGCACAGCAAAAATAATAGCATGTAAATATTCCTCACCTCACAGTAAATATAAAGTACATGCGTATCAGAGAGTCTCTGCTCATCAGGAGTGGTTTAATGATGATGTTGTGAGTTGGATTATGATTATAATAACGACAGTTGACGTTGAACTCTTTTTACTGCATTTATTCTGCGCAATTATTTACTAAAGGCTAATGAAGCTTTCAGGATTCAGGGGCCGTTTACTGATGCGTGATTACTTTGGCTTAAAGGAAAAGTTCACCTAAAAATGAAGATTCTGTCATCATTTACTCTTCAAGTTGTTCCAAACCTGTACAAGTTTCTTTCTTCTGTTGAACACAAAAGATGATATTTTAACGAGCTTTGCTGTCAGTTTACGGCAGTCATTACTTTGTTCATCAGAATCATCAAACTCATAATACAGGAGTAAATAATGACTGAATCTTCATTTTGAGGTGTACTTTCCCTTTAAACTCCCACAAAGTGTGTACATTTACATTTAGTCATTTAGCAGACGCTTTTATACATCTGAGGACTAAACCAAACGCGTCATCGTGAAGAGGCAATAACAAGAAGTGATCAAAATACAAAGTTCAAACATTGCTCAGAGTAACATAAACCAGACAAGTTAGGATGTAAAGACATTTTTTTTTTTTTTTTATGTTAAGTGCTCACGGAAGAGATGAGTTGTGTTTAATGCTGTCTGGGCAGATCATTCCACCAGCATGGAGCCGTGAATGTATTTATTAATGTAAATAACGTAAGTGTATTTATTAATGTAAATAACGTAAGTGTATTTATTAATGTAAATAACATAAGTGTATTTATTAATGTAAATAACATAAGTGTATTTATTAATGTAAATAACATAAGTGTATTTATTAATGTAAATAACATAAGTGTATTTATTAATGTAAATAACGTAAGTGTATTTATTAATGTAAATAACGTAAGTGTATTCCTTGCCCACTGAAGCTAAGCAGGGCTGAGCTGGTGATCTGGATGGGAGACCTCCTGAGAAAACCAGGTTGCTGCTGGAAAAGGTGTTAGAGAGGCCAGCAGGGGGCGCTCACCCTGGGGTCTGTGTGGGTCCTAACGCCCCAGTGTAGTGACGGGGACAGAGAGCATCGTCTTTTGGATGAGACGTTAAACCGAGATCCTGACTCTCTGTGGTCACATAAAATTCCAGGATGTTCTTTCGAAAGAGTAGGGGTGTAACCCCGGCATCCTGGCCAAATTTGCCCAGTGGCCTCTGTCCATCATGGCCTCCTAATAATCCCCATATATATATATATATATATACCAATTGGCTTCATCACTGTCTCCTCTCCACCAGTAAGCTGGTGTGTGGTGGGCGTTCTGGGGCAACATGGCTGCCGTCGCTTCATCCAGGTGATGCTGCACACTGGTGGTGGTTGAGGAGATTCCCCCTTCTATGTGAAGCGCTTTGAGTGCAGAGAAAAGCGCTATATAAATGTAATGAATTATTATTATTAATGTAAATAACGTAAGTGTATTTATTAATGTAAATAACATAAGTGTATTTATTAATGTTCGCACATTACATGCTGTGTTATGTAATCATATGTGTTGATTTATGAATTAAAAATATACTTATAATAGCCTTAAATGATCTTACACTAAGTCATGTTAATTTAGATTCAGTTAAAATGTAATTTGAATGATACATTTGTTGGTTTTTAAATATATGTGTGTAAGTTGTTTATTCTGAAATAAACAAATAAAGTAAGTATGAAACTGAAGGTCCTGATGGAAACCCATTACACACTTCATCCGCTGTTCCTGCAGGAGAAACACATTTACTCTCTGATAGCGGAAATGAACACCAACTAAACAACCCTGGGAACGTTTCATTTATCGGCTTCCACATCTGAGCACTCTGGGAATGTGAGGGTTATTTTTGGAAACAAACACAATTTCTTCTCTAAAATGATTCGTCTGAAGTCCAGAGACACAGTTGAAGGAACCAGAACCAACCAGAACTAACCGGAACCAACCAGAACTAACCAGAACCAACCAGAACTAACCAGAACCAACCAGAACCAACCAGAACTAACCAGAACCAACCAGAACTAACCAGAACCAACCAGAACTAACCAGAACTAACCAGAACTAGCCAGAATTAACCAGAACTAACCAGAACTAGCCAGAATTAACCAGAATTAACCAGAACCAACCAGAACTAACGACAACCAGAACTAACCAAACCAACCAGAACCAACAGAACTAACCAGACAACAGAACTACAGAACCACCAGAACTAACCAAATAACCTGAACTGCAGAATTACCAGAACTACCCGAATAGCCTGAATTAACCGATTAACAGAACTAACCAGAACTACCAGAATCTAACAGAATAACCAGATAGCCAGAATAACCAATACTGATGGATATTTCCTCATGATGCCTTGATCGATCCACTTATATCAAGTTAATCCATCAGAGAAAGGATACATGGAATAATAACAGTCGAGCTCAGCTTTATTATAAGTTATATTATTAAGTGAAGATGAATTTTAGTACTTACATTGATCTAATTCTGTATTTTTCTCTTTGTAACAACATTTCTGTTCTAATATACATATGGTATTGTCTTAGCACAAACAGGCTGTAATTTAGTTAATCTCTCTCTCTCTCTCTCTCTCTCTCTCTCTCTCTCTCTCTCTCTCTCTCTCTCTCTCTCTCACACACACACATACACACACACACACACACACACACACGCACGCACACACACACACGCACGCACGCACGCACGCATGCACGCACACACACACACACACACACAAACACACACACACACACACACACACACACACACACACACGCACACAAACACACACACACACACACTACACACACACACACACACACACACACACCACACACACACACACACACACACACACACAACACACACACACACACACAACACACACACACACACACACACACACACACACACACACACACACACACACACACACACACACACACACACACACACACACACACACACACACACACACTGACTGATATTGTCATCAATAACTGTGAGTTTCTGAGATTAATCTGAATAAATATCTGGAATATTCCACAGTCTGAAGAATATGAAGTTGTGCCGTGACTCAGTGTCCCTGTAGATCTTCAACCAGATGGATGGATAATATTCTGAATGTTCTGATCCAGTCTGACCTCTGACCTGTGATCCTGCCAGAATCATAATCATAATCATAAAGTGAAGGAAGCTAAAGGACAATACCTTTTAATCTCATCAATAGCAATAGCCACCGCCCTGGAATCCTGTTTAGCACTGTTAATTCTGTCATTAATCCGGTGTCTGTTGTTTTGAATGATGTATCAGAAAAAAACATGCAATGCATTCAAACAACACTTTTTGGACAAGGTTTCATCTGTTAGGCAAACTATCTCACTAGCTCCTGCTGTTGTCTTTTCCTCCCGAGCGACGCAATGCATGCTGGAGAACTTTGATACAGTTACTCTGGAGGACCTCAAAAAAGCGGTCCATGAGCTGAAGTCTGCCACCTGTCCTCTAGACAGGATTTAGAAAGAGGCTATTGACATCGTAGGTCCTTTTCTCGTCACCTTCATAAACAGCTGTCTAAGTTTGGGGACTGTTCCCACTGCTCTCAAACACACTATTGTTAGACCGCTGCTCAAAAAACCCAACTTAGATCCCACCATACTGTCCAATTTTCGACCAATATCTCATCTGTCACTTCTGTCTAAGTTGATGGAGAAGCTTGTTTTCTCCCAGCTTCAGTCTCACCTACAACTGCACGTCATTAGTGATACATTTCAGTCCGGTTTCAGGTCCAGACATAGCACTGAATCAGCGTTACTGAGGGTCCATGATGACAGTCTTGGAGCTCTGGATAGTAAAAGCTCTGTGGTTTTGGTACCTCTGGACCTTACCGCTGCATTTGACACCGTGGATCATTCCATCCTCATCTCCCGTCTTCAACATTTTGTTGGTTTGCAGGGCGCAGTGCTCAATTGGTTCTCTTCATATCTCACTAACAGAACTTTTTCAGTAATGCTCGACGACTTTTCATCCTCATCTGCCCCTCTGTCATCCGGTGTGCCTCAAGGATCCATTCTCGGTCCTGTTCTGTTCTCTCTCTACATGCTGCCACTTGGACAACTCATCTCCAATCATAACGTTCACTTTCCTTTCTATGCAGACAACCTCCAGATCTACCTTCCTGTGATTCTGAACAATCGTTCTGCGCTTGACCCCGTCTATGACTGCCTTGGGGACATTAAGCAGTGGCTTTCCCAGAATTTCCTTCATTTGAATGAAGGAAAGACGGAGTACATCCTGATCAGCCCTGACTCACCCAATAGTTCTTTCAGTTTTGGTCCTCTAACACCTCAGTTTGCACTGTACGTTTCCACTGTACGTAACTTGGGTGTTATTTTTGACAAAAATTTGCAGTACGACAAACAGATTAGTGCTGTTGTTAAGGCGAGCTTTTACCAGCTAAGGCTTCTCAGTAAGGTCAAACCATTCTTGTCCCGAGCTGACCTTGAAAAAGTCATTCATGCCTTCATCAGCTCGAGGATAGACTACTGTAATGCCCTCTACACTGGACTTAATCAATCATCTCTTAATTGGCTTCAACTGGTTCAAAACGCGGCAGCACGTCTCCTCACCAACACCTCCAAACGCTCGCACATCACCCCCGTCCTCCGTTCGCTCCACTGGCTCCCGGTACGGTTTAGGGTGGAGTATAAGGTCCTGCTGTTTGTGTTCAAGGCCATCAATGGTCTGGCCCTGGTCTACCTCGCCAATTTAGTAACGGTCTATCATCCACCCAGAACTCTCCGCTCATCTGAACACACCTATCTGGTCATTCCCAAATTTAAATATAAAAAGTTTGGAGGCCGGTCATTTGCTGTCCAGGGCCCTAAACTGTGGAACGCTTTACCAACACTCCTATGAAGCATCACCATGTTGAGTGCTTTTAAATCACAGTTAAAAACACATCTGTTCAGACAAGCTTTTAACATGTAATCTCCGACTCTGGCTGATATTTGTGTTTTGTTTTGTTCTTTCCCTTTTTTCTGTTGTCTATTGATGCTTTTACTGGAAAGCGCCTTGTGCACCTTTTGGCTGTTGTAAGGCGCTATACAAATAAAATTTGATTGATTGATTGATAATCATAATCATAATCACACACTGTTGGGTCATTGGCCAAAGGAGGACTGAGCCTGGGTTCTCCTGAGGGTTTCTCCATTCTGTCACTGATGGAGTTTCGGTTCCTGTCGCCTCTGGCTTTTGGCTTGCTGAGTTTGAGACACTTAATATTCATCAATATTGATCTCCTGCATCAACAGCGAACCGATCTGAGCTGGACGATGACATCACGGGTTTCTCCACAGTGGCTATATATATATATATATATATATATATATATATATATATAATTTATATATAACTGATCACTGATCTTACTCACGCTGGACTGTGACGATATTTTCTTCTGGAACATTTTTTTGTTGCATTATTTTCCTGTTATGACTGTAAAGCTGAATCTGAACTCATGAATCTGAACTCATGAATCTGAATACATGAATCTGAACTCATGAATCTGAACACATAAATCTGAACTCATGAATCTGAACACATGAATCTGAACACACGAATCTGAACACACGAATCTGAACACACGAATCTGAACACATGAATCTGAACACATGAATCTGAACACATGAATCTGAACACATGAATCTGAACTCATGAATCTGAACTCATGAATCTGAACTCATGAATCTGAACTCATGAATCTGAACACATGAATCTGAACACATGAATCTGAACTCTTGAATCTGAACACATGAATCTGAACACATGAATCTGAACTCATGAATCTGAACACATGAATCTGAACACATGAATCTGAACACATGAATCTGAACACATGAATCTGTGAACTACATGAATCTGAACTCATGAATCTGAACACACGAATTTGAACACATGAATCTGAACACACGAATCTGAACACACGAATCTGAACTCATGAATCTGAACACGTGAATCTGAACTCGTGAATCTGAACACACGAATCTGAACTCATGAATCTGAACACACGAATCTGAACTCATGAATCTGAACACATGAATCTGAACACATGAATCTGAACACATGAATCTCTCTGCATGAATGATTTGAACTCTGGAGTTTGTTTGTTTTGTTTATGAACTTTATTTATGTCGTTCCTCTCCGTGTTTTGACCTCTGGCAGTTTCCAATATTTTCCCAAACTTGTTCTCACGTCTCCTCTGGGGCGGCTGTTCTCACTCAAACTTCTTATTTCAAGATCTTGTTCTGAAAGAAAAGAAAATAAGACGCTGAGCTGAAGTGTGTGTTCAGTGTGTGTGCTGAACTCGGCAAAAGCAAAAGATCAGATTAAAAGCAGAAAATTCAAGGACTTTTCAATCAGTGTGTTTGTTCCCGACTGACATCATCTGATATTGTTATGCTAATGAGAGAAAAACAAGTAAAAGAAAAACAAATGTTGTGTCAGAAAATGTCCTTTAGATGGAGAACACGAGGAACTGCTGAAATCTGAAACACAAACGTTAATATCAGTCATAATTGTGATGTTTGACAAATGTCATTACTGACATCACACACACACACACACACACACACACACACACACACACACACACACACACACACACACACACACACACACACACACACACACACACACACACACACACACACACACACACACACACACACACACACACACACACACACACACGTGTGTTTGTATGTTCCAAGTCCTGCTGTTGTGTGTGTGGTATTGTTAAGTTCCTCTGGGATATTCAGACTGTTTGTGTTTGAATGTTTTTCGGTCACACACACACACACACACCACACACACACACACACACACCACACACCACACACACACACACACACACACACACACACACACACACCACACACACACACACACAACACACACACACACACACACACACACACACACGTGTGTTTGTATGTTCCAAGTCCTGCTGTTGTGTGTGTGTATTGTTAATTCCTCTGGATATTCAGACTGTTTGTGTTGAATGTTTTTCGTCACACACACACACACACACAACACACACACACCACACACACACACACACACACACACACACACACACACACACACACACACACCACACACACACACACCACACACACACCACCACACACACACACACACACACACACACACACACAACTACACGACACACACACGAACACACACACACACATCACACACACACACACACTCAACACACACACACAATTGGCTGGACTGAATGCATCGTGAGGCTCTATTGTCTGATTGAGGAGCTTAAACCTCCAGGCTTTACGAATCTCACATGAAGCAAATCTGAACAGCACGATTGTTTATAACTGCATTATCGCCACTGTGTTACTCTAATCTCCTAATGCGCCCATGAGGTGTGAAGAAACCCAGATAATATAAACATTAACGTCATGATTTTCTGCTTTGAAACAAATAGCGGTTATGCCGAACGCTCAGCGTTCGATCCGGAAAACGGGTCTAAGCATTTCCGTTTTTTACTTCTGTACACATCTGCAGCGGCATATTATGTCTATGTGCAGCGGTATCTGTTAGGTGATCTCTGAGGTAACTGTTCATTTTGAGTTAATTTTCGCTTATTGTAATAAAATTCTTATTTCTGATCAAAATGTTGTGAATTTGTTTTAATTAAAATGTCACGAATGCTGAAATAACAGAAACGGGACCATCCGAACAATAGTAGGCTACTCTGGGCTCTGGACGTGCGTTTGGCAATAACGGTGTACATCTGTGCCCGGTTGCATAAAGCACCTTAAGTTTTTCCCTTAAGTATGATACCTAAGGGGCGATTTCCCCTTACCTAAGAGAATAACTTAAGGGTGTTGCATATAATCTCTTAAACGGTTCTCTTAGGTAAGGGAAACATTTAAGTGTTTCACGACAGCGATCCTGGATTCACGTTATAAAAGTCTGTTGTTGCCATAGATACGCAAAACACTAACATGTCGGAATATCACGTGTCAGTCCAGTGACGCTATCACGCAACACCGCGTTAGCTCCGAAAGTGGCGGCAGTTTGTGTTGTTCACCGTCTCATGCTTTGGCATTTGTTTAGGTTTTGTGAATGCACTTCTGGCTCTGTGTCTCGAAATACAGCTGAGTATATTTCCATAGCATACCTGTTTTTTCTGTCATGATTCCTTTTAAAACACAGAATCAGCTCGTTCTCCTGTGATTTTTTTTTCTGCACGGGTCGGCCACACACTCTCCGTGCGCGCACTGACTTAACGTTGTGATAGTCTACATGCGAGTCGCGTGTAATGACAGACAGACAGCCGTCTAGTTTGATAGCGATGTCAAATATTGCGCGTCGATCAAAATCGGTATTCTTGCAACAATTTTTCATAGCTAAATTGGTCCAAAGGGTTCTCCCTATTCCCTATGATCTTCAGCTGGTTCCATAAATTCAGCCATGTCGTCTTATTTTTGTCCGCGTTACTCTTAAGGTTACGATTTCCAAACCTACTTAGGGAAATTACCTAGTAATAAGGGGTTTTATGCAACACTTAACAATTACTTAAGTGAAAAAACAGCATTTAAGGGAAATTCTAAGTGTTTATGACGTTTCACTTAAAAAACCCCGTTAAGTAACACTTAAGGGTATTTTTCTGCAACACCCTTAGGTTTAAGGGAAACATAAGGGCGACCTTAAGGGAAAAATTACACTTAAGGTGCTTTATGCAACCGGGCACTGAAGATTGACAGTAAGGGTAACTTAGCTCCTGTAAACACCGGCTATAAAAGGTCGCCATTACTACACTGTAGGGTTGTGAACTTGTGCCGATAGACGATAGTATCAAAGCTCAGTCCGTTTTTACTTTCACTTTCAGAGAATGAACGCGTTTACATGCACGTTCTTAACCTGATTATACTGAATAAACTGACAATGCATGTGGTCATGTAAACGCTAACCCGTTTTCCTTTATCGGAGTCAAGTCATAAGTTTAAGTATAAACCAAGCGACTCAGATTATGATTTCCCCCGGCATTTAAAACACATTAAAACACATTAACCCGGCCGCGTTCTTTGGGCTTATTGAAGTGCGCATATGTGAAGTGCATGATCCAGACAGAAAGAGCACTGGTAGGAGGACATATATCGCAAACTCTGACTCTTTCTTGACCAAGAAATTATTAAAACGTGTTCTCATCTAGTGCAGAAGTAAAGTCAATGCTGCATATGCAACGGCATGAGAGGAGAATGCGTGTCAGTAACGTTAAATTTCCCGCTGACATGTTGAAATACTCAGTCATATACAAAAATGAGGATCTTTTTTTTTTTTTTTACCTCACTATAACGGTAAATAACCTGATGTAGCCTATTAATAATCACTCCACCTTTGCTAGCAAAATAGAAAAAGATTATCATATATAAAACGAAGTAATAAAAAAAGCAAATTAATGAGTAAATAAGCAAGTTTAATAATCAAATAAGTAAGCCCCGCCCCCCTCACGATAATAGGCAAGGCAAGGCAAGGCAAGTTTATTTATATAGCACATTTCATACACAATGGTAATTCAAAGTGCTTTACATAGGAGAAAACAAAAGAATCAAAACAAATAAGAATAATTAAAACAGTTTAGAATAAAAAATAAAATAAAGTACAGTAAAAACGGTCGGGCGAACAGTGGCACAGTGCTCATTCAGTAAATGCATGGCTAAACAGAAGTGTTTTGAGTCTGGATTTGAATGTGACTACTGTAGGAGCACATCTGATCTCTTCTGGAAGCTGGTTCCAGCTGCGGCTGGCATAGTAGCTAAAAGCAGACTCTCCTTGCTTAGAGTGAACCCTTGGTATTTCTAGCTGATGTGATCCTAATGATCTGAGTGATCTGTTGGGTTTATATTCAGTGAGCATATCTGCAATGTATTTAGGTCCTAGCCCATTGAGTGATTTATAAACCAGTAATAATACTTTAAAATCAATATTGTGTATCGCCGATCTCACAGGTTGACGATAGGACGATAGGATATGAAAATTGAGCATATTGCCCAACACTACTACACTGTTTACCCTATGTGTTTACCTCAGCAGCTGACGGCCGGAAGCAGTTATACCCGTTTTGTAGAACCCGGAAGAATAACCCCTATTGAGTTGAGGTGAAGAGAAGCAGAACCGACTGTATGAGCCAAGCTCTTGTGAACGCTGTTGAGGTCAGAGGTCAGAGGTCAGACTCTCCTGAGCACCAGTGACCTCAGATCTTCAGCTCAGAGATGAACAGAGGTCAGAGGTCATACTCTCCTGAGCACCAGTGACCTCAGGTCTTCAGCTCAGAGAGGAACAGAGGTCAGACTCTCCTGAGCACCAGTGACCTCAGATCTTCAGCTCAGAGAGGAACAGAGGTCAGAGGTCAGACCTTCAGCTCAGAGATGAACAGAGGTCAGAGGTCAGATCTTCAGGTCAGAGAGGAACAGAGGTCAGAGGTCAGATCTTCAGCTCAGAGATGAACAGAGGTCAGAGGTCAGATCTTCAGCTCAGAGATGAACAGAGGTCAGAGGTCAGATCTTCAGCTCAGAGAGGAACAGAGGTCAGAGGTCATATCTTCAGCTCAGAGAGGAACAGAGGTCAGAGGTCAGATCTTCAGCTCAGACAAAGAACGTATATTTACAAGAAGTGAAAGCCAATAGAACGTTCCATTGCAACACCAGCGCCCAGCAGCAGCGCTACGCTTCCGCCATTTTGGGGTGAAAGCCACTCGGCAGTCATATATTATACATATATTTAGTCCAGTGCAGAGGTCATTTTTAGGTTGAAATAATTATGTAAAAAGAGGGGGCAGCGCCAGATAATGTTTAACGCAGGTGCCGAGGGGGTGCTAGATCATTGACAGGGGGAGCGGCGCACTTATAGCCTATATTGTATACTATACTATTGTTAAATGAGCAAAACTTCAATATTTAATATTCAATAATTTTAATTATCACAACTAAAGTTTTAATTTTACTAAATCGAATAAGCACAACATTTAGCATTCAATCAAATATAGCTATTTAAAGATTTATTCTTTATAATGTTATTTCGACATAATATCTCGTTGCTTCGACATAAATAATATGTGAGTGTGCAACATTATCAGAGAGTAGCCTATTTCTTTTCGTTTGGAATAGTTTCGTTTAAAGATTTAGTTGCAAGCATTATATTTCTCATGTCTGAGGCATATTTCGGTTAATTTATGATGAGATTCGCTCAAGTTCACGAGCACTGCAAGTGACCGCGCCGTATGTCATGATTATATTGTCTGCTATATTTGCTTATTTATTAAATCCAGGTAATTGGTTGATTATTATTATTATTTTTTTAAATTAAGATACAATTTACACAAAACGAAATTAATTTTAGAGAAAGGCTTTCTACAAAACACAACGTAGGCTAATGAGTCAAAATCATGTATGACCCACTTCATGTCTCCCGATATCATATCCTACTCATGCTGTTCACTTTTCATAATGAACATGGGGAAAAACATTATAATATTTGAACAAATATGACACTAAATGCGCTTATTTTGGCTACAACAACACGTATACAGTAGTAGGCCTACAGACTCTCTATTTGTACAACTATTAGGCCTATATAACAGCAATAGAAATAGCTTTACAGTAAACTTCTTATATCGTATATTAATGACCGTTAAAGCAAGAGTATGTAAACAAAAACAAAAACACTGTACAAAATTGTGGCAATTATAGGATAACGGACACAGCAATGCATCATGTTCAGGGGATTAAAACGTACAAAATATATTTCAGGCCAAGTGGAGTTGGTAACTAATAATAGTAGTAAATGTGTAAAGTTGCATAAAATGGAAATATTCAATAATGCAAGAAAAAACTACCTCAAAAAACTGTTACCTGTGCTGTTGTCCAGTAACTCCCGTTGGAATCTTCATCCCAAAATGGCGGCCGCGCTACCGAAGCGCCACCTAGTGGCTGTTACCAGAAAAGCATCAGAGTTTCGCCTCTTGCGCTTCTATACTCTTTGGCTCAGAGAGGAACAGAGGTCAGAGGTCAGAACTTCAGCTCAGAGAGGAACAGAGGTCAGATCTTCAGCTCAGAGATGAACAGAGGTCAGAGGTCAGATCTTCAGCTCAGAGAGGAACAGAGGTCAGAGGTCAGAACTTCAGCTCAGAGAGGAACAGAGGTCAGAGGTCAGATCTTCAGCTCAGAGAGGAACAGAGGTCAGAGGTCAGAACTTCAGCTCAGAGGAACAGAGGTCAGAGGTCAGATCTTCAGCTCAGAGAGGAACAGAGGTCAGAGGTCAGAACTTCAGCTCAGAACCGTGTGTTTTATACGAGGACCAGAGAAAAAACACTAAACTACCAAACAGTGCACATGAAACCTACTGGTGGAATAACCCAACTGCAGAAAGAGTCAGTGTCTTACTGGTGGCGTAACCCAACTGCAGAAAGAGTCAGTGTCTTACTGGTGGAATAACCCAACTGCAGAAAGAGTCAGTGTCTTACTGGTGGCGTAACCCAACTGCAGAAAGAGTCAGTGTCTTACTGGTGGAATAATTCAATTCAATTCAATTCAAGTTTATTTGTATAGCGCTTTTCACAATACACATTGTCTCAAAGCAGCTTTACAGAAAGTGCATTTCAGAAATGTACAAAGAAAAATACAGTTAGTTAATCATGTATAAATTTAGGCATAACATATCGCCGGTGTTTAGTCGTCTCTTCACAGGCGTCGAGTCGTCTCTCCACAGGCGTTTAGTCGTCTCTCCACCGGCGTTTAGTCGTCTCTCCACAGGTGTTGGGGCATCTGAAGTCTTCGTGAGAGGCTGGATACAAACTGGAGCTGACGAACGCTATTTACCTCGACTAGCGTCCCGAGATAACAGCAGAAAGACAGATGGGAAATAATTAGCATAGCTGATGTTCATAATATTAATGCATTCGAACTGATTCAGAAGTAGTATAAAAGGTAAGCATTAAGTGAATGCTTGGTTAAAGAGATGCGTCTTTAATCTAGTTTTAAACTGGGACAGCGAGTCTGAGTCTCGAACAATATCAGGAAGGCTATTCCAGAGTTTAGGAGATAAATGTGAGAACGCCCTCCCTCCTTTAGTAGACTTAGATATCCTAGGAACGACCAGAAGCCTCGAATTTTGTGATCTTAAAGAGCGCGATGGATTGTAGGGCGATAGAAGGTCTGTTAAATACACAGGAGCTAAACCATTTAGAGCTTTATAAGTCAATAGTAATACTTTGTAATTGATACGGAACTTAATAGGTAACCAGTGTAGAGATGATAAAATTGGTGTTATATGATCATATTTTCTTGATCTAGTAAGAACTCTAGCGGCTGCATTTTGGACTAACTGTAGCTTGTTTATTGAGGATGCAGGACAACCAGCTAATAAAGCCTTACAGTAATCTAGTCTCGAGGTCATGAATGCATGAACTAACTTTTCTGCATCTGAAACAGATAGCATGTTACGTAGCTTAGCAATGTTTCTAAGGTGGAAAAAGGCTGTTCTTGTAACATATGAGATATGATTTTCGAAAGTCAAGTTGCGGTCTAGTATAACACCCAGGTCTTTTACTGTAGTGGATAAAGTAACAGGACATCCTTCTAAATTAAAGTTGTATTGTAAGGGATTTTGTGGGTAGTTTTTTGGACCAATAAGTAATACCTCCGTTTTATTTGAATTTAATAGCAGGAAATTACACGTCATCCAGCATTTTATATCTTTTAGACACTCTGTCAAGTTAGATAAGTTAGTGTTTTCATCTGGTCGTGATGAGATATATAATTGAGTGTCATCAGCATAACAGTGAAAACTAATTCCATGTTTTCTTATAGTATTACCAAGTGGCAGCATATATATTGAGAATAGCAGAGGGCCTAGGACAGATCCTTGCGGCACTCCATAGTCTACTGATGTTATCTTTGATTTTTCCCCATTTAAACAGACGAAATGGTAACGGTCTGATAAGTACGATCTAAACCAGCTTAATGCCTGTCCCTGAACACCAGTGTAGTTTTGTAGTCGATCTAAGAGTATTTTATGATCTATAGTGTCGAACGCGGCGCTAAGATCAAGTAGAACTAGTATTGAGATACAGCCTTGGTCAGAGGCTAAGAGTAAATCATTTGTAATTTTAACTAGCGCAGTTTCTGTGCTATGATGCGGTCTGAATCCCGACTGAAATTTTTCGTAGATATCATTTTTTTGCAAGAAAGAGTACAATTGAGCGGACACAATCTTTTCTAGTATTTTAGACATAAATGGAAGATTTGAGATGGGTCTGTAATTTGCTAGGTTATTTGGATCTAATTGCGGTTTCTTAATGAGAGGTTTTATTACTGCCAGCTTGAATATTTTTGGAACGTGACCTAAAAATAAAGACGAGTTAATAATATTGAGAAGAGGCTCTTCCACTACAGGTAACACTTCTTTAAGTAGTTTAGTGGGTATTGGATCTAATAAACATGTTGTTGGTTTAGATGCAATGATTAGTTTATTTAGTTCTTCCTGTCCTATAGTTGTAAAGCGGTTTAGTTGTTCTAGAGGGGCCATAATTGAGGCCGAGTCATAAGACACCATAGAGGATTGTACATTTACAATTGTGTTTCGGATGCTTTCTATTTTCTCATTGAAGTAATTCATAAAATCATTACTACTATATTGTAACGGAATATTTTGCTCTGGAGATGTCTGATTATTTGTTAGTCTAGCCACGGTGTTAAATAAAAACCTTGGATTATTTTGGTTATTTTCAATTAGTTTGCAGATATGCTCAGCCCTGGCTGATTTTAGAGCCCTTTTATAACGTGACATACTGTCTTTCCACGCGATTCTGAAGACCTCTAAATTAGTTCGTTTCCATTTACGCTCTAAGTTACGAGTTTCTCTCTTGATAGCATGCGTAGCACTGTTGTACCATGGTGTTTTAGTTTTCTCTCTAACCTTTTTTAATCTAATTGGTGCAACAATATCTAGTGTACTAGAGAAAATGTTGCTCATACTGCTAGTCATTTCCTCTAGTTCATCTGTTTGTTTGGGTTTACTGAGCAGCTGAGATAGATCAGGTAAGCTATTTGAGAATCTATCTATAGTGGTTGGAAGGATTGTTCTGCCTGGTCTATAACGTGGTGCAACATGACAAATTTCAGCAGTGCGTATTATGCAAGTTACCATGTAATGATCAGTGAGATCGTCACTTTGCGGTATAATATCTATATCGGTTGGATCGGTTCCATATGAAATAATTAAATCTAGTGTATGATTTAGACGATGAGTGGGACCACTGACGTTTTGCTTCACCCCAAAAGAGTTTAATAGATCTGTAAACGCAGCCCCTAACGCATCATTTGTATTATCTACGTGTATGTTAAAGTCGCCAATAATTATTGCTTTATCGACATTGACCAATAGGTCTGAGAGAAAGTCTGCAAAATCTTTTAGGAAATCAGTATATGGCCCTGGAGGTCTATATACGGTAGCCAGGGCTAGAGATAATAAGGATTTCTTTCTTACATCTAAGAGCGTAACATTTAGCACAAGTACTTCAAACGAATTAAACCTATGACAAGTTTTCTGAGTAACATTAAGAATATCTCTATAGATTGTTGCAACACCGCCGCCACGACCGATCAGACGGGGCTCATGCTTATAACAGTATCCTGGTGGAGTAGACTCATTTAGACCGAAATAATCATTTGGTTTAAGCCAGGTTTCAGTAAGGCACAGAACATCGAAATTATTATCTGTGACCATTTCATTTACAATAACCGCCTTAGGTGTGAGCGATCTAATGTTTAGAAGACCTAGCTTTAGAAATTGTTTTTGTTCACTGATATTTAGATTTTCTGGTTTAATTACAATAATATTCTTGCTAGATCTTACAGTAGATTTGTTGTTTGGCTTCACTAAGCGAGGAATAGACACAGTTTCTATATAATGTTCTACATTGGTACTTATATCAATTAAGTTGGGACAGCAAAGACTATGATTTGGACTTTGACTTACTAGTCAGATGGTGTGTAGCGTCTTGGAGATGTTGTCCGACAGAACAGCCGCTCCGACTCTGCTGGGGTGCAGACCATCAGGACGGAAGAGCCTAGGTCGCTCCCAAAACAGATTCCAATTATTTACAAAGAGCAGTTTCTGTTCATTACACCATGACATTAACCATTCATTTAAAGCAAATAATCTACTGAACCTTTCTTGTCCAAGTCGGTACGTGGGAAGCGGTCCAGACACGACGATCGTTGCTCTAGGCGATGTGCTGCGTACCGTCTCGATCAGGCTCCTGTAGTCCTTCTTCAGAACCTCCGTCTGCCGCAGCCTGATGTCGTTCGTTCCCGCGTGCAGCACGACAGCTCCGACGCGCTCGTCACCGTTCAGGATCTCGGGAACCTGCGCAGCGACATCAAGAACACGAGCACCAGGAAAGCAGTGAGTGCGCACCTTACCTTTACCCGAGGTAGCACGGACATGGCGGACCATGGAAGTGCCGATGATCACGGCGTCGTCGCGTTCCGACTCGCGAAGAGGGGAGAAGCGGTTCCGGGTGGAGATCTCGAAGACCGGGAGGGGCGGAGAGGTTCTTGCTCTGGTCCTGGCTCGTGTCGTGACCCAGGGTGCAGGAGTGATTGAAGGCAGAGATGATCGCGTCCTCCTGGGCAGAGAAACGCACGGAGTAGACGAAGTCGGAGTCAAAGTCACAAAGTTACTAACCACTGACTTGTGAGCATCGGCGCGTGATGTTTCAAGCGCTGATCGCCGATCTCGCAGCTCGGCTTGCTTCTCCAGCAGAACACGAATCTGCTTCTCCACCGACTCCAGCTCCAATCGTACCGAAATCAGCTCGAATGTGTCCTCACCTGCACTCAGAGGTAACGTTAGACACACATCCGATATGTTCGCCATTATAACAGATGAACAGTAAATTAGTAGTAATAGTAATCAGTAAAGCAATCCGATTGTTTTTTTTTTTTTTTATAAGGAATAGTATCGAGGAAAGGTTCACATGATATAAAAATAGAAAGTGCCTGTTTACAATTGAGTGGTAAAGAAGAAAATCAAGGATTAATGAATCAATTCGACGGAGCTCCAAACACAAACACAGACCGCACGCAGATGTGCTTATGCCCCGTTGATGCAGGCTCTAAGCACAATCAACGTGTGTCTGTACTTTCAGAGAAGCTTTCAGAGAAACGGGTGTAAAAGATGAGACGACGCTCGAATAGGCGCGAGGCCACGCGTGAAATGCTAGCGGGCTAAAGGCTAGTAGCCGAGATTCGGAAAGTTGGATCTAAGTAGCGATATCAAAGCAATCCGATTGTTTTTTACAAGGAATATTATCGAGGATAAGTTCACGTATTAAGTTATATATTATCGAGAATAACCCAACTGCAGAAAGAGTCAATGTCTTACTGGAGGAATAACCCAACTGCAGAAAGAGTCAGTGTCTTACTGGTGGCGTAACCCAACTGCAGAAAGAGTCAGTGTCTTACTGGTGGCGTAACCCAACTGCAGAAAGAGTCAGTGTCTTAATGGTGGAATAACCCAACTGCAGAAAGAGTCAATGTCTTACTGGAGGAATAACCCAACTGCAGACAGAGTCAGTGTCTTACTGGAGGAATAACCCAACTGCAGAAAGAGTCAATGTCTTACTGGTGGAATAACCCAACTGCAGAAAGAGTCAATGTCTTACTGGTGGCGTAACCCAACTGCAGAAAGAGTCAGTGTCTTACTGGTGGCGTAACCCAACTGCAGAGAGAGTCAGTGTCTTACTGGTGGAATAACCCAACTGCAGAAAGAGTCAATGTCTTACTGGTGGAATAACCCAACTGCAGAAAGAGTCAGTGTCTTACTGGAGGAATAACCCAACTGCAGAAAGAGTCAATGTCTTACTGGTGGAATAACCCAACTGCAGAAAGAGTCAGTGTCTTACTGGTGGAATAACCCAACTGCAGAAAGAGTCAGTGTCTTACTGGTGGCGTAACCCAACTGCAGAAAGAGTCAGTGTCTTACTGGTGGCGTAACCCAACTGCAGAAAGAGTCAGTGTCTTAATGGTGGAATAACCCAACTGCAGAAAGAGTCAATGTCTTACTGGAGGAATAACCCAACTGCAGACAGAGTCAGTGTCTTACTGGAGGAATAATCCCAACTGCAGAAAGAGTCAATGTCTTACTGGTGGAATAACCCAACTGCAGAAAGAGTCAATGTCTTACTGGTGGCGTAACCCAACTGCAGATACTGGTGGCGTAACCCAACTGCAGAAAGAGTCAGTGTCTTACTGGTGGAATAACCCAACTGCAGAAAGAGTCAATGTCTTACTGGAGGAATAACCCAACTGCAGAAAGAGTCAGTGTCTTACTGGTGGCGTAACCCAACTGCAGAAAGAGTCAGTGTCTTACTGGTGGCGTAACCCAACTGCAGAAAGAGTCAGTGTCTTAATGGTGGAATAACCCAACTGCAGAAAGAGTCAATGTCTTACTGGAGGAATAACCCAACTGCAGACAGAGTCAGTGTCTTACTGGAGGAATAACCCAACTGCAGAAAGAGTCAATGTCTTACTGGTGGAATAACCCAACTGCAGAAAGAGTCAATGTCTTACTGGTGGCGTAACCCAACTGCAGAAAGAGTCAGTGTCTTACTGGTGGCGTAACCCAACTGCAGAAAGAGTCAGTGTCTTACTGGTGGAATAACCCAACTGCAGAAAGAGTCAATGTCTTACTGGTGGAATAACCCAACTGCAGAAAGAGTCAGTGTCTTACTGGAGGAATAACCCAACTGCAGAAAGAGTCAATGTCTTACTGGTGGAATAACCCAACTGCAGAAAGAGTCAGTGTCTTACTGGTGGAATAACCCAACTGCAGAAAGAGTCAGTGTCTTACTGGTGGAATAACCCAACTGCAGAAAGAGTCAATGTCTTACTGGAGGAATAACCCAACTGCAGAAAGAGTCAGTGTCTTACTGGAGGAATAACCCAACTGCAGAAAGAGTCAATGTCTTACTGGTGGAATAACCCAACTGCAGAAAGAGTCAATGTCTTACTGGAGGAATAACCCAACTGCAGAAAGAGTCAGTGTCTTACTGGAGGAATAACCCAACTGCAGAAAGAGTCAGTGTCTTACTGGTGGCGTAACCCAACTGCAGAAAGAGTCAGTGTCTTACTGGTGGCGTAACCCAACTGCAGAAAGAGTCAGTGTCTTACTGGTGGAATAACCCAACTGCAGAAAGAGTCAATGTCTTACTGGAGGAATAACCCAACTGCAGAAAGAGTCAGTGTCTTACTGGAGGAATAACCCAACTGCAGAAAGAGTCAATGTCTTACTGGTGGAATAACCCAACTGCAGAAAGAGTCAATGTCTTACTGGAGGAATAACCCAACTGCAGAAAGAGTCAATGTCTTACTGGAGGAATAACCCAACTGCAGAAAGAACGGTAACACTTTACTTGAAGGGGTGTGCATTAGATTGACATGACACATGTTATGAATATGAAGGAAGTTTTATGCATGTTTGTGACAACTGTCATTAAGTGTCTTTCGCTCAATTATGACATTTTTAATGCAAATATGACATTGTTTGTGATGTCTTTGTTATGACAACTTGACATTACTAAGACAACTTTTTATTATTTATTTTTATTAGACAATTAGATTAATTATCTAACTTAAGAAACCACTTAGCTTTATTGGTTAACATTACATTAAACTGTCAGGTGGTTTTGACATTGGCTGTCATTCAAATTCAATGTGTACCACTGTAGTAAAATATTAATGACACAGTTATAATGACCTCATGACAGCCAACGTCAAAACCTTAACATGACAGTTTAACTTAATTTAATGTCAAGTTGTCATGACAAAGATGTCATAATAAAGATGTCGTGTCATAATAAAAACATCTCAAACAATGTCATATTTGCATTCAAAATGTCATTATTGAGCGAAAGACACTTAAAGTCCCTGTAAAGGCAATTTAAAAAAAAAATTCTAAACACATTATAAATGTTAGAGATGTATTGCTAAAACATATTACAAAGACTGTGAACTGTGAAGTACTGAATTGTGGAGTTAGACCGTTAAACAGTTTTTCACCATTGCTATTTTCCGGATTTTCTGGGCGGGGCTAAAACGGGGACTCGATGACGCACTGGAGCCCCCGAGCTCCTGGACACGCCCCTACTTGATGACGCACTGGAGCCGCTGAGGCCGCTCAATCGCGAGTTACTGTCAGTACTATTATTAGTAACAGCCTACAGATTGCTAGCTAGCTAGCTATGCCTTCGTCACGGAAATGCGTACTACCTGGATGCGATCACCGGATCACACAAACGGATCGGTGTCCTTATTTAAATTTCCGAAAAACGATTACATCAAGAAGAAGTGGATTAATTTTGTGAAGAGACACCTTGATGGAGAGCTGAGGATCACCGCCAAAACCCACCTCTGTAAGTGATCATTTTACACGATAGTTGTATAAACTTTAGTCGGAGACAACTGCGATTCACTGATAATCCGCTGTTACTGGTGAATGGGGCCGAACTGACTCCCGCCTCGGCATTCATTCTCCCGTCGCGCCGACAACTGGTGCCATCATCGGCAGTGCGTGCCCACCGTGCGAGCGTTCATTCCGGCTGTAGAGTTGAGTGTGGCGACGGTCGGCAGCAAGCTTTCCCGCGAGTGGGCGTGGTTTCAGCGCAGCCAGCGGACACACCCCCAGCGTTTGAGAGCAGAGACTACTGCTCATTTTT
>CM070840.1:620306-652806 GCA_036326025.1 Chrosomus eos
GTCGAGTTGGTCGAGTTGGTCGGGGTGGTCGAGGTGGTCGAGGTGGTCGAGGTGGTCGGGTGGTCGAGTTGGTCGAGGTGGTCGAGGTGGTCGAGGTGGTCGGGGTGGTCGAGTTGGTCGAGTTGGACGAGTTGGTCGGTGGTCGAGTTGGTCGAGCTGATAGATCGAGTTGGTCTTGTCAACTTGGTCAACAACTTGTCAACACATTTTCATTGTGATGCACACGTGCTGCATAATGTGAGCACAGGTAGCAAAAGTCAAACACAATAAAGCACATGTGTCATGAGATGCTAAGGTGGTCGGGTTGGTCGAGGTGGTCGAGTTGGTCGAGTTGTTCGAGGGTCGGGTGGTCGAGTTGGTCGAGGAGTTCGGGTGGTCGAGGTGGTCGAGTTGGTCGAGGTGGTCGGGGTGGTCGAGTTGGTCGAGGTGGTCGGTGTCGGGTGGTCGAGGTGGTCGAGGTTGGTCGAGTGGTCGAGGTGGTCGGGGTGGTCGGGTGGTCGGGTGGTCGAGGTGGTCGAGTTGGTCGAGTTGGTCGAGGTGGTCGGGGTGGTCGGGGTGGTCGAGGTGGTCGAGTTGGTCGAGGTGGTCGGGGTGGTCGAGGTGGTCGAGTTGGTCGAGGTGGTCGGGTGTGGTCGGGGTGGTCGAGGTGGTCGAGTTGGTCGGGGTGGTCGAGGTGGTCGGGGTGGTCGAGGTGGTCGAGGTGGTGGTCGAGGTGGTCGCGGTGGTCGAGGTGGTCGAGGTGGTCGGGGTGGTCGAGGTGGTCAGGGTGGTCGAGGTGGTCGAGGTGGTCGGGGTGGTCGAGTTGGTCGAGGTGGTCGGGGTGGTCGAGTTGGTCGAGTTGGTCGAGGTGGTCGAGGTGGTCGGGGTGGTCGAGTTGGTCGAGTTGGTCGAGGTGGTCGGGGTGGTCGGAGTGATCGGGGTGGTCGAGGTGGTCGAGGTGGTCGAGTTGGTCGAGGTGGTCGAGGTGGTCGAGGTGGTCGAGGTGGTCCGGGTGGTCGAGTTGGTCAAATTGGTTGAGGTGGTCAGCGAAGACAAAGAACAGTAATATCTGATGAAATCAGAGCTACTGTGATTGAACATGTTCTTGTCCATGGTATGAGCATGAGGGAGGCTGGACAAAGGGTACAACCAAACATCAGTAGATTCACTGTGTCCACCATAATTCGAAGATTTAGAGAAGAGAATATGTAATTACCTTTTTTGATATAGTACATTATAGTACATTTATGTAAATGTTGACAGCAATTACTGTATGACATACTATATACTGTACCACAGTATACTGTAAGTAAATATATGTTTCAGTACATCACTGTACCAATGTACAATGGTCTAACTGTTTGTAGGCCTAGTATTCCATGTATATTTTTGTACTTTATTTTTAGTACATGGGCTTACTGTACACAAGTGGCAAACGCATACGATTTCTGTTTGTTTTTACAAGTGCTGTGTAAATGCACAAGATTTCTTTTTTGTCTTTTTGTACAGGTGCTAAATGAACAGTTTTTTTTTTTTTGCAACATGCATTTAGCCTACAGTGAACAATAAAGATTTATTTCTCCAGCTTCATGTCCTGAGCATTGTGTTTTCTATTTTTCTACGTAGTGTTTAGTGACTGTTCAGTAGTGTTTTTAATTTTGATTGACTCGGGGCACGATTTGACAACATAGTTCAGTTTTGAGCACAGATTGAACTGTTTTGAGGTGAAAGTTTGGTTTTGCAAGAAGAGTCTGAGGTTTTGTGAATGTAGCTTGAAAATTGGGTTTGTGTTCACAGTTTAGAGAAAAGGAGAGCAGCTTTCAAGAAATGTGTCTTAGTAATCGAGAAAAACTGTAATCACTCACATGACAACAATTAATTGCCATTTTCTCATTTGATTCTTCCAGTGATGCTTGTCCAGTTCATTCACTGCACCAGAACCACTGCTGAACGATGTCTCTCATGTGACGATCACAAAAAGGATTTTCCTTTAGTGGCAGAACGAGCAGAACACATGCCTGCAACACAACAGAGAGAGAGAAAGAGAGAGAGAGAGAGAGAGAGAGATAGAGAGAGAGAGAGAGAGAGAGAGAGAGAGAGGAGAGAGAGAGAGAGAGAGAGAGAGAGAGAGAGAGAGAGGGAGAGAGAGAGAGGGAGAGAGAGAGTTTAGATGGAGAGAGAGAGAGAGAGAGGTGAGATGGAGAGAGAGAGAGAGAGAGGTGAGATGGAGAGAGAGAGAGAGGGGAGAGAGAGAGAGAGAGAGAGAGAGAGGTGAGATGGAGAGAGAGAGAGCGAGAGAGAGCGAGAGCCTCAGGGATGAGGGAAGGGGCGAGCGAGAGAGAGAGAGAGAGAGAGGAGAGGGAGAGAGAGGAGAGAGAGAGAGAGAGAGGTGAGATGGAGAGAGAGAGGGGGGGAGAGAGAGAGAGAGAGAGAGAGGGAGGGAGGGAGAGATGAGAGGGAGAGAGAGAGAGAGAGAGAAAGAAAGAGAGAGAGAGAGCCTCAGGGATGAGGGAAGGGGGCGAGCGAGAGTGAAAGAGAGAGAGCGAGAGCGAGAGCGAGAGCGAGAGCGAGAGCGAGAGCGAGAGCCTCAGGGATGAGGGAAGGGGGCGAGCGAGAGCTGTTGTTGTTGTGAGGCTCGGCACTGCTGGAGATCATGTTTGTGTTTGGCTCTCGTCGTCCGTTGCGTTCGGTCCCTGCTGAGCAGATCTGAGGCCGCATGTGTTCATGGTTTGAGGCCGCATGTCAAACAGCTGATCTCGGTCTCTCTGGGCGCAGAAGCACACGCGTTTGTGTCTGTCAGTGATAGATCAGCATCACTGCAGTGCTTTAACTGCCGGAGTCACTCACAGGCCATGACACTGGATAAATGCAGCGTTTACATGCGGCGCTTCACTAACATGCATATCCTTCTCCTTGATTTGGGCGGTACAACACAGTCAGCGCATTCAAATATAAAACATTAATACTTTTAAGGTTTTACTTTAATGTCGACATGAAAGGGAAGTTGCGCTGGTCTCTTCTCCTCTATTGTGTCGTATATCCGAGTGAAACGCTTCAGGAACAAAAACAAATGTGGGCGGGGCTTGATTTTGTCTGCGTGAAATTCATGGAGGGTTGTGGTCTGCTATTGGTGGATCAGATGTGAGTGACAGGTTGCCCTGCCCTCAGTTACTGAAGCTCTGTCCTCATCCTGGGGGATCTGCTGCATTTGACACAGTTATTCACCAGATCCATGATGGAGGATTGAGGATCTCGGTAACAGCACTCCAGTGGTTCAGGTCTTCCCTCTCAGCAGCTCCTTCAGTGTGTGGTGGAGGATTGAGGCATCTGAGACCGTCATCTAGCTACTGGAGTGCCTCAGGGCTCAGTGCTGGGACCGCTTCTCTTTTACATCTACATGTCATCACTGGCATCTGTCAATTAGAAACATGTTTTTCCCATCAGTGCTACCACTGATGACACACAACTCTACCTCTCACTCCAGCCGGATAATCCGACGGTATCCGACTTTCCTGCTGGATGAAGGACCATGACCTTCAACTCAAGCTCTTGTTGTATCCAGACTGGACTATAGTAATGCTCTCTCCCTCCAGCATCGGTCACACCTCTACAACTGATCCAGAAGCTGCAGTAAGAGTGTGTTTATCAAGCAGAAGAGACACACGTCACTCCTCTACTCGTTCCCAACAGCCTCTCGCATCAGATTCAAGGCACTGAAGCTTTCCTGCAGAACAGCACTGGCTCTGCTCCTCTATATCTAAACTTTCTGCTACAGATCTACTGTCTCCAGAAGCCGGAGTTCTGCAAGTGAACGGCGTCTTGTAGTGCATCATTGTGGATAAAAGCGTCTGCTAAATGATTAAATGTACATGTAATATCGTTATCAGAGAAGAGAAGAAGAGGAATATATTCTGATTCAAGATTATCAGGAACATGGTTTTCACACAATAATGACGTACACCGATATATCACAATATTGATAAATCATTTAGAATAAATGTTCCAATATTCCATAAAAAAACAAGAATTGGCTGTTTTGATTTAATGGTGACTTTAAACTCATTTTAGTAAGTGAATCTGAATATGTAAAATTAAAGATGGCTCGAGAGAATCCACAACATCACAGCTGAGATCTATGAAAGTACAGAGCCGTAGATGAACACTTCTGTAGAGAAAACTCTCATTACTAGGCCTGGGAAATATATTACTGGGAATTACTGATTTGATATGCATTGTATTTTTATATATTTTGGCTCTTAATGAGAATGCTGATTTCAGTTTAGCTACTTAAAATATTACATTTACACAGACATCAATAAGAGGAACAGTAAGAGGAACAATAAGAGGAACAGTAAGAGGACACATGCTGCAGAAATACTTGCTTTTTAATCGTATCAAGCTTTTGTCATCATTTATTAGCATTTTAAACTGGTTTAGACTTTGCAGGAGGCAGAAAGAACACGCAGGAGTCAGAATAGAACACGCATGAGAGTCAGAAAGAACACGCATGAGTCAGAAAGAAACACGCAGGAGTCAGAATAGAACACGCTCATGAACGAGAGTCAGAAAGAACACGCAGAGTCAGAAAGAACACGCATGAGTCAGAAAGAACACGCAGGAGATATAAAGAACACGCATGAGTCAGAAAGAACAGCTGATCAGAAGAACTGCATGAGTCAGAAAGAACACGCATGAGTCAGAAAGAACAGCAGAGACAGATAAGAAGACACGCAGTGAGTCAGAAAGAACACGCATGAGTACAAGAAAGAACACGCAGTGAGTCAGAAAGAACACGCAGGAGTCAGAAAGAACACCGCAGGTGAGTCAGAAAGAACACGCAGGAGTCAGAAAGAACACGCATGAGTCAGAAAGAACACGCAGGAGTCAGAAAGAACACGCAGGAGTCAGAAAGAACACAGCAGAGTCAGAAAGAAACACGCAGGAGTCAGAAAGAACAGCAGGAGTCAGAAAGAACACGCATGGAGTCAGAAAAACACAGAGTCAGAAAGAACACGATGAGTCAGAAAGAACACGCATGAGTCAGAAAGAACACGCAGGAGTCAGAAAGACACGCAGAGTCAGAAAGAACAGCAGGAGTCAGAAAGAACACACATGAGTCAGAAAGAACACGCATGAGTCAGAAAGAACACCATGAGTCAGAAAGAACACGCATGAGTCAGAAAGAACACGCAGGAGTCAGAAAGAACACGCATGAGTCAGAAAGAACACGCAGAGTCAGAAAGAAACGCATGAGTCAGAAAGAACACGCAGGAGTCAGAAAGAACACGCAGGAGTCAGAAAGAACACCAGGAGTCAGAAAGAACACGCATGAGTCAGAAAGAAACACGCATGAGTCAGAAAGAACAGCAGGAGTCAGAAAGAGAAACACGCATGAGTCAAAACAGAACACACAGGAGTCAGAAAAACACGCATGAGTCAGAAAGAACACGCAGGAGTCAGAAAGAACACGCATGAGTCAGAAAGAACACGCAGGAGTCAGAAAGAAACAAGCAGGAGTCAGAAAGAACACGCAGTGAGTCAGAACAGAACACGCATGAGTCAGAAAGAACACGCAGGAGTCAGAAAGAACACGCAGGAGTCAGACAGAACACGCATGAGTCAGAAAGAACACGCAGGAGTCAGAAAGAAAAAGCAGAGTCAGAAAGAACACGCATGAGTCAGAAAGAACACGCATGAGTCAGAAAGAACACGCATGAGTCAGAAAGAACACGCAGGAGTCAGAAAGAACCGCATGAGTCAGAAAGAACACGCAGGAGTCAGAAAGAAACCGCAGGAGTCAGAAAGAACACGCAGGAGTCAGAAAGAACACGCAGGAGTCAGAAAGAACGCCAGGAGTCAGAAAGAACAGCGCAGGAGTCAGAAAGAACACGCAGGAGTCAGAAAGAACACGCAGGAGTCAGAAAGAAACACGCAGGAGTCAGAAAGAACCGCAGGAGTCAGAAAGAACACGCAGGAGTCAGAAAGAACACGCATGAGTCAGAAGAACACGCAGGAGAAGGCATGCATGAGTCAGAAAGAACATGCATGAGTCAGAAAGAGCACGCAGGAGTCAGAAAGAACACGCATGAGTCAGAAAGAGCACGCAGGAGTCAGAAAGAACACGCATGAGATCAGAAAGAACACGCAGGAGTCAGAAAGAACACGCAGGAGTCAGAAAGAGCATGCATGAGTCAGAAAGAGCATGCATGAGTCAGAAAGAGCACGCAGGAGTCAGAAAGAACACGCATGAGTCAGAAAGAGCACGCAGGAGTCAGAAAGAACACGCATGAGTCAGAAAGAACACGCAGGAGTCAGAAAGAGCACGCATGAGTCAGAAAGAACACGCATGAGTCAGAAAGAACACGCAGGAGTCAGAAAGAACACGCATGAGTCAGAAAGAACAAGCAGGAGTCAGAAAGAACAAGCAGGAGTCAGAAAGAACACGCAGGAGTCAGAAAGAACACGCATGAGTCAGAAAGAACAAGCAGGAGTCAGAAAGAACACGCAGGAGTCAGAAAGAGCATGCATGAGTCAGAAAGAACACGCATGAGTCAGAAAGAACATGCATGAGTCAGAAAGAGCACGCAGGAGTCAGAAAGAACACGCATGAGTCAGAAAGAACAAGCAGGAGTCAGAAAGAACACGCATGAGTCAGAAAGAGCACGCATGAGTCAGAAAGAACACGCATGAGTCAGAAAGAACACGCATGAGTCAGAAAGAGCACGCAGGAGTCAGAAAGAACACACAGGAGTCAGAAAGAGCACGCATGAGTCAGAAAGAACACGCAGGAGTCAGAAAGAACACGCATGAGTCTGTTGCTGAGATGTGTGTTGCTGAGTTGTGTGTTGCTAAGTTGTGTGTTGCTGAGTTGTGTGTTGTTGAGTTGTGTGTTGTTTGTTGCTGAGTTGTGTGTTGCTGAGTTGTGTGTTGCTGAGTTGTGTGTTGCTGAGTTGTGTGTTGCTGAGTTTTGTTTTGTGTGTTGCTGAGTTGTGTGTTGCTGAGTTGTGTTTTGTGTGTTGCTGAGTTGTGTGTTGCTGAGTTGTGTGTTGCTGAGTTGTGTGTTGTGTGTTGCTGAGTTGTGTGTTGCTGAGTCGTGTGTTGCTTAGTCCGACTGACCCCAGATCAGACGCACTAAGTTTCTCCATGGGAAATCCAGCTGCTGATTCCCAGATAACTCCCCGTTTCCCGAGAGAGAGCCGTCGGTTCTGTGACTGCACACACACACACACACACACACACACACACACACACACACACACACTGACACACACACACACACACACGCACGCACGCACGCACGCACGCACGCACGCACGCACGCACACACACACACACACACACACACACACACACACACACTCTCTCTCTCTCTCTAGTCATCCAAAAACATCGCAAATATATTTATCCATATATCAATTAATCACAGATTGTTATATATTAAATCATTTTATAACTGTACCATATATCTCTTAATTTCTTTTATAACGGTTTTAATTTTCCTTGCTTTTATTTGATTATTTTAATGCCTTTCTGTAAAGCACTTTATATGATGATGTGCTGTATAAACTAGCGTTTCTCAGTAAAGGAGTCTGAATGTTTGTGAGCCGTTATAAACACAACATCTCTGATGCTGTCAGTTTCAGTAAATCTGGATGTTTTCCTTCGCTCTTATTATGCTGTTCTGTGGCGGAGTGTTTCCTAGTGTTTCCTCCGTGTTTCTCTGGAGTTTTCATTCCCGGAGAAGATCTTCAGATCTCAGACGCTCGTCTCTGTGGAGAAGCAAGAAGAAAACGTCCCCAAAGAGTGTGTGTTATTTATTTATTTAGACATTACACTGCAGTGGAAAACATCACGGCCTGAAGGGTTACACACTATATATAATCTTCTGCATTTATGACATAATGTTCCACAATCAGAGAGAAAACTATTTGGAATATTCCTGAATAAATCATCACATTTTTATTATTAAGTCCATTTCTGACACACTAAAAAAAGGCAAAATTATGGCAGTCATAATTATGAGATAAAGTCAAAATGATGACATACTAAGTCTGATTAAATGTTAAAAAGTTGAAATCATGAGATGAAATTTGTATTTTTCACCATTTTCACTCTGTCATAGTTATGATTTACAAAAGCGTGTTTTTTTCAAAGGTGTTTGAAGGTCAGAGACTCTGATGTGAATGACCTCTGACACACACAATCACAGTAACGAGCTAAGATTTAATTTGATTCATTAATTCATGCAGTTCCTTTTGAATCAATATTAACATCAGGATCTGAAGGCTCAGGAGGGGCAGAGAGCAGCTAACAGTAAGTGCAGTGATGTCACTTCCAGTAGTCGCACTCACGGATCGGGATGAAGATATTCCGTCTCCTTCGAATGCTCGTTTTTCCAAACGTTCCCAACATTATTAAATGTTGGCAGGAAATATTGAAACAATTGGACTGGAAAAACCCCAAACAGACTGAAAGTGATTATATAATGTGGAAATGCATGTGTGTTCCTCCTGGAAACGGAGCAAGAGAAGCGCATGATGAACAGATGGAGGAATAAATTACCCTCTGCGCATATTAATGAACGCGTTTGAAAGAAAATATTATTCCCTGCATAAATGAGTGATTTCTGAAGTCTGGAAGAACAGAGAACATGAACACCGGGGCTAGTTGTCACAATCATCACTCAGTGAATATTTCTCTGGTTCATTCCGATAACCATTATATCATAAATTAGGTATCAGTGGAAAATCTAAATCTAAATTCTTCTGTAAAATAGTTCTGAAATTGTACTTGGTTACATATACGCCTTTGATTTTATAGAAATTTTAGAGGCCAAATTATTATTTAACAAGTTACACTGTAAAGCATAAATACAAAAAAGATTTGAAACAGCAGAAATTATTAAAGAAACAATCATTGTTTCGGTCATCAAATATTGCCATAATAAAGCGCATATATCATGTAAGAGCTGTTGTTGGGGATATAATGTGCGTTTGCTCTGATGTGTGTGTCCTTCAGCCTCAGATGGGTTCATCTCTCATGTTCATCTCTCATGCTTTGATTGATCAGAGCTGCATTTCTCTGAGCGTTTCTCACGGAGGATGAAACAAACGCCCACAGGAACATCATTCCTCATGAAACAGGTCATCTGTGGGAGTCTCTCGGGACAGGGAAGATGTTGTGCAGCAGATCCACACGCTTCGGGAAGGCCATGTTTACATTCAGATACACACTGGGGTAGATTTCCTTCAGCACACACACACACACACACACACACACACACACACACACACACACCACACACACACACACACAACACACACACACACACACACACACACACACACAACACACACACACACACACACACACACACACACTCTTCAGATCAATGCTTTATATCTATAAAACACACACACTCTTCGACTGACTCGCGGTAGAACGACTGAAGCCGTCTTTCCACTGCACACGACATTAGCATACGATTGTCACATTTCGCCTCCCAGTGTCAGTCGAACGGAACTTTGAAATTGGTCGTAAAGAAACCGTTACCCTCGGCTATAAAAAATGGTAAAATTAATTATTTTAATGAATGTAATGCATGCATGACTATATACACACAAAACAAATTACCTTCAATACATATAAAATAAAAACATAGTAGTTTTATAGAGCTAATCAATATAAATATTGATTTAATAATTATAAAAAAAACAATTCTGCCATAATTATTAATAACAGACATTTTACAGAAATAGCGTTTACAGAATAACATTAAGAGTAAAATATTGGTAATTCTAGCCTCGTGCTCATAGTTTCGATTAGAATACATCACATCCGGTCGGACGGTCGCATACAGTCTAGGCACAGAAGTTCAGATGTTTTAACGGATCCAAGTTCAAATCGGATCCAAATTTTCCGCATACGCATATGATCGGAACTCCCTGCTGCTCCAGTACTACTGTCCATTGGAAATGAAATACTTCGGCCTGACGTGTCTGACGTTAGTCGATGCAGTGGAAACGGCGGCTACGACTGATCGGGGGGAGAGACAGACTGACTCACGACTGAGCCGACTCGCGGGGAAGGAAACTCGAAATGATTTGACTCCGACTGACTACTCGCGGGGAGATGATACGACTGACTCCGAGACTGACTGCGGGAGGGAACGATGACTCACGAGACTCGCGGGGGAGAACGACGACTCGCGGGAGAACGACTGACTAACGCTGACTCGCGGGAGAACGACTGACTCACGACGACTCGCGGGAGAAGATGTCGACGGGACGACTGACTCACGACCTGACTCGCGGGGAGAATGACTGACTCACGACTGACTCGCGGGGAGAACGACTGACTTGCGGGAGAAACGACTGACTCGGGCAGAACGACCGACTCGCGGGAGAAGATGACACGACTGACTCGCGGTGAGAACGACTGACTCACGACTGACTCGCGGGAGAACGACTGACTCACGATGACTGGGAGAATGATGATCACGACTGACTCGGGAGAACGACGACTCACGACTGACTCGGGGAGAACGACTGACTCAGACGACTCGGGGGAGAACGATGACTCGGGGAGAACGACTGACTCTGGGAGAACGACGACTGGGGAGAACGATCACTCGGGGAGAACGAGATCCGACTGACTGCGGAGAACGACTGACTCGCGGGAGATGGGGAGAAGAGACTCGGGGAAGACGAAGCGACTCCACGACGACTCGGGAGAACGACGACTCGGGGGAGAACGACCGACTCGTGGGAGAACGTATCCGACTGCGGGGAGAACGACCGACTCGCGGTGGGGAACGACTGACTCACGACTGACTCGCGGGAGAACGACCACTCGGGGAGAACGACCGACTCGGCGGGGAGACGACCTGACTCGCGGGGACTGCGGGAGAAACGACTCACGTGCGAAATCGACGGGCGGAGAACGACCGACTCGCGGGGGAATGACTGACTCACGACTGACTGCGGCGAGGAGAACGACCAACTCGCGGGGAGAAGACGACTCGCGACTGACTCGCGGGGAGGAACGACCGACTCGCGGGGGAGAACGAACGCCGACTCGCGGGGAGAACGATCCCGACTCGCGGGGGAGAACGACCAACTCGCGGGAGAACGGACGACCACTCGCGACTGACTCGCGGGAGAACGACCGATCCGGGAGAACGACCGACTCGCGGGAGGAATGACGACTCGCGGGAGAACTGACTCACGACTGACTCGCGGGGAGAACGACCGACTCGCGGGGGAATGACTGACTCGACGACTGACTCCGGGGAGAACGACCAACTCAGGGGAGAACGACCGACTCGCGTGGGACGACGACTCGCGGAGAACGACGACTCGCGGGAGAAGAACGCGGGACGACTGACTGCGGGGGAGAACGACGACTCGAGACGCTCGCGGGAGACGGACCGACTCGCGGGAGACGACGCGGGGAGACTCGCGGGAGAACGACCGACTCGCGGGGACGACGATGACTGCGGACGACGACTCGCGGGGGAAACGACCGACTCGCGGGAGAGACTGACTCCGACTGCTCGCGTGAGAACGACTCGACTCGGGAGAGAACGACCGACTCGGGAGACGACCGACGGGGAGAACGACCGACTCGCGGGAGAACGACCGACTCGCGGGAGAACGAACTGACTCACGACGACTCGCGGGCGAGACTGCGACTGACTGCGTGGGAGAACGACCGACTCGCGGGAGAACGACCGACTCGGGGGGAACGACCGACTCGCGGGGAGAACCCGACTCGCGGGGAGAACACGACTCCGGGAGAACGACCGACTCGCGGAGCGCTGTGGAGAACGATCGAACTCCGGAGATGACTGACTCGCGGGAGAACACCGACTCGCGGGGGAGAACGACCGACTCGCGGGGGAACACCGACTCGCGGTGAGAACGACGACTCGCGGGAGAACGACGACTCGGCGGGAGAACAGATCGCGAATCACGACCGACTCCGGGAGAACCCGACTCGCGGGTGGAGAACGACTCGTGGGAGAAACGACCGGACTCGCGGTGGGAGACGACTCGGGACGCGACTCGGGGGAGAACGACCGACTCGCGGGGAACGACCGACTCGCGGGGGGAACACCGACTCGGGGAGATGACTCACGACTGACTCGCGGGGAGAACGACTGACTGTGGGAGACGACGATCGGACTGACTCGTGGGAGAACGACCGACTCGGGTGAGAACGACCGACTCGCGGGAGAGACAATGACTCATGACCGACTCGCGGGGGGAGAACGACCGACTCGCGGGGGACGACGATCGCGGAGGAATGACCGGCTCGCGGTGGGAACGACCGACTCGCGGGGAGAACCACCGACTCGCGGGAGAACCACGACTCACGGGAGAACCACCGACTCACGGGAGAACGCTCGTGGGAGAACGACCGACTCGCGACTGACTCGCGGGAGAACGACTGACTCGCGGGAGAACCACCGACTCGCGGGAGAACGACCGACTCGCGGGGGAACGACCGACTCGCGGGAGAACGACCGACTCGCGGGGGAACAACTGACTCACGACTGACTCGCGGGAGAACGCTCGTGGGAGAACGACCGACTCGCGACTGACTCGCGGGAGAACGACTGACTCGCGGGAGAACCACCGACTCGCGGGAGAAAGACTGACTCGTGGGAAAACCACCGACTCGCGGGAGAACCACCGACTCGCGGGAGAACGACTGACTCGCGGGAGAACGACCGACTCGCGACTGACTCGCGGAAGAACCACCGACTCGCCGGAGAATGACCGACTCGCGACTGACTCGCGGTGAGAACGACCGACTCGCAGGAGAACCACAGACTCGCGTGAGAACGACCGACTCACGCGAGAACGACTGACTCACATAAATGTGATTTTATGCACTTTAATCTCTGTGTCTGATGAAAAGTGGGCAGAATGCTAGACCTAACGGAAATAAAAGTATTTTTTACCCTTCTGGTGAAATATTGCATTGCAAACATCAATAACAGCTTTAAGTTGTCAACGCTGGCAGATAACCGTGGGATAAGCGGGATAATCCACGGCTAGAGTTTTGCTTCAGATAGTTCTTTGCCTCCACATCTTACATTAAAATAGTTTAACGCACAGCTAGCCATGGATTAACCCTTACAGGAGCTAAAGAACGAACACTCGACGTCGAGTTCAGCTCTTAATGATCAGACTGAGAATCATGAGCTGAGAAACACAAAGGTCATCAGTGTCTGAAATACAGTTTCATCACAGAAACTCTTACTCTTCATTTCCTCACAGATTTCACAATCAAAGCGCTCACAGAAACACCGTCCAGACATGTGGAAATACTACTTGAGAAAGCCTTCGCATTCATTGACTTTTACAGCAACGTTACATAAAGAAATCTTGAATGTCATTGAAATTCAGCACTGAAAGAGTCCGTTGATGATTTATTAATGAGTGAAATACATGAAGTGAAGCTCCTCTGACCTGTGAACGTATGAAGCAGCGGCTGACCCTATAAACCCGTCATTAATATTACATTTCTCTGAGCCAGACCTCATTCACCTGATGATGAAGGTGTGATTCATCAGACACACAAAACACTACAAACGTATGAGCCTTTAACTCAGTTTAACTCCGTGTGTAACAAGGCCAGACGACAGCAGACGCATCACTTCCTGCCACACCGACACAATAGAGACTAATATTAGCAGAACACAGGGTTATTCTCGAACCTTCATGAAGAGAACCGACATTCAGAGGCTTCAGGAGAAAGTGTGTGTGTGTGTGTGTGTGTGAGAGTGAGAGTGTGTGTGTACGTGTGTGTTTGAGTGTGTGTGTGTGTGTGTGTGTGTGTGTGTGTTTCTGAACATCAGTGGCATCTTTAATCCTTTATTAGTGGCACAGGATTGTCAGGATGGATCAGCAGTGTCAGGATGGAAATTTACTGTATTTATCATGAACATTATTTACAGATGAATCACTTCTGTTCGGGATCATTGAGCAAACGAATTATATGATCCAAATGTGCTTCGTAAATCTTAAAGAAAAAAAAAGAAAATGTAATTAAATATTGACCCAAAGCTCATATTAAAGACAAGCCTAGTTTCTGCTGATGAACTGTTTAGTTCTCTATAAACACCAGCCATCAAAATAAACACTGAAACGGGAATTATGAAACAACTGCTCAGAATCACATCGACAGTTCAGAATAAATAAGGCATAAACAGAATAAATCAGATGATTTATTAAGACTCATGAAAGAAAGGGTCGTCTGACGGAAACTGATCTTGGTTGTGCCTCGTGAACTTGTGCTCAGTAGTGTGGGATTCTAGAGTCAACAGGAAGAGCTGGAGGCGTTCGGCTGCAAAAACACTCAGAATCGACTCTTCTGGCTCCAATAACACACTCGACACAGAGAGACGACCCGCAGAACACACATGGATATATACCAGGCCTCACTCAAACAAAATTCAGCCATTTAAGATTTATGCATTTGGATTAAATGGTTTAAACATAAACTCATAAACTGAAAGGGTTAGTTCATCCAAAAATGTCATTCTGTCATTGTTTAATTCTAGTCAATCTACAGAGATAGAGATTGTTTTAAAGCAGCTCGAAACACACAATAATAAACAGTCAATGGTCACCAACATTCCTCAAAATATCTTCTTCTGTGTTAGTTATACAGTGCATGTTTTAGTTAGAGTTTCATGTTTGGGTGAACTGCCCCTTTAATATCCATATTTGTCAGTCATTCATAAATGAAACAGGTCAGATTTCTGTAATGTGTTTAACCAGCTTTATATATTTATCATCAATTAATCTCTTGTGTTTTAACTAACTGAATATTGCTCGTTACACACAGGCATATGTTTTCAAAGTTCATATGTTTATTAAGAAAATGTATTCAGTTCAAAACTATGTAGATCCTACTGAATATATGATTTATAAATATAGTTAATAATAAGCTATGTCATGATTTTCTGCGTGCAGAAATCTGTTTCATTTATGCATGAACATTGAGTTTAATATTAGTTTGTAACTGTGTAAGATGGATTTTAAATGCATAAATCTGACATTCCGGCCCTAGTGTGTGTGAGTGTGATGAGGAGGAGGAGAAACAGCGGACGAAGCCTGTCGAAACACTGGGTTATGATTCTGCAGCTCTTTTGGTGCAATCATAACCAGCCCGTTTCCTCTCATTCATCGGCGCGATGGGAAAGACGTTTATATCCTTCCTGCGGCTCTGACTCGCTCGCTCTGCAGAGTACGAGGCCAGCCGCTCAAGAGCAACTATTGTCTTTTGTTTGTATCCTTAAGTCGCACACAATACACGGCTTTTCCTCCTCATATAAATAATCCCGTCCTCCTGAAAGAGCCGTGATTGGCTGAGCTCTCGCTGGATTCAAACATGTCCTGCTTTACTCTGTTTTCATCAGATCATAGCAGTCGTTGTGTTTCACAGGAATCCGTTCATCATTTCAATGATCGGAGAAGAAAACAGGCTCACAATCACTGGATAAAATGAACCAGCGCTGTGTGTCGGAATGATAATGAACGCTCAAACTGACTCGACAAACGGTCTAATTCTACCTTATTTAATTAAAACATTAAATAATAGCTGTACAGCAGACGATCCAGAGATCCTGGATCAGCATCAGTGATTCAGGAATAAAGCGCCTGCCTGAAATAAAGAAGGATTGACAGTCACGTGACCTCTGACCCCGCACCCTAGGCCAGGACGTCGCTGCGCTTGCTGCTCCACACCACCAGCGCCACCATGGCCAGCGTGAGGAAGACGGGGATGAGGATGAGGAGGGTGAGGGTGTGCTCGGGCGGGTCCAGGAACACCAGCGGGTCCAGGGTGCAGTTGGAGAAGAAGCGCTGGTGGAGTCCGATGATGAAGCGCTCGACCTGCGGGTTCGGCCAGAAGCAGCCGATGCGCTCGGCGTTCGCCTCCGTGCAGAAGGAGAACACGTGATACTCCCTGAAGAGAGACGAAAACACACGTCATACTGACATCATGGAGGAAACACACGTTATACTGACATCATGGAGGAAACACACGTTATCCACCTTATTCTTCGCCCGTTCTATTTCCCATGATTCATAGCGGATTCAACTGACTTAACGGTTTTCTACTTCCGGTTGAAGTGTTTGTTTACATAGAATGCTAGCACTCTAGTCCAGACATTAGAAAAATATCAGTCTACACCTGCGTTGTATATTTAATATGAGCGAAATACACATGTGACATGATGACACAACAAATATTTAACTTTTAGGTGGCAAAATATTTCTTAGTAATTCTATGAATTAGCCTACACTGCGCAAAACAAAAGTAATACTAACCGGATGTAGATGGGTCGGCCTCCACAGAACATAAAATATTATTTTTATTTTATTTTTCGTGTTCGCATTTATGAGAAAAAAAACAATGTTACGGACGTGACAGTTCTCCGTTAAGGACATGACCGCTCTAAAAGCGACTTTAAAACTTTCACAGAGACCTCAAACAGAAAGCACTGTATCTTACTGTTAATCAATGTTTCATCAACCAATTGCCTGGATTTAATAAATAAGAAGTAAATATAGTAGAAAATAGATCATCATGACACGGAGGCGCCGGTGCATGAACTGGACTCTCGTCTCATAAATGAATCGAAACTCAGCGTACAATGTAGCCTACTTGCCTCACAGATCTGAGAAATTTATAGAAAGCTTGAATGTCTACTTTTAAACAGAACAATTCAAAACGAAATAAAACAGACTGCTCTCTGCTTATGTAATCCGTATGAAATGTGCATTTCTCTCTGGCACGTTCACTACTGCGAAGATCGCGAGACAGTCAACTTCATCTTTGCAGCCGACACTGACACAGAAAACACTTGTTTATTAATAAACAATTAAAATGCCTCCTTGCTATATTTGACATATTCAGCAGTCGGGGGTGATAGAGACCGTCGGATGTTCATGTATTGCTGTATTAGGGAGATCGTGCAGGCATGCATCAGCTATATCCTTTGGAAGGTATGAAGAAAAGAAAAAAAGTTAATTTTGTTTTTATGTGTGATTTAATAAAAAATAACATGATCAGATCACATTTCATGAATGTTTTTTTTCGATTTAGTTTAGCGATGTGGGGATGAAAACAATCTGAAACACATGGCAAAAGCATATAGACCAGTTCGAACCGGGAGTTGGCAACCGGAGTCGTCGTCATGGCAGCGCTCATTGTTTAGAGAAGAATAAGGTGGATATTGACATCATGGAGGAAACCAGAAAACACACATTATACTGACATCATGGAGGAAACACACGTTAACCTTCTGGATAAGGTGCTAAATACCATTATTGAAGCGAGAGCGCCTTTAACCAGGCGTCTTTATGCTCTAGAATGGCCAGTGTTCTCCGGCTGGTGCACAGCGCAGAGCCTCCACTCATGTGGAGTGACAAGGGCAGTTTCCTTTCTACAAGAGCTTGTGGACGCGGCTCGCACCCCCTCCATGCTCCACCCTCCACGCTCCACCCTCCACGCTCCACCCTCCATGCTCCACCCTCCACGCTCCACCCTCGATGCTCCACCCTCCATGCTCCACCCTCCACGCTCCACCCTCCACGCTCCACCCTCCATGCTCCACCCTCCACGCTCCACCCTCCACACTCCACGCTCCACCCTCCACCCTCCACGCTCCACCCTCCACGCTCCACGCTCCACCCTCCATGCTCCACCCTCCACGCTCCACCCTCCACACTCCACGCTCCACCCTCCACGCTCCACGCTCCACCCTCCATGCTCCACCCTCCACGCTCCACGCTCCACGCTCCACACTCCACGCTCCACGCTCCACCCTCCACGCTCCACCCTCCACACTCCACGCTCCACCCTCCACGCTCCACGCTCCACCCTCCACGCTCGGAGTATATGTGGCGGCCACAGCAGCACTTCACGCTCACGTGGCTGAGCGATCACCGGGAACAAACGACCTAGTCGTGCGCTTCCTCGATGCGCCAGAAGGCTGGACCCGCCTCGACCCCTCTATACCCATTTGGGACCTTTCCACAGTCCTGGGTCACTGGGTCATCCGGGTCACTGAAGTCAGCAACGCTATACACTCGCTAGGAACGGTATTTCTGGGTGGAAGTTTTGCTTTTGGTGAGCTAATAAAATATTAAAACTCAGCCAAATCAATATTTTGTGTACAGTTATTTAACTATGCTTATCTCCATAATTATTTATGTGTTGAAATGCTGTGTAATAAGTGTTATGACTGTAGACCGTATCTCTTAAATGTCCGTCTAGTTTGATCTCGCCGCTGAAACTGCTCTCTCCGCGGAAGCTTTAAAGAGACAATAAAATATTTAAACTCAGATCAATATTTAGTGTCTAATTATTTACGTTAAGTAGCGTCAGTTCTGGCCGTCACGTCAGTCGAGCTCGCATCATTGACTCTCAGCTGATCCTCGACCTGTATTTACGACACTATCACTGTACTCATATATAAGATCCTCAGGATTATCAGTGACTCTCAGCTGATTCTCGACCAGTAGTTACGACACTATCACTGTACTCGTATATAAACTCCTCAGGATTATCAGTTACTCTCAGCTGATCCTCGACCTGTAGTTACAACACTATCACTGTACTCGTATATAAACTCCTCAGGATTATCAGTGACTCTCAGCTGATCCTCGACCTGTAGTTACGACACTATCACTGTACTCGTATAGTAACTCCTCAGGATTATCAGTGACTCTCAGCTGATCCTCGACCTGTAGTTACGACACCATCACTGTACTCGTATATAAGCTCCTCAGGATTATCAGTTACTCTCAGCTGATCCTCGACCTGTAGTTACGACACCATCGTTGTACTCGTATATAAACTCCTCAGGATTATCAGTGACTCTCAGCTGATCCTCGACCTGTAGTTACGACACCATCACTGTACTCGTATATAAGCTCCTGGGGATTATCAGTGACTCTCAGCTGATCCTCGACCTGTAGTTACGACACCATCACTGTATTCGTATATAAGCTCCTCAGGATTATCAGTGACTCTCAGCTGATCCTCGACCTGTAGTTACGACACCATCACTGTACTCGTATATAAGCTCCTCAGGATTATCAGTGACTCTCAGCTGATCCTCGACCTGTAGTTACGACACCATCACTGTACTCGTATATAAGATCCTTAGGATTATCAGTGACTCTCAGCTGATCCTCGACCTGTAGTTACGACACCATCACTGTACTCGTATATAAGATCCTCAGGATTATCAGTGACTCTCAGCTGATCCTCGACCTGTAGTTACGACACCATCACTGTACTCGTATATAAGCTCCTCAGGATTATCAGTGACTCTCAGCTGATCCTCGACCTGTAGTTACGACACCATCACTGTATTCGTATATAAGATCCTCAGGATTATCAGTGACTCTCAGCTGATTCTCGACCTGTAGTTACGAAACTATCACTGTACTCGTATATAAGCTCCTCAGGATTATCAGTGACTCTCAGCTGATCCTCGACCTGTAGTTACGACACTATCACTGTACTCGTATATAAGCTCCTCAGGATTATCAGTGACTCTCAGCTGATCCTCGACCTGTAGTTACGAAACTATCACTGTACTCGTATATAAACTCCTCAGGATTATCAGTGACTCTCAGCTGATCCTCGACCTGTAGTTACGACACTATCACTGTACTCATATATAAACTCCTCAGGATTATCAGTGACTCTCAGCTGATCCTCACCTGTAGTTACGAAACTATCACTGTACTCGTATATAAGCTCCTCAGGATTATCAGTGACTCTCAGCTGATCCTCGACCTGTAGTTACGACAATATCACTGTACTCGTGTATAAGCTCCTCAGGATTATCAGTGACTCTCAGCTGATCCTCAACCTGTAGTTACGACACCATCACTGTACTCGTATATAAGCTCCTCAGGATTATCAGTGACTCTCAGCTGATCCTCGACCTGTAGTTACGACACCATCACTGTACTCGTATATAAGCTCCTCAGGATTATCAGTGACTCTCAGCTGATCCTCGACCTGTAGTTACGACACCATCACTGTACTCGTATATAAGCTCCTCAGGATTATCAGTGACTCTCAACTGATCCTCGACCTGTAGTTACGACACCATCACTGTACTCGTATATAAGCTCCTCAGGATTATCAGTGACTCTCAGCTGATCCTTGACCTGTAGTTACGACACCATCACTGTACTCGTATATAAGCTCCTCAGGATTATCAGTGACTCTCAGCTGATCCTCGACCTGTAGTTACGACACCATCACTGTACTCGTATATAAGCTCCTCAGGATTATCAGTGACTCTCAGCTGATCCTCGACCTGTAGTTACGACACTATCACTGTACTCGTATATAAGATCCTCAGGATTATCAGTGACTCTCAGCTGATCCTCGACCTGTAGTTACGAAACTATCACTGTACTCGTATATAAATCCTCAGGATTATCAGTGACTCTCAGCTGATCCTCGACCTGTAGTTACGACACTATCACTGTACTCGTATATAAGCTCCTCACGATTATCAGTGACTCTCAGCTGATCCTCGACCTGTAGTTACGACACTATCACTGTACTCGTATATAAGCTCCTCAGGATTATCAGTGACTCTCAGCTGATCCTCGACCTGTAGTTACGACACCATCACTGTACTCGTATATAAGCTCCTCAGGATTATCAGTGACTCTCAACTGATCCTCGACCTGTAGTTACGACACCATCACTGTACTCGTATATAAGCTCCTCAGGATTATCAGTGACTCTCAGCTGATCCTCGACCTGTAGTTACGACACCATCACTGTAATCGTATATAAGCTCCTCAGGATTATCAGTGACTCTCAGCTGATCCTCGACCTGTAGTTACGACACCATCACTGTACTCGTATATAAGCTCCTCAGGATTATCAGTGACTCTCAGCTGATCCTCGACCTGTAGTTACGACACCATCACTGTACTCGTATATAAGCTCCTCAGGATTATCAGTGACTCTCAGCTGATCCTCGACCTGTAGTTACGACACCATCACTGTACTCGTATATAAGCTCCTCAGGATAATCAGTGACTCTCAACTGATCCTCGACCTGTAGTTACGACACCATCACTGTACTCGTATATAAGCTCCTCAGGATTATCAGTGACTCTCAGCTGATCCTTGACCTGTAGTTACGACACCATCACTGTACTCGTATATAAGCTCCTCAGGATTATCAGTGACTCTCAGCTGATCCTCGACCTGTAGTTACGACACCATCACTGTACTCGTATATAAGCTCCTCAGGATTATCAGTGACTCTCAGCTGATCCTCGACCTGTAGTTACGACACTATCACTGTACTCGTATATAAGATCCTCAGGATTATCAGTGACTCTCAGCTGATCCTCGACCTGTAGTTACGAAACTATCACTGTACTCGTATATAAACTCCTCAGGATTATCAGTGACTCTCAGCTGATCCTCGACCTGTAGTTACGACACTATCACTGTACTCGTATATAAACTCCTCAGGATTATCAGTGACTCTCAGCTGATCCTCGACCTGTAGTTACGACAATATCACTGTACCCGTGTATAAACTCCTCAGGATTATCAGTGACTCTCAGCTGATCCTCGACCTGTAGTTACGACACTATCACTGTACTCGTGTATAAGCTCCTCAGGATTATCAGTGACTCTCAGCTGATCCTCGACCTGTAGTTACGACACTATCACTGTACTCGTATATAAGCTCCTCAGGATTATCAGTGACTCTCAGCTGATCCTCGACCTGTAGTTACGACACTATCACTGTACTCGTATATAAGCTCCTGGGGATTATCAGTGACTCTCAGCTGATCCTCGACCTGTAGTTACGACACTATCACTGTACTCGTATATAACTCCTCAGGATTATCAGTGACTCTCAGCTGATCCTCGACCTGTAGTTACGACACTATCACTGTACTCGTATATAAGCTCCTGGGGATTATCAGTGACTCTCAGCTGATCCTCGACCTGTAGTTACGACACTATCACTGTACTCGTATATAAGCTCCTCAGGATTATCAGTGACTCTCAGCTGATCCTCGACCTGTAGTTACGACACCATCACTGTACTCGTATATAAGCTCCTCAGGATTATCAGTGACTCTCAACTGATCCTCGACCTGTAGTTACGACACCATCACTGTACTCGTATATAAGCTCCTCAGGATTATCAGTGACTCTCAGCTGATCCTCGACCTGTAGTTACGACACCATCACTGTATCGTATATAAGCTCCTCAGGATTATCAGTGACTCTCAGCTGATCCTCGACCTGTAGTTACGACACTATCACTGTACTCGTATATAAGCTCCTCAGGATTGCCGTCCTCCCTTCCCAGCTCCACCTGTCTCCGCCAGGATCCGGCTTTCTCATTCCCTGAATCACTCAAACACTCTAATTATGTTGGACACTAAAATGACTTGATATCTGATATACATTCATGTTGGCACTGTTCTGTTCACCCTGAGACGGGTTATCGCTGCTCTCCTGCTCTTATCCATGCTAGGCTGCCCAGAACAGAACCAGACTGCCAATGCTAACTGTGTGCTAACTGTCAATCATATCTGATGATAGTGCTCCTGAAAGAACACACGTTATTACTAATATCATGGAGAGAAGCAGCTCTTTCCTTTTAATGTTAATCAGTGGATCAGTCATTTCCTTCAGGAAGGGATTCAGAGACACCGAGCTTTTTAAACAAATCTGTCGATCACACACACACGAGCTCAACGCTTTATTACACTAATAAACACGCAGCGCTCGTTCCCTTTTCAACAACATCATTTATATCTTAATACGCAGACGCTCTTCCTCACACTAAACTCCTGATTGACCAATGAAAACACTAGAATAGAATAAAATATACTTTATTGTCCCCTAAGGGAAATTTGTCATGGACTCAAGAGTACGTAGTGCATAGTAGAATACACATAGAATACAGATAACAGCTAAAAACGTACACATAGGCTACATAAACACTCAAGACACATCCAAGAAAAGATTAAACAAAAAAATAAATAAATAACTAAATTAAATTGAAACAAATTACAACAAGCAGAACAGTTATTGCACATTTCCCAGGCCACAGAGTACAAGTCTATTTAAAATTTTGATTTAAAATTTTGATAGAGGTGGGTACGAAATAGTGTTTAAAACTAATGAATGTGTGTGTGTGTGTGTGTGTGTGTGTGTGTGTGTGTGTGTGTGTATGAGTGAGTGGGTTTGTGTGTGTGTGTCTGCAAACTGCAAACACACACACACACACACACACACACACACACACACACACACACACACACACACACACACACACACACACACACACCACACACACACACACACACACACACACACACACACAGTTCATCTGCTGATGTTATCTAGATAAAGATGATCTGCTGATCTTGAGGAGTGTGTGAGACCCGTTTGAGCCGATGAATCTCCAACACAGAGATCTAACAGAACACACACACACAAACACACGCACGCATGCACGCACTTACACACTCACACACACGCACACACACACATGAGTCTGTGGGAAAATGACCTCCAAGACTTAATAAATTAAGTTAAAGAGGTTTCCTGTGATTGGTATGCAAATAAACGGATGTGTCTGATCCGTGATTAGTCCTCGAGGACTGAGGTCTGGACACACACACACACACACACACACACACACACACACACACACACACACACACACACACACACACACACACACACACACACACACACACACACACACACACACACACACACACACACACACACACTCAGTAATTGGGGTCATGTTGTGACCGCTAATGGCCAGTCCAGCGGGTCAGTGAACGCTCAGTCTCATTCATATCTGAATATTATTATCAGCAGGATTAAGACACAGTGTGATCAGACGCTAAAATTAAAGTTATTTCTCAATGTTCTTTGAACGTTTAAAAATAACTCAAAAACATATTTTTTTCTTGATTATGTGAACGTTCAGGAAACTTTACATTCTATCATTCTTCAAACATTATGGAATGTTAGAAACGTTTATGAACACCCAACTAAAACGTTTCTGAAAGAAAATAAAACGCTTCATGAATGGAGTATAAATAATGTTTTGAGAACATTGTTAAAGATCAGATAACTTTTAATCAAACCTTCTAGAGAACGTTCCCTGTTAGCGGAGAGACAAACAGTTGTTTAATTGTTTAAAAGACACTGGTCAGTAATATTAAACAAATAATGACTCTATTGTCTTCTGTAGAGATGCTTTACAGCAAAGATTTTATTTGTTTCACATTTGATGAAGTTTACATCATTGATTCTGTTATTTTTTATTACAGTGAAACATCAGTGCTGTATAACATCGCTCTGTCTGCCGATCGATTGCTCCTGTCTGCCTCGCTGCCTGCTGCTGTGTGTGAGTGTGTTTGCTCCGAGGCTGTTAGCTCCGTCTAAGCCTCGCATTTCTTTCTGTTTTGAACCATCATTTACTATCATTTCTAGTTGTTTATACTACTAATTACAGTTTACCTAACATCGATAGCTTCCGTTATTGTTAGCACAACACGCTAGTATCTCGCTAGCCTGTTAAGGCGCCACCCGTGCGCTCAGTTATTTATTTATTTTTCTCGTGAGCGCCCGCGCATCTGAGCTAAAAAGCCCAGGTGAGTAAGAATCAGTCAACAAACACGGTGAGTAATGTCTTGTCCTGTTATTGTCACTTGCACATCATGCCATATGTTTACCATAGCCTTCCCCGTCGGCATAGGGTTTATATGTGATAAATGCAAGGAGACAGTCAGGCTGACGGAGAAGATTTCAGAATTAGAGACACGCATCCAAACTTTAATTGAGGATAGTAAGTGTGCTCGAGCTTTAGATACTACTTTGGATGCGCCTAGCATAGTGAACCATTTACATAATTCGGTTCCGGCTGAGTTATTGCCTGTGCAGCCAGGCAGATGGGTGACGGTGAGAAATCGCTCTAGTCGCGGATCAAAAAACCACTCTTCTGTTCCGGTTACCATAACAAATCGATTTGCCCCTCTCAGTGAAACACCCACTGAGAATGCTGTTGATTGTGCCCTGGTAATTGGCGATTCTATTACACGGAACGTGACAATAGAGACACCAGCCACCATAGTCACATGTTTGCCGGGAGCCAGAGCGCCTGACATCAAAGCAAATTTAAAAGTGCTGGCTAATGCTAATCGTAAATTCTCTAAGATTGTTATTCACGTCGGCACTAATGATGTTCGACTTCGCCAGTCGGAGATCACCAAAATTAATATTAAAGAGGTGTTTGAACTCGCAAGTACGATGTCAGGCACTGTAATCTGCTCTGGCCCCCTTCCTGTTCGAAGGAGTGATGAGATAGTTAGTAGATTGTGTTCACTCAATGGCTGGTTGTCTAATTGGTGTCCGCAACATAATATAGAATTCATAGACAATTGGAAAAGTTTTTGGGGCAAGCCTGACCTGTTGAAAAGAGATGGTATTCATCCCACCTGGGATGGTGCTGCTCTTCTCTCTAGTAATTTGGCTCATCGTCTTAGAGATAAAACATGACAATCTGGGGCTCAGGTCAGGAAGCAGACAAACTGGCTAAACCGACCGTCTGCTAGCGGCCTCACGTCACCAAGGTCAGATAAATCTCATCACATAGCGACTCTTTCACCTAGATATCATCCTATAGAGACTGTGTCTGTTCCCCGAATTTGGAAATCCAAAAAACTGCCAAACCTTTCTAAGGTTAAAAATCTAATTGATGTTCAACAAATAAAAAACAGATATAATACAGATGAGCAAACGATAAAGCTTGGGTTGCTGAATATTCGATCCCTTAATTCAAAAGCGCTCATAGTTAATGATAAGATTAAAGACTATAACCTAGATGTGCTGTGTTTGACAGAAACCTGGCTAAAACCAAACGATTACATTACTTTAAATGATTCCACTCCGCAAGATTACTGTTATAAACATGAGCCTCGTCCGAAAGGCAAAGGGGGCGGTGTTGCTGTAATTTATAGTAATATTCTCAAAACCACTAAGAAATCTAGTTTTAAATATACTTCTTTTGAAGTGTTGGTGCTTAATGTAAATATATATAGTGTAAACAATAAATCACGTTTGAGAATTCTGCTGGCTACTGTATACAGGCCACCAGGGCACCATAAAGATTTTATCAAAGAATTTGCTGACTTTCTATCAGAATTAGTATTGGCTGCAGATAAAGTCCTAATTGTTGGTGATTTTAATATACATGTAGATAATGAAAAAGATGCATTGGGATTGGCATTTAAAGACATTATAAACTCAATTGGAGTGAGACAACACGTGTCAGGACCTACTCATTGTCGTAATCATACTCTTGATCTAATATTATCACATGGAATAGATGTTGATGGCGTTGAAATTCTGCAGCAGAGCGACGACATCTCAGATCATTATCTAGTCTCGTGTAAATTACATTTAGCCAAGGCTGCAAAGCCGACTCCGTGTTATAAATATGTTAGACCTATTACTTCTGCCACTAAAGATTGCTTTATCAATAATCTTCCAAATCAGTTTCATAATCTCAGCATCCCAGATAGCTTAGAAGAACTTGATATTGCAACAGAAACTTTTAACTCTCTCTTTTCCAGCACTTTAGACACAGTTGCTCCGCTGCGCTTAAAGAAGATTAAAGAAAATAGTCCAACGCCGTGGTACAATGAGCACACCCGGGCCCTTAAGAGAGCAGCCAGAAAAATGGAGCGCAACTGGAAGAAAACAAAACTAGATGTATTTCGGATTTCATGGAAGGAGAGCTCGATTGCTTACAGAGAGGCCTTAAAAGATGCTAGAACTAATTATTTTTCAACCCTATTAGAAGAAAATAAACATAATCCTAGGTATTTATTTGAACAAGTGACTAAACTAACGAAAAAGAAAGCTTCAAGCCCAGAAGTTTATAAGAAACACAGCAGTAATGACTTTATGAACTTCTTCACTTATAAGATTGATAATATCAGGGACAAAATTATAACTATGCAACCGTCTACTACAGTATCGCATCAGGGAGTATATTGTAGTCTCTGTGAGGAACATTTTGATACATTTGTTGCTATAGGAGAGGAAGAATTTTGCAAAATTGTTAATTCATCTAAATCGACAACTTTTATGCTAGACCCTATACCGACTAAGCTACTGAAAGAGATGCTTCCAGAGGTCATAGATCCTCTTCTAGATATCATTAATTCATCTTTGTCATTAGGATACGTACCAAAAACCTTTAAGTTGGCTATGATTAAACCGCTTGTTAAAAAACCGCAACTTGATCCTACAGAATTAGTCAATTACAGGCCAATCTCGAATCTGCCTTTTCTGTCAAAGATACTAGAAAAAGCAGTATCCTCACAACTGTGTTCCTTTTTAGAAAGAAATAATATCTGCGAGGATTTTCAGTCCGGATTTAGACCGTACCATAGTACTGAGACTGCTCTCATTAGAGTCACAAATGATTTGCTCCTATCATCCGATCGTGGTTGTATCTCTCTATTAGTGTTACTTGATCTTAGTGCTGCATTTGATACTATCGACCACAACATTCTTTTAAATAGACTAGAAAACTATGTTGCCATTAGCGGAATTGCACTAGCATGGTTTAAATCATACTTATCTGACCGTTTTCAGTTTGTAGCAGTAAGTGAAGAGATGTCTTATCGATCACAAGTTCAGTATGGCGTACCACAAGGCTCAGTACTAGGACCGCTGCTGTTCACTCTGTACATGCTACCATTAGGAGATATAATTAGGAAATATGGAATTAGCTTTCACTGTTATGCTGATGATACTCAGCTGTATATTTCTTCAAAACCTAACGAAACTTACCAATTCACAAAATTAACGGAATGCATAGCTGATATAAAAAATTGGATGACCAGTAATTTCCTATTACTAAATTCTGAAAAAACAGAGATTCTAATCATTGGACAAAAAACTTCCTCACCTAATAACCTAGAATACTGTCTAACACTTGATGGCTGCTCTGTTAAGTCTTCGTCGTCAGTTAGGAACCTGGGTGTGCTCTTTGATACCAATCTTTCATTTGAAAGTCACGTGTCTAGTATCTGTAAAACCGCATTTTTCCATCTTAAAAATATATCTAAATTACGTCATATGCTCTCACTGACAAATGCGGAACAATTAGTTCATGCTTTCATGACCTCAAGGCTAGATTATTGTAATGCTCTACTGGGTGGTTGCCCTGCACACTTATTAAACAAACTACAGCTGGTTCAAAACGCAGCCGCTAGAGTTCTTACCAGAACCAGGAAGTATGACCATATTAGCCCGGTTCTGTCAACACTGCATTGGCTGCCTATTAAACATCATATAAATTTTAAAATATTGCTGATTACTTACAAAGCACTAAATGGTTTAGCTCCCCAGTACTTGAGCGAGCTCTTAACGCATTATAGTCCTTCACGTCTATTGCGATCTCAAAATTCTGGCCAGTTGATAATACCTAGAATATCTAAATCGACTGCTGGCGGTAGATCCTTTTCCTATTTAGCACCAAAACTTTGGAACAATCTTCCTAACATGGTCCGGGAAGCAGATACAGTCTGTCAGTTTAAATCTAGACTAAAAACACATCTCTTTGGCTTAGCATACACATAACACACTATAGATTTCTATAATTCAATGTTAGGCTGCATAGATTAGATCAGCCGGAACCGGGAACACTTCCCATAATTCCTGATGTACTTTGTACATCATAAGAAGGATGGCGTCTACGCTAATATTAGTCTCTCTGTTTATCCCGAGGTTTACCGCAGACCGCCGGATCCAGGGCATATCCAGATCTGATGAAGGACCATCACATGGACACGACGACACGCATTATCAGGGCTGTGAAGGCCCATGGACACCTCACCACACTCATCTCCTCACCGGCCGGATGACCCAACCCAACCAGATGAACTGGATAATATCGTGAAACTTCTGATCCCATCTGACTCCTGACTTTATGCTGCCTAACTCATAATCATACACTGTTCATTCGTTGGCCAAAGGAGGACTGGCCCCCCGACTGAGCCTGGGTTCTCCCAAGGTTTTTTTCTCCATTCTGTCACCTGATGGAGTTTTGGTTCCTTGCCACTGTTGCCTTCGCCTTTTGGCTTGCTTAGTTGGGGACATTTAATTTTCAATTGAACAATACTATTACAACATTGTTTTCCTGTTATCTCTGTAAAGCTGCTTTGAAACAATTTGTATTGTAAAAAGCGCTATATAAATAAAGGTGACTTGACTTGACTTGACTATAAAGCGCTGGAGAAATAAAGCTGATCGACTGCTCACATTGAGAGGGATTCATTAAACACCAGAAACAACGTTTATGCGCATACAATATGTGAATCTGGAGCTAAAGGTTTATTATAAATGAATATTCTTCACTGTGGCTGAAACATGAGATCTGCTCATGAGCAGCTGTGCTGAGCAATAGAGTTATGAAATGAGATTATGAATGATACGCAGGTCATCGTCTCCTGACCTACTGACATGAGCGAGAGCGCACACACACACACACACACACACACACACACACACACACACACACACACACACACACACACACACACACACCACACACACTCCTCGAGTAACAGTGAACTGAGTTCTGGACCGGCTGCGAGAGCACACACACACACACACACACACACACACACAAACACACACACACACACACACTCCTCGAGTAACAGTGAACTGAGTTCTGGACCGGCTGCGAGAGCACACACCACACACCACACCACACACACACACACACACACACACACCACACACACACACACACACACACACACACACACACACACACACACACCACACACACACACACACACACACACACACTCCTCGAGTAACAGTGAACTGAGTTCTGGACCGGCTGCGAGAGCACACACACACACACACCACACACACACACACACACACACACACACACACACACACACACACACACACACACACACACACACACACACACACACACACACACACACACACACACACACACACACACACACATACACACACACACACACACACAATGATGTGATGATGGTCACCTGATGAAGTGTGTGAGGTTGCATCTGTCGTCTGGGTGGATCTGCTTCATGTCTGCAGTAAATCTCTCTCCACATCTCTCCATCTCCAGCAGAAGACGACTCTGGTTACAGTGGATCCGCAGCGTGTGTGTGACGGGTGGGTCAGCGCCGTCTGTGTGTGAAGAGACACGCGTCAGTCCAACCACACACACACACACACACACACACACACACACACACACACACACACACACACACACACACACACACACACTGAGAGACACACACACCTGAGACACCAGACTCACCTGATGAACCTCTCGCCACCAGCGCCTTCACTGCTGACAGAACAACACAGTTTCAGTTTCACATTCTCTACAAGCATTTCACTTTCATTTAAACCCCGTTTACACACGTCAAATATATGAAATAAACCTGTAAAGAAACACTATTATGAACTGCATTTCTGAATTAATCTAAATAATGACTCTGTTTTCTCTAGAGCTGCTTTACAGCTGAAATTTAATCATAATCGATGAACTTTGCAACATTACTGCTATTTTTTCTGTTTATTACTGTGAAGCTGCTGTATTGCATAAATGACTTGACTGTATTTTAAACACACACCAAACTCACCAAGTCCTTCATATATTCTTCAGCCGGATCTCATGCTTTGCTCCAGTGATCATGAGTGACGGACGGCAGCTGATACTCTAGACCTTATTCTACTCTACCAGCCTCAGTTCTGCATGTTAATGCTGCTCCGCCATCTAGACCAGCCTACACCAGTCTAAACCAGCCTAGACCAGTCTAAACCAGCCTAGACCAGTCTAAACCAGCCTACACCAGTCTAAACCAGCCTACACCAGTCTAAACCAGTCTACACCAGTCTAAACCAGCTAGACCAGTCTAAACCAGCTAGACCAGTCTAAACCAGCCTAGACCAGTCTAAACCAGCCTACACCAGTCTAAACCAGCCTACACCAGTCTAAACCAGCTAGACCAGTCTAAACCAGCTAGACCAGTCTAAACCAGCCTAGACCAGTCTAAACCAGCTAGACCAGTCTAAACCAGCCTACACCAGTCTAAACTAGCTAGACCAGTCTAAACCAGTCTAAACCAGCCTAAACAAGCCTACACCAGTCTAAACCAGCCTACACCAGTCTAAACCAGCTAGACCAGTCTAAACCAGCTAGACCAGTCTAAACCAGCCTAGACCAGTCTAAACCAGCCTACACCAGTCTAAACCAGCTAGACCAGTCTAAACCAGCCTAGACCAGTCTAAACCAGCCTACACCAGTCTAAACCAGCCTACACCAGTCTAAACCAGCCTAAACCAGCCTAGACCAGTCTAAACCAGCCTACACCAGCCTAGACCAGTCTAAACCAGCCTACACCAGTCTAAACTACACCAGTCTAAACCAGCCTACACCAGTCTAAACTAGACCAGTCTAAACCAGCCTACACCAGTCTAAACTAGACCAGTCTAAACCAGCCTAGACCAGCCTCAACCAGTCTAGAGTAGACCAGTCTAAACCAGCCTACACCAGTCTAGACCAGCTGGAGCAGCATGTAAACAGAGCCAGTCTTCAGCGGGTCTGTGTGTGTCTGAAGAGACACTTGGATATTCACTGGATCAGACAGACGGCAGGACACAATCCTGATGCAGTGGAAAAGACCAGCTTCCCTTTCATGCTGAGTTTAACACTATCCCACCAGCGTTTAATCTCTGGGCGCTTTAGAAAGTCAGTATTTGTCCTTGTGTTTCCAACCCTTGATTACATGTGCAAACATCATGTGACTGCAGAGGTCTAGTAATGTAGAGCACGAGTCTGTCACACACACTCTTGATATAATGATGGAGTGTGAGCGAGTCTGTCACCACACACACACACACACACACACACACACACACACACACACACACACACACACACACACACACACACACACACACACATACACACACACACACACACACACATGCCTTAAGGACGAGAGTGTTATTGTGCTGAATATAGCGTTTCCTGTGCCGGACACAGACCAGGCCCGGGGTAATGTTCAGAAGCGCTGGAGTTTCCCTGAGAAGCTTCTGAATCCTGTGGGATCATTGGCCTGAAGTCTGTCCGTCATCCCGGATCAGAGGAACACTGTGAGAAACACTGTAATACTGGAGTCATCCATGTAAACTACAGCGTTCTGAACCATCAGACTCATTTACACACAATTAATGTGAAAGCCTGATGATGCACACTCATGCAAACTCATTTTAAATGTGACATTTTATGCCTCTTTTCACCAGATGTAATATAAATCTATGGTGTCTCCAAAATGTGTGTGTGAAATTTCATCTCAAAATTCCCCCAGATCATTTA
>CM070840.1:657806-695306 GCA_036326025.1 Chrosomus eos
TATTTATTTTTCATACTTAATGATAAATTTCATTATTAGCTTTTCATCAACTCAATAACCCCAGTTGTGAACAAATGAATGAACAAATAAACGGATGATTGAACGAACGAATGAACACATTAATTATGATTCAATTGAATTATATAGAATTGATGAACGAACAAACAAAAGAACGAATGAATAACCGCAGTACCGAATCTTCTTGTGTTCGACAGGAGAAAGTCATTCTGGTTGAACGACACGAGGGAGAGTAAATGATGACAGAATGATCATGTTTGTGTGAACTAACCCTTTAAAGAAGTCTAGATGACAAATAAAAGGCCTAAACTAGCTGTAATGTGCAGAACACACACACACACACACACACACACACACACACACACACACACACACACACACACACACACACACACACACACACACACACACACACACACACACGTCTGGTTCGCTTTCTTTGTGGGGACTCTCCATAGGCGTAATGGTTTTTATACTGTACAAACTATATATTCTGTCCCCACACACACACACACACACACACACACACACACACACACACACACACACACACTGTTGCAATCTCTTGCTTGTTGATAAAAAGAAACGCGTATGTGTGACGTGTTGGGCCTCTTGGGTTTCCGTAGTGGGTTTTCCGTAGTGAAAACAAAGTGTAAGTTAGCGGGGAATCAATAGGTTACTGTCGTAACCCCAGTTCTCTGAAACATCAAGTGGAGAGATCCACCTATGGGAAGGGCATACGTACCTGACCTCTGCAGAAGCATCCAATTGCACCAAGTCTGGCTAACAGACAGAAGCGCGCAGCCAATGCCAGGTAAGGCCACACCCCCTTACCTACGGGCATATTACCGCTGGGCGCGCTGCTATTCCTCAGTAAGTATATTCGCTTCTCGTGTGGCAAGCGGGGCAAAGCTGGTGGATCTCTCCACTCGATGTTTCAGAGAACCGGGGTTACGACAGTAACCTATTGTTCTCTTTCATCATCTCGTTTCGAGATCCACCTATGGGAGACATGGACAGCTCCCCGATTGCCCAATACACTCACAGTGAGGTTCTGAAGGCCAGAGAAGGACGGTCACCTCAGAGAGGTGGTGCCTGACACGTCCCACACACATGACCCTGCAAGTTTTCCGCCATGCTAACTGCTGTGGACAAGCAGGGCATGAAACATGCATGAGACACATACATGATGATGGCGCCCGCACCACCAATGCACATATCTAAACCCAAGAAGGAATGCGAATGCTTGGTGACAGGAATGAACATGGCCAGCCAGCCCATTCACTCCTCGTTGGTTAACCAAACGGGGCTGTGGGAAAGGGCTAAGAGGACCCTACCCCTAGGACCGAGTGTGCCACTGAAGTTCTGGTGACATCCAACCGGTTGTAACGCTCAAAGGTATGAGGAGAGGCCCAGCTGGCCGCGGAGCAGATGTCCTGCAGTGGCACTCCCCTGAACAAAGCCCAAGAGGCGGCTAAGCCCCTTATGGAATGAGCTCTGATGCCCCTTGGGGGCTGCACTCCCTTTGCTTCATAAGCCATAGTATAGCGTCCACAAGCCAATGTGAGAGGCATTGCTTTGAAATGGGACTCCCCTTATGCAGGGGAGCCCTTAAAACAAAGAGCTGGTCGCTCTTGTGGAAAGCACTGGTCCTGGTCATATATGCTTGCAGAGCACAGACGGGACACAGAGCATTCAGGCCCTGATCCTCCGGGGAGGCAAAGGGTGGAGGGTGAAAAGCGGATAGCTCCAAAACCTCCTAAGTGAACGCAGGAAACCATTTCGGCATGAAGGCCGGGTTAGGCTTAAGGAAAACCTTATCTCCACTAGGGGGAGTTTGGCGCACGAGGGGTGAGCCGAGAGTGCATGTAGCTCACTGACCCATTTAGCAGATGCCAAGGCCGAGAGCAAAGCTGTCTTGAGGGACAGCAGCTTAAGGGAAATACTCCTCAGAGGCTCAAAAGGATACAGAGACCTAGCTTCCAGCACCATGGGGAGGTCCCACTCTGGAACAGATCTCCTGATGACCGGCAAAGAGCGGCGTGCACCCTTCATAAAACTGTGGGTTAGAGGGTGCTGCCTGACGGTTGAGCCCCAAAACCCACATGACAGGCTGAAAACACAGCCAGGTAGACCTTAATAGTGGAAAAGGACCTGCCTCTTTCCATGAGGTCTTGCAGGAAACACAAAATATCAGGCACCGAGCACTGATAAGATGTGAGACCACGCCCATCATACCACCCTTCGAACACTTGCCACTTACAGCCATATAGGGATCGCGTGGAAACGGCCCTGGCATTCTGAGTAGTGGCGATTACACGCGGCGGGAGCCCAGTGCATTTAGGTTCGTCCTCTCACGGGCCAGGCCCAGAGAGCCACCCTGTCCGGGTGGGGGTGGTAAAACTCCCCGTTGGCTTGGGACAGTATGTTCGTGTGAACGGGAAGGCGCCATGGCTCGGTGTATAACAGAGGGATTATCTCTGCCAGCCACAGGGCTTTGGGCCACCTGGGTGCTATCAGAATGAGAGACAGGTCATGCTCTCTCACCCTGGCCAGCATGAAAATTATCAGGCACAGGGGAGGAAAAGCGTACAGCAGCACTTTGGGCCATGGATGGGCCAGTGCGCCTGCCCCGAGGGGCGCGTCCACGTCCTTTGGCGAGAAGAACATAGGACAATGGTGATTTTCGCGGGAGGCGAAAAGATTTACGGCTGCCTGTCCGAATCTCATCTATCTCACTATCTGCGGGTGAAGACGCCAATCCGTAGATTGGGTTTCCCCTCGATAGCAGATCCGCGCCTCTGTTCAGAATGCCCGAGACATGAGTCACGCGTAATGACAGAAAAAACCTGTCTGCTCCACACCAAAAGCCTGTAAGCTAGAGCGTGGAATTTCGACGAGCGCATGCCGCCCTGACGGTTGATATAAGCCACTGCCGTGGTATTATCGCACCGTACTAGAACGGGATGTCCCTGCAGGCAAGGCAGAAAACGATTCAGAGCTTTCCGGTTGGTAAAAGCTCTAAATAGTTAATGTGTGTTGAACGTAGTCTGCTCAGCCACAGACGGTTCACCGTTCTGCCTTCCTGGGTGGTTCCCCAGCCTGTCAAGGACGCATCTGTCGTCACAACTTTTCGCATCGTAACCGTCCCGAGGGGGGTTCCCCGTGCGTAAAAGTTCTCGCTCTCCCAATGGCGCAGGGCCGCCGAGCAGGCGCGCGTCACTGTTACCGAGCGGCAGAGATCGCGAATCGGCTGAAATGTAGTGACAAAACCCATTTCGTGAACGCTCTCATTCTCAGGAGACCAATGGCACAACTTGGATAGATGAAGCCATGAGACCCTGCAGCCTGAGGCATGTGCGATATTGTACTCTCGCCCCTTCTCTGAACTGCGACAGACAGTCCATCAGAGAGTGAACGCGCTCTTGAGAGAGACGCGCTCGCGTGGAGACTGAGTTCAATTACAAAGCCCAGGAAAATGACATTCTGACTGGGAGTCAGATTGTTTTTGCTCGCATTCACCTAGAACCCGAGGGATGTGATGTGCACGAACACCCGGCCGGTGTCCAGCGACACCTTGTCCTTCGATTTCTCAGCCCTGATAGTCTCAGGGGCGCCACGCCCCCCTCCGCACACAGACAGAACGTTCGGGGACCCGAACGGAAGAACTGTGAATTCGTAACAAATGCCTTGGTAGGCGAAACGAAGATTTTTCCTGTGTGGAGGGTAGATGCTTATGTGAAAGAAAGCATCTTTCAGATCGACTGATGTGAACCAGTCGTTCTGCTTATGGCACAGGCGAGAGAGCCTTGTGTCACATTCTGAAATTGTATTTCCTCAAATGTTTGTTCAACACTCGAAGGTCCAATATAGGGCGTGGGGGCGCCACGCCTTTTGGAACATGAAAATACCAGGAATAAAAACCATGGTTTATCAGATCGGGTGGCACCATCTGAATCGCTCCCTTGTTAGGAGGGAGGAAATTTCCTCTTCCAGAATGTGTGAGGCGTTTTCTTCTGTGTGAGAAGAGAGAACGCCATTGAAATGCGTTTTTTTTTTTTTTTTTTTCAACTGCAGCTTGTAACTCTGGGTTACGGTACGCAAAAACCCACTCGGGTCGGAGCAGGGCTGTATGGGCCCAGCTGGTTCATTTGTGATGCAAGGCGCCATCTAGTGGGCACACTAGAGGCGACATGCAGGGGTTCAGAGGGATTTTCTTTCTCTGCAGTGAGAAGTTTTCTCTGCGGAGAGAGGTCTTCTCTCCAAAACGAATTCATTAGATTCGTAACTTTGTGTGTTTTGTGTTGGGCAAACACTGGGGCCAAAGCCTTTATTGACCGAGTGAGGGGAACATAGTGTGGTGTCCACTGTGCTGAACTTTCCCTCACAAGGTGCCCACTGAAAGTGGGGGAAAAACACATATCTCCTGAACACATGAACTGGGCAGTCTAAGCGCAGGCAGAAAAATAATATCCACGGAGAGAGATACTCTCTCTGTAACGGATTTATTTAATTTGTTTGTTTAAAAGTGTTATTTAGTTATGTGTGTGTTATGTGTTGGGGAACACAGGGGCCTTCCACACAACAAACACATGGGCTGGGCAGCCGTAACTGAGCTGTGTGAGCCCAGCTGGTTGATTTTTGAAGCAATGGCGCCCTCTTGTGGACGGACTCAGGGCGACATGCATGGGATCAGAGAGGTTTGCTCTCTATGTTGGCAGATATATAATCTGCACGAATTCATTTGATTCGTTTATAAAATGTGTTGTTTAGTAATGTGTGTGTTTTGTGTTGGGAAACACTGGGGCCAAAGCCTTTAATAACTGGGTGAGGGGAACCAAGTGCATGCGGTGTGGTAACACTGCTATGTACTTTTCCTCACGACAACCCCCCTGTAGGGGGGGGGGACACACACACACAACGTCCACTAAACACACGGGCTGGGCAGCCACGAGACGGGATTTACTGACCGTCGGTGGGAGACCCTGTGTAGCGTTACTCCCAATGGTCGAACAACAGGCAGGCCGCTTGCGTTCGGGCCGCCTTCCTAGGAAGGCCTCAACACGTAATCGTAACACATTTACTGCACTGAGAACACTGTCAGCTCGCGCCGACTGAATCAACGCTGTTTACAGCGTGCGAGGCGCGCGCTGATCACAGCGGGCAGCCTGGCAGCGCTCAGCTTCTCTGTGACGGGTTGTACAGAGAAAACGAGCGGGGGGCGAATCCCGTGGGATTCTGCGTGTCTGTGAGAGAATGTGCGCGCGGGACTGCGGGCACATTTACTGCACTGAGAACACTGTCAGCTCGCGCCGACTGAATCAACGCTGTGTTTACAGCGTCTGGCCACACAATGTTGAGGCGAACGGCCGCTCGCTCACAACTTACATGGAGGATGGACTGAGGCAAAGCCGCGTGAGCGCTAGCCTAGGGAACGCTAAAAGGACCGCGTCATCCCCGTCGCCGGAACCGACCGGTTCGTCAACGAGAGTGGGGTTTTCCCGCGAAGATGTCCTCTTCAGGGAATGCGGATTGGGCTGATGTCAGCTCAAATATTTTAGAGAGGTGGCGCTCCGGGAGTCCCCCGGTAGCGCGTCATCATCACCGTGTCTCCCCTCCGAGTCAGAAAAGACCGAGCACGGCACGGTGGGTCGTGCAACTAAAGGCCGGCTAAGTAAAAGCTACATGGGCAGCAATTACAATGACCGCAATTCTCCAGGTTCTCCACAGCTTCTTGAGCGTATTAAGCCCAAGCACACCGCGCAGGACGGGAGAGTCCTTAGCGGCGATGAGAGTACCACACGCGGCCGGTCAGGCTCGTCGTGATAGGCTTTTCACCGGGGGTAGCGGCTGTTTAGACGGTCACATAGCCATGGGTGGGCAAGCGGTGAAGAGCTTGGAAAAATCCGTGGCGGGCAGCCATGTAAGGAGGAGCAGGTGAAGGACAGCGGGAGCTCGGGCGGCTCCGGATGCAAAAAAACACAGCGGATAGGCTGAAGAAACGACTGTCACTCACGTCTGGCGGAGGCTGATCTTGCGATATGTCCTCCTGAAGACTCGAAAGTGAGCAGCGTAACGTTAATCCAACCGAACTGTGTCAATGCAGAGATCGCGAGAAGCGAATGACAACTGAGGAATAGCAGCGCGCCCAGCGGTAATATGCCCGTAGGTAAGGGGGTGTGGCCTTACCTGGCATTGGCTGCACGCTTCTGTCTGTTAGCCAGACTTGGTGCAATTGGATGCTTCTGCAGAGGTCAGGTACGGATGCCCTTCCCTAAGGTGGATCTCGAAACGAGATGATGAAAGAGAACTGTCTGAGTTGATGAAGTGAAATAGGTGGTTGTGACGCAGCCCATGTCCGTGAAAAAATGCTAGCAAGCAAAGTGCCTTTCATGCCGTGAATGTGTACCGTTGTGAACAATAAAGCCCGAACCTGTTTAAACCAGCCGACGACTACAGTGTGTGCTTCAGCTCTGTTAGCCGGACCACTAGCAAATTATCTGTTGCCATCCAAGTTATAATGATACCAGCTCGCTCTTAACTACGGTTCGGAGCGTGAAAGCTGTGAAGGTAACAACACACACACACACACAGGCGCACACATCTTTGTGGGGACTCTTCATAGGCATAATGATTTTTATACTGTACAAACCGTATATTCTATCCCCTTACACTAACCCTACCCATCACAGAAACCTTTCTGCATTTTACATTTTCAAAAAACATCACTTAATATGATTTATACGCTGTTTTCCTCACGGGGACCAAAAAATGTCCCCACAAGGACAAGGATTTCAGATATTGCTATCTTTGTGGGGACATTTTGTCCTGTAGGTGTTTGTCAGACCTCAATAACACACAACAACACACATCACACACACACACACACAAATCACACACACAACACACAACACACAGCGGTTAGACTAGTCGTATCATTAGAGATTCTGTGATGCAGTCATCTGGGATGCTGGGAAAAGCTGTGTTTCATGTACTTGAGGCGGTGTGTGAGTTGTTGTGTGTATTGAGTGTGTATGTAGAATGGTTTGATTAGTTGCTGTAAGATCGAGGATGTGGGAAAAGCTGTATCTGCGTGATCACTCTAGAGCGCGTTGAGGAGTATGTGGGGAGTGGGTTGTGTATAGTGTTTGTGTGGTATGTGAGTATGTGTAGTGTGTGTGTGTTGTGTGTGTAAGAGTTGTGGTGTGTGTGTGGTAAGTAGGTGTGTGAGATGTGTGGTGTAGTTGTGAGTGGGTGTGATGTGGTGGAGTGTTGAGTGTGTAGTGTGTGTGTTGTGTGTGGATGTGTGTGTGTAGTGTGTGTGAGTAGTGTGAGGTGTGGTGTGTGAGTTGTGAGTGGTTTATGTGTGTGTGTGTGTGTGTGTGTGTGAGTGTGTGTAGTGTGTGTGTGTGTGTGTGGGTGTTGTTGGTGTGATGTGTGTGTGTGTGTGTGAGTGTGTGAGGTGTGTGTGGGTGTAGTTGTGATGTTGTGAGTTGTGTGTTGTGAGTATGTGGTGTTGTGTGTGATGGGGTGTGGTGTGGGTGTTGTGTAGTGAGTGTGTGGTGTGTTGGTGTGTGGTATGTTGGGTGTGTGGTGGTGTTGTATGTGTGTGTGTTGTGTGTGTTGTGTGTGTGTGAGTGGTGTGGTGGGTGTGTGTGTGTGTGTGGTTGTGTGTTGTGAGTGGGGTGTGTGTGGTGTTTGGTGTAGTGTGGTGGTGTGGGTGTTGGGTGTGTGTGTGTGTGTTTGTGTTGTGGTGGTGTGTGTTGAGGTGTTGTTGTGTTGTGGTGGGTGGGTGAGTGGGTGGTTGGTTGTTGTGGGGGTGTGTGTGTTGTGGGTGGTGGTGTGTGTGGTTTGGTGTGTGGGTGGTGTGAGGTGTGTTGTGGGTGAGTGGTGGTGGGTGGTTGTGGGTGGTGTGTGGTGTGTGGTGTGTGTGGGAGTGGTGTGGTGATGTGGTGTGTGTGTGATTTGTGGTGTGTGTTGTGTGAGTGTGTGTTGAGTGTGTGAGTGTGGTGTGTGGTTAGGGTGTGTGGTGTGGTGTGTGTGTGAGTGTGTGTGTGTGGTGTGTGAGTATGGGTGTGGTTGTGTGGTGTGTAGTGTGTGTTGTGTTGGTGTGGTGATATGTGTGTGTGTGTGTGTGGTGTGTGTGATGTGTGGTGTGAGTGTTGGTGATGTGTGTGGAGTGTTTGTGGATGTGAGTGTGTGTTGTGTTGTAGTTGTGGGTTGTTGTGGTAGTATGTGGTGTGTGAGTTGTGGTGGGTGTGTGTGTTGTGTGTTGTTGTTGTGGGGTGTGGAGGGTGGTGATGGGGGGGGTTGTGGTGTTGGTGTGAGTGTGTGTGTGTGTTGTGTGGTTGTGTGGTTGTGGTGGTGTGTGTGTGTGGTTGTGGTGTGTGGGGTGGTGTGTGTTGTGGTGTGTGGTGGGGTGTTGGTGTGGTGGTGTTTTGTGTGGTGGGTGGTGTGGTGTGGGAGTGTGAGTGTGTGTGTGTGGGTGTTGTGTGTGAGTGTGGGTGGTGTGTGTGTGTGTGTGTGTGTGTGTGGTGGTATGAGTGTGTGGTGTGTGGTGTAGTGTGTGTGTGTGAGTGTGTGTGAGGTTGGTTGGGTGGTGTGTGAGTGGGTGTGTGAGTATGTGGGTGTGTTGGTGTGTGTGTGTGTGTGTGTGGTGGTGTGTGTGTGTGTGTGAGTGTGTGTGAGTATGTGAGGTTGTGTGTGTGTGTGTGATGTGTGTGTGAGTGTGTGTGGTGTGTGTGTGTGTGTGTGTGGTGTGTGGTGTGTGTGGTTGTGTGGTTGGTGTGTGGTTGGTGTGGTGTGGTGTGGTGTTGTGTGTGGTTGTGGTGTGTGTGTGTGAGTTTGTGAGTTGTGTGTGTGTGTTGTGAGTGTGTGAGTGTGGTGTGTGAGTATGTGGGTGTGGTGTGTGTGTGTGTGTTGGTGTAGGTTAGTGTGTGGTTGTGAGTTGTGTGTAGTGTGTGAGTTGTGTGTGTGTGTGTGAGAGAGTGTGTGTGGTATATGTGAGATGTGTGTGAGGTGTGTGTGTGTGAGTATGTGAGCGTGTGTGTGTGTGTGTGTGTGTGTGAGAGTGTGTGTGTGTGTGTGTTGAGTACGTGAGCGTGTGTGTGAGTGTGTGTGTGAGATGTGGGTGTGTGTGTGTGTGTGTGTGTGAGGTGTGTGTGTGGTGTGTGTGTGGTGTGGTGTGTGTGTGTGTGTGGTGGTGGTGTTGGTGTGAGTGATGTGGAGTATGTGAGGTGTGTGTGTGTGTGTGTGTGTTGTGTGTGAGAGTATGTGTGTATGTGTGTGAGAGTATGTGTGTGTGTGTGAGTATGTGTGTGTGTGGTGTGTGTGTGGTGTGTGTGTGTGTGTGTGTGGTGGTGTGAGTGTGTGTGAGTGTGGGTGTGTGTGAGTATGTGAGGTGTGTGTGAGTGTGTGAGTATGTGAGTGTGTGAGTGTGTGTGAGTAGTGAGTGTGTTTGAGTGAGTATGTGAGGTGTGTGTGTATGAGTGTGTGTGTAGTATGTGAGTGTGGAGTGTGTGTGAGTATGTGAGTGTGTGTGGTGAGTGTGGTGTGTGTAATGTGAGCTGTGTGAGTGTGTTGTGAGTTGGTGTGTGTGGGAGTATGTGAGTATGTGGAGTGTGTGAGTGAGTTGTGAGTGTGATGTGGTGTGAGTATGTGAAGTATGTGAGTGTGTGGGTATGTGAGGTATGAGAGTATGTGAGTGTGTGGATTGTGTAGTGTGTGAGGTGTGTGTGTGAGTGTGTGAGTGGATGTGGTGAGTATGTGAGGTGTGATGTGTGTGTAGTGATGTGAGTGTGTGTGGTAGTGGAGTTGTGATGTGTAGTGGTTGTGAGTGTGTGGTGTGTGGTGTGTGAGTGAGTGTGTGTGAGTATGTGAGTGGTGTGGTGTGTGTGGTATGTGTGGTGTGGTGTGTTGTGTGGAGTGTGAGTGTGTGTGGTGTGGTGTGTGTGTGTTGGGTGTGTGTGTGTGTTAGTATGTGAGTGTGTGAGGGTGTGTAGTAGTGTGAGTGTGTGTGAGTATGTGAGTGTGTGAGTGTGTGTGAGTCAGTATGTGAGTCACACACACACTCACACACACACACACTCACATACTCTCTCACACACACACACACACACACACACACACACACACCACACGCTCACATACTCACACATACACACACACACACTCTCTCACACACACACACACACACACACACACACGCTCACATACTCACACACACACTCACACACACGCTCACGTACTCACACACACACACACTTACTTATGTGAGCGTGTGTGTGTGTGTGTGTGTGTGTGAGAGAGTGTGTGTGAGTATATGTGAGCGTGTGTGTGAGTGTGTGTGAGCATGTGAGCGTGTGTGTGTGTGAGAGTGTGTGTGTGTGTGTGTGTGTTGTGTGTGTGTGTGTGTGTGTGTGAGTACGTGAGCGTGTGTGTGAGTGTGTGTGTGAGTATGTGAGCGTGTGGTGTGTGGTGTGTGTGTGTGAGAGAGTGTGTGTGTGTGTGTGTGTGTGTGGAGTGTGTGTGTGAGTATGTGAGTGTGTGTGTGTGTGTGTGTGTGTGCGTGTGTGTGTGAGTATGTGTGAGTATGTGAGCGTGTGTGTGAGTGTGGGTGTGTGAGTATGTGAGAGCCTGTGTGTGTGTGTGTGTGTGTGTGTGTGTGTGTGTGTGTGTATGTGTGAGTATGTGAGCGTGTGTGTGAGTGTGGGTGTGTGAGTATGTGAGAGCCTGTGTGTGTGTGTGTGTGTGTGTGTGTGTGTGTGTGTGTGTGTGTGTGTGTGTGTGTGTGTGTGTGTGTGTGTGTGTGTGTGTGTGTGAGAGAGTGTGTGTATCAGCTCTCTTGGACTCTACTACTCTAATCGTCACATTTAAACTTCACTGGTAAAATGTTTGTTCTTGTAAGTGTTAACGCTAGCGGAGCCTGAAGGGTTTTTATTCGCTATAACAACCGCCTCGCTATACATTATCCCGCTTATTTCACGGCTACCAAATAAATCAATAATTTGACTAAAAATATTGATTTAAAAACGATTGTATTGCTTCCGCTAAAGAAAATAGTCCGTTCCGTCTCTGAACTGCGTCCATGGCAACGCTCTGTTTCTCATGGCAACGCTCTGTTTCTCATGGCAACACTCTGTTTCTCATGGCAACGCTGTTTCTCATGGCAACGCTCTGTTTCTCATGGCAACGCTCTGTTTCTCATGGCAACACTCTGTTTCTCATGGCAACACTCTGTCATGGCAACGCTCTGTTTCTCATGGCAACGCTCTGTTTGTCATGGCAACACTCTGTTTCTCATGGCAACGCTCTGTTTCTCATGGCAACGCTCTGTTCCTCATGGCAACGCTCTGTTTCTCATGGCAACGCTCTGTTTCTCATGGCAACGCTCTGTTTCTCATGGCAACGCTCTGTTTGTCATGGCAACGCTCTGTTTCTCATGGCAACGCTCTGTTTCTCATGGCAACGCTCTGTTTGTCATGGCAACGCTCTGTTTTCATGGCAACGCTCTGTTTTTCATGGCAACGCTCTGTTTCTCATGGCAACGCTCTGTTTGTCATGGCAACGCTCTGTTTCTCATGGCAACGCTCTGTTTCTCATGGCAACGCTCTGTTTCTCATGGTAACGCTCTGTTTGTCATGGCAACACTCTGTTTTTCATGGCAACGCTCTGTTTTTCATGGCAACGCTCTGTTTGTCATGGCAACGCTCTGTTTGTCATGGCAACGCTCTGTTTGTCATGGCAACACTCTGTCATGGCAACGCTCTGTTTCTCATGGCAACACTCTGTTTCTCATGGCAACGCTCTGTTTCTCATGGCAACGCTCTGTTTCTCATGGCAACGCTCTGTTTCTCATGGCAACGCTCTGTTTCTCATGGCAACACTCTGTTTTTCATGGCAACACTCTGTTTTTCATGGCAACGCTCTGTTTGTCATGGCAACACTCTGTCATAGCAACGCTCTGTTTCTCATGGCAACGCTCTGTTTTCTCATGGCAACGCTCTGTTTCTCATGGCAACGCTCTGTTTCTCATGGCAACGCTCTGTTTCTCATGGCAACGCTCTGTTTCTCATGGCAACGCTCTGTTTCTCATGGCAACGCTCTGTTTCTCATGGCAACGCTCTGTTTCTCATGGCAACGCTCTGTTTGTCATGGCAACGCTCTGTTTCTCATGGCAACGCTCTGTTTCTCATGGCAACGCTCTGTTTCTCATGGCAACGCTCTGTTTTTCATGGCAACGCTCTGTTTTTCATGGCAACGCTCTGTTTTTCATGGCAACACTCTGTTTTTCATGGCAACGCTCTGTTTCTCATGGCAACGCTCTGTTTCTCATGGCAACGCTCTGTTTTTCATGGCAACACTCTGTTTTTCATGGCAACACTCTGTTTTTCATGGCAACACTCTGTTTTTCATGGCAACGCTCTGTTTGTCATGGCAACACTCTGTCATGGCAACGCTCTGTTTCTCATGGCAACACTCTGTTTCTCATGGCAACGCTCTGTTTCTCATGGCAACGCTCTGTTTCTCATGGCAACGCTCTGTTTCTCATGGCAACGCTCTGTTTCTCATGGCAACGCTCTGTTTCTCATGGCAACGCTCTGTTTCTCATGGCAACGCTCTGTTTCTCATGGCAACGCTCTGTTTGTCATGGCAACGCTCTGTTTGTCATGGCAACGCTCTGTTTGTCATGGCAACGCTCTGTTTCTCATGGCAACGCTCTGTTTCTCATGGCAACGCTCTGTTTGTCATGGCAACACTCTGTTTCTCATGGCAACGCTCTGTTTTTCATGGCAACGCTCTGTTTGTCATGGCAACGCTCTGTTTCTCATGGCAACGCTCTGTTTCTCATGGCAACGCTCTGTTTGTCATGGCAACACTCTGTCATGGCAACGCTCTGTTTGTCATGGCAACGCTCTGTTTGTCATGGCAACACTCTGTTTCTCATGGCAACGCTCTGTTTGTCATGGCAACGCTCTGTTTGTCATGGCAACGCTCTGTTTGTCATGGCAACGCTCTGTTTCTCATGGCAACACTCTGTTTCTCATGGCAACGCTCTGTTTTTCATGGCAACACTCTGTTTTTCATGGCAACGCTCTGTCATGGCAACACTCTGTCATGGCAACACTCTGTTTCTCATGGCAACGCTCTGTTTCTCATGGCAACGCTCTGTTTCTCATGGCAACGCTCTGTTTCTCATGGCAACGCTATGTTTCTCATGGCAACGCTCTGTTTCTCATGGCAACGCTCTGTTTCTCATGGCAACGCTCTATTTCTCATGGCAACACTCTGTTTCACATGGCAACGCTCTGTTTGTCATGGCAACGCTCTGTTTCTCATGGCAACGCTCTATTTCTCATGGCAACGCTCTGTTTCTCATGGCAACGCTCTATTTCTCATGGCAACGCTCTATTTCTCATGGGAACGCTCTATTTCTCATGGCAACGCTCTATTTCTCATGGCAACGCTCTGTTTCTCATGGCAACGCTCTGTTTCTCATGGCAACGCTCGGTTTGTCATGGCAACGCTCTGTTTCTCATGGCAACGCTCTGTTTCTCATGGCAACGCTCTGTTTCTCATGGCAACGCTCTGTTTCTCATGGCAACGCTCTGTTTCTCATGGCAACGCTCTTGTTTCTCATGGCAACGCTCTGTTTCTCATGGCAACGCTCTGTTTCTCACGGCAACGCTCTGTTTCTCATGGCAACGCTCTGTTTGTCATGGCAACGCTCTGTTTGTCATGGCAACGCTCTGTTTGTCATGGCAACGCTCTGTTTCTCATGGCAACGCTCTGTTTCTCATGGCAACGCTCTGTTTGTCATGGCAACACTCTGTTTCTCATGGCAACGCTCTGTTTGTCATGGCAACACTCTGTTTCTCATGGCAACGCTCTGTTTGTCATGGCAACACTCTGTTTGGCATGGCAACGCTCTATTTCTCATGGCAACGCTCTGTTTCTCATGGTAACGCTCTGTTTCTCATGGCAACGCTCTGTTTCTCATGGCAACGCTCTGTTTCTCATGGCAACGCTCTGTTTGTCATGGCAACGCTCTGTTTCTCATGGCAACGCTCTGTTTCTCATGGCAACGCTCTGTTTCTCATGGCAACGCTCTGTTTCTCATGGCAACGCTCTGTTTTTCATGGCAACACTCTGTTTCTCATGGCAACGCTCTGTTTCTCACGGCAACACACTGTTTGTCATGGCAACGCTCTGTTTCTCATGGCAACGGTGTGTTTTACTAATCAGTGTCTGTTATCAAGAAATAACACACTGCATTCTACATTAGAATTCTAGCTAGCCATGGTATAATAAGTGCTAACACACATGAGCTGATGATCATATCACGAGTGATGAAACTTTAACCCTTCGATGCATCAGATATTACAGTTTTTCTCAATTGCTAAAACACTAAACCCTATTGTCTGAACCAAATGCTCAGTTGCCTGAACCCAGAGTGGCGTACGTTGTACTCCCCTTGTTTTAAGGGTGCTAGCTTTCTTGCGGAGTACACTGCCATGGGCAATGTGATTAGGCACCAGGATGCTGTAGGCGCTGTGTAAACAGCTTGTAACTGCCAACAAAGGCTGCGCCATTAGGTAGTAGGCCTCAGCAGGCCTCCTTATCTGGACAGCCCCCAAGAGGGCGCTGTAGGCCAGCTCACTTTACGTGGTTGGCCTTGGTGGTTCGGACAGTTGACTCACTGATGACTAGTAGGCCTTAAACAGGCCTCCTCGGAGGTTAGTCCCAACAGTGTATGTTATAGCAGAATGTGACTTGCTGTCAGCTGGTAGGCCCGACCAGGCCTCCCTGATAGGCGAGTCCCAAGCTGGCTGGCCTTAGCAGGCCACTTTGTACTATCACCCGGACTCAGGGCTCATAGCTACCAGTGGTTATCAGGTAGTAGGCCACTTAGGCCTCCCTGAAGGTGGATTCCCGCTTAAGATGGTTATCAGGTAGTAAGCCTCACCCGGCCGCCCTAAAGGTGAGTTTCCACTGACGTTGGCTATCAGGTAGTAGGCCTCTCTGGCCTCCCTGAATGTGAGCTCCCAAATATTGTGGCTGTCAGGTAGTAGGCCTCTCTGGGCCTCCCTGAATGTGAGCTCCCAAATATTTTGGCTGTCAGATAGTAGGCCTCACCAGGCCTCCCTGAAGGTGAGTTCCCACATACTGTGATTATCAGGTAGTAGGCTCCTCCAGGCCTCCTTGTATGAGAACGGTCAGGTAGTAGGCCTCAACAGGCCTCTTTGAAGGTGAGTTCCCACAGATTGTGGTTATCAGGTTGTAGGCCTCTCCAGGCCTCCCTGAAGGTGAATTTCCACGTACGTTGGCTGTCAGGTAGTAGGCCTCTTTGGGCCTCCCTGAATGTGAGCTCCCAAATATTGTGGCTATCAGGTAGTAGGCCTCTCTGGGCCTCCCTGAATGTGAGCTCCCAAATATTTTGGCTGTCAGGTAGTAGGCCTTACCAGGCCTCCCTGAAGGTGAGTTCCCACATGCTGTGATTATCAAGTAGTAGGCTCCTCCAGGCCTCCTTGTATGAGAACGGTCAGGTAGTAGGCCTCACCAGGCCTCCCTGAAGGCGAGTTCCCACAGATTGTGGTTATCAGGTTGTAGGCGTCTCCAGGCCTCCCTGAAGGTGAATTTCCACGTACGTTGGCTATCAGGTAGTAGGCCTCTCTGGGCCTCCCTGAATGTGAGCTCCCAAATATTGTGGCTGTCAGGTAGTAGGCCTCTCTGGGCCTCCCTGAATGTGAGCTCCCAAATATTTTGGCTGTCAGATAGTAGGCCTCACCAGGCCTCCCTGAAGGTGAGTTCCCACATACTGTGATTATCAGGTAGTAGGCTCCTCCAGGCCTCCTTGTATGAGAACGGTCAGGTAGTAGGCCTCACCAGGCCTCTTTGAAGGTGAGTTCCCACAGATTGTGGTTATCAGGTTGTAGGCCTCTCCAGGCCTCCCTGAAGGTGAATTTCCACGTACGTTGGCTGTCAGGAAGTAGGCCTCTTTGGGCCTCCCTGAATGTGAGCTCCCAAATATTGTGGCTATCAGGTAGTAGGCCTCTCTGGGCCTCCCTGAATGTGAGCTCCCAAATATTTTGGCTGTCAGGTAGTAGGCCTTACCAGGCCTCCCTGAAGGTGAGTTCCCACATGCTGTGATTATCAAGTAGTAGGCTCCTCCAGGCCTCCTTGTATGAGAACGGTCAGGTAGTAGGCCTCACCAGGCCTCCCTGAAGGCGAGTTCCCACAGATTGTGGTTATCAGGTTGTAGGCGTCTCCAGGCCTCCCTGAAGGTGAATTTCCACGTACGTTGGCTATCAGGTAGTAGGCCTCTTTGGGCCTCCCTGAATGTGAACTCCCAAATATTGTGGCTGTCAGGTAGTAGGACTCACCAGGCCTCCCTGAAGGTGAGTTCCCACATGCTGTGGTAATCAGGTTGTAGGCTCCTCCAGGGCTCCTTGAATGAGAACCGTAAGGTAGTAGGCCTCACCAGGCCTCCCTGAAGGTGAGTTCCCACAGATTGTGATTATCGGGTAGTAGGCTCCCCAGGCCTCCTTGAGTGAATACGGTCAGGTAGTAGGCCTCACCAGGCCTCCCTGTAGGTGAATTTCCACTTACTTTGGCTGGGCCTCCCTGAATGTGAGCTCCCAATTATTGTGGCTGTCAGGTAGTAGGCCTCTCTGGGCCTCCCTGAATGTGAGCTCCCAAAATTTTTTGGCTGTCAGGTAGTAGGCCTCACCAGGCCTCCCTGAAGGTGAGTTCCCACATGCTGTGATTGTCAGGTAGTAGGCTCCTCCAGGCCTCCTTGAATAGAACGGTCAGGTAGCAGGCCTCACCAGGCCTCCCTGAAGAGGAGTTCCCATGGATTGTGGTTATCAGGATGTAGGCCTCTCCAGGCCTCCCTGAAGGTGAGTTCCCACATGCTGTGATTATCAGGTAGTAGGCTCCTCCAGGCCTCCTTGAATGATAACCGTCAGGTAGTAGGCCTCACCAGGCCTCCCTGAAGGTGAGTTCCCACATGCTGTGGTAATCAGGTTGTAGGCTCCTCCAGGGCTCCTTGAATGAGAACCGTAAGGTAGTAGGCCTCACCAGGCCTCCCTGAAGGTGAGTTCCCACAGATTGTGATTATCAGGTAGTAGGCTCCCCAGGCCTCCTTGAGTGAATACGGTCAGGTAGTAGGCCTCACCAGGCCTCCCTGTAGGTGAATTTCTACTTACGTTGGCTGGGCCTCCCTGAATGTGAGCTCCCAATTATTGTGGCTGTCAGGTAGTAGGCCTCTCTGGGCCTCCCTGAATGTGAGCTCCCAAAAATTTTTGGCTGTCAGGTAGTAGGCCTCACCAGGCCTCCCTGAAGGTGAGTTCCCACATGCTGTGATTGTCAGGTAGTAGGCTCCTCCAGGCCTCCTTGAATAGAACAGTCAGGTAGTAGGCCTCACCAGGCCTCCCTGAAGGGGAGTTCCCATGGATTGTGGTTATCAGGTTGTAGGCCTCTCCAGGCCTCCCTGAAGGTGAGTTCCCACATGCTGTGATTATCAGGTAGTAGGCTCCTCCAGGCCTCCTTGAATGAGAACCGTCAGGTAGTAGGCCTCACCAAGCCTCCCTGAAGGTGAGTTCCCACATGCTGTGGTAGTCAGGTTGTAGGCTCCTCCAGGGCTCCTTGAATGAGAACCGTAAGGTAGTAGGCCTCTCCAGGCCTCCCTGAAGGTGAGTTCCCACATGCTGTGATTATCAGGTAGTAGGCTCCTCCAGGCCTCCTTGAATGAGAACCGTCAGGTAGTAGGCCTCACCAGGCCTCCCTGAAGGGAGTTCCCACAGGTTGTGGTTATCAGGTTGTAGGCCTCTCCAGGCCTCCCCGTGAATGGTTCCCTTATGCTGCTGGGTTTATGAAGCTAGTGGCCTCTTGCTATCAGTCTCAGCTAGCCTTAGTAGGCAGCTGCTGAAGGCGAGCTTGCGCCCTGGCTCGCTAAAGTGTTCATTCTCTGCTACTGGTTCCCTCCCGGAACCTTTCCTGCTTACAGCCTGGTTTGCCTATCAGGCGGACCATGTGCTCCCCTCACTGAGGGTCACTATGAGCATGCGGCCTCCTGAGCATGGTCAGATGGTCGTAGGCCTCTCGTGAGGCCTCCCAGTTAGATCAGCCCTTAGGCCTTCACAGGCCTCCTCAGTGTTTTGAAACACAGACACTGGGTTGATCCGTGGATTGAGTAGAGAAACTCCCCTCGCTAGCAAGGGTTGGAAAGCGCTATGCTGAGTCATACTCTCCGGGATATCCCGTCTCTGAGATCCGGGCCGAGGGTTCACTGCCAGCTTCGCAGTCCCTCGGGTTGGATGCCGTTCTTTAGGCAATTGTCCAGAGGCTCTGTCTACAGACAGACAGGAAGTGGCCAGACTAAGTGTCTATGTTCTGACGCCGGGTCAGGCCGTCCTGATGGCTTTTCGGGGTGAGTACGTTCCCCTAAATAGTGATTGGCTGGGGTTCCTTCGGGTTCCCTAGCCACATTCCCTAGAAGGGACCCCTTCTAATTAGAAGCTGTGGTTCCAGGCCCGGAGCCGGCCCTGGTAACCATGTTTATGAAGGTTTTTCCTGTGAGGCTGTAGCTTGGGCTATGACCGGAGGGAATGCTGTCACTGACAGCCCAGTGTGACCTGAGGGTGAGTGGTTCTAGCGTTTCATTTGAAGTTGCTGGTTCTGACAGTTGTCACTGCCCTTGGGCATGCACTCCTCTCAGCATGGCGGATTGGGTATTTCGTTCCCCAAAGCGTCAATGACGTATTGTTGAGTTCCCTTCGAAAGGGAACATCTCAGGTTACGACTGTGGTTGTGAGACAATATGTCTCCCTGCCATGCCTCGGGGCTCGCCTACCGTACAGTCCCTTCAGACGATAAGATGATTTGTCATGTTTGCAAGGCGCCCTTATATACTTCCAGGTCGCACGTTAATCATTCCCGCTGATGATTCACGGGCTGTCGCGGTCAATGTGATTGACGTGATTTGATAGTGATTTCAGACACCTGTCACGTCTGAGGCGTTTCCCCAAAGCGTCAATGACGTCGTTCCCGTTCTCAGGGAACATAGGTTACAGTCGTAACCTGAGACGTTTTACAAGAAGAGTCTGAGGTTTTGTGAATGTAGCTTGAAAATTGGGTTTTGTGTTCACAGTTTAGAGAAAAGGAGAGCAGCTTTCAAGAAATGTGTCTTAGCAATCGAGAAAAACTGTAAACCACAAACAATTAGGAGATATAATTCCATTAGGAGATATAATCAGGAAATATGGAATTAGCTTTCACTGTTATGCTGATGATACTCAGCTGTATATTTCTTCAAAACCTAACGAAACTTACCAATTCACAAAATTAACGGAATGCATAGCTGATATAAAAAATTGGATGACCAGTAATTTCCAATTACTAAATTCTGAAAAAACAGAGATTCTAATCATTGGACAAAAAACTTCCTCACCTAATAACCTAGAATACTGTCTAACACTTGATGGCTGCTCTGTTAAGTCTTCGTCGTCAGTCAGGAACCTGGGTGTGCTCTTTGATACCAATCTTTCATTTGAAAGTCACGTGTCTAGTATCTGTAAAACCGCATTTTTCCATCTTAAAAATATATCTAAATTACGTCATATGCTCTCACTGACAAATGCGGAACAATTAGTTCATGCTTTCATGACCTCAAGGCTAGATTATTGTAATGCTCTACTGGGTGGTTGCCCTGCACGCTTAATAAACAAACTACAGCTGGTTCAAAACGCAGCCGCTAGAGTTCTTACCAGAACCAGGAAGTATGACCATATTAGCCCGGTTCTGTCAACACTGCATTGGCTGCCTATTAAACATCGTATAAATGTTAAAATATTGCTGATTACTTACAAAGCACTAAATGGTTTAGCTCCCCAGTACTTGAGCGAGCTCTTAACGCATTATAGTCCTTCACGTCTATTGCGATCTCAAAATTCTGGCCAGTTGATAATACCTAGAATATCAAAATCGACTGCTCGCGGTAGATCCTTTTCCTATTTAGCACCAAAACTTTGGAACAATCTTCCTAACACGGTCCGGGAAGCAGATACAGTCTGTCAGTTTAAATCTAGACTAAAAACACATCTCTTTGGCTTAGCATACACATAACACATTATAGATTTCTATAATTCAATGTTAGGCTGCATAGATTAGATCAGCCGGAACCGGGAACACTTCCCATAATTCCTGAATGTACTTTGTACATCATAAGAAGGATGGCGTCTACGCTAATATTAGTCTCTCTGTTTATCCCGAGGTTTACCGCAGACCGCCGGATCCAGGGCATATCCAGATCTGATGAAGGACCATCACATGGACACGACGACACACATTATCAGCGCTGTGAAGGCCCATGGACACCTTACCACTCATCTCCTCACCGGCCGGATGACCCAACCTCCAACCAGATGAACTGGATAATATCGTGAAAGTTCTGATCCCATCTGACTCCTGACATTATGCTGCCTAACTCATAATCATACACTGTTCATTCGTTGGCCAAAGGAGGACTGGCCCCCCGACTGAGCCTGGGTTCTCCCAAGGTTTTTTTCTCCATTCTGTCCCTGATGGAGTTTTGGTTCCTTGCTACTGTTGCCTTCGCCTTTTGGCTTGCTTAGTTGGGGACCTTTAATTTTCAATTGAACAATACTATTACAACATTGTTTTCCTGTTATCTCTGTAAAGCTGCTTTGAAACAATTTGTATTGTAAAAAGCGCTATATAAATAAAGGTGACTTGACTTGACTTGACAAAATCCTCATGTTTATTTTTACTTCAAAAATACTAATTTACGAATTTCCAATATTTTTTTTGTTGCAATAAGAAAGAGGTTCCAGATGTACAGCCAAGCTATAGTGTAGAGAATAATAATAAAAAATACATAATACATTATATTTACTAATAATTTACTATTTATTTATTAATTATATATTTTAAATAAATTGTGAAATATCACACCTGAACAGTTCAACTGATTTTAAAGCATCGGACATATGAATCAGACGCTTAATAATCAGAAATATTCTCACAGTACAGCGCGTGACGGACAGAAAACAGTTTCAGATCATCTTCATCATCATCATCATCATCATAATCATCTTCACTGTCTCTGTGTGCGAAATCTGCTGACTATGAGCTAAAGCACCCCATAAACATCTCAGCAGGACACGCACACACACACACACACACACACACACACACACACCCGCGCGCGCACACGTTGATTTGCCCTGACACTCTTAAAAAAAACGCGAGTGTGTTCTAAATAATAAACTGACATAAAAAGGTGAAAACAGACTCACCGAAAATCAGAGAAAGTTTGATGAGTGTCAGAAGATTCGGATCCATGATGAAGGAGCGAGTTTGATATAATCACCTCAAATCTGGGAATACACTCATCATTCATATCCACTCTCACACACACATGTTCACGCGACTGATTCTGGAGCGGGTGCACGTGCTCTTCATCTATCTCATCTCATCATCATCATCATCATCATCATCATCATCATCATCTTCCTCATCATCATGAGTCCATCGGATCAGCAGAAGCAAATGCGGAGCTCCGAGACTGAAGCTGTGTCTCTCTCTCTCTCTCTCTCTCTCTCTCTCTCTCTCTCTCTCTCTCTCTCTCTCTCTCTCTCTCTCTCTCTCCTCCTACTTCACACCATATGAACAAAAAACAGTTAAGACAGAAGAATTAATTAACCATTAATACTCTCTTGCTGAAACAATATCCTGTATAAACAGTAAAAATGAGCCTATAAGCCTATAATTTTTTTTTAATATCATTTTAATAAGACTATACAAAACACTGGGTTTATTTGTGAACGTACAATATAAATAAAAAATACTAATATTATTAAAAAAATTAAATAATAAAGGTAAGCACATTTTCATGACATAAGAGGCATAAGTTGTTTTATTGTGGACGATGAAAGCATGAAAGCTTTGCCAGGAGCGCCACCGTGTGGTGACAGGAAGTGTAACCGAACGGAACTGTAAACACGAGCGTGTGTTTCCGGGCGGAGGAGTTTTCCGTCGGACCGCTGGCGCGAAATCACACACGAATGTAAACAGAAACAGAGAAAACTCCTCAAAGTATTGAAGTATTACGTTTACTGGCGTAAAATGAAGTTTCGAGCTAAAATCATCGATGTTGGATGTTTGAATCACTTTACACGTGAGTTAAGAATCAGATTGTATTATTATTTATAATAATAGAGCTACTGAAGTCCGGTGTGTGTGTGTGTGTGTGTGTGTCTGTGTGTGTGTGTGTGTGTGTGTGTGTGTGTGTGTGTGTTGTGTGTGTGTGTGTGTGTGTGTGTGTGTGTGTACGTACGTACAGTGTATGCTGCATTTCCAGAATAAGACTAAGACATTAAAAAGAAGAAAAATAGATACAATAAAAATAAATTCTAAATATCACAGATTCGATCAATCTAAATAAATTAATAAATAAAAATGATAGTATAGAGCAGTGTTACTCATGGCGCGCCAAGCTTTCATTTGTGGCTCGCATGGCGGTAAATAATATAGTGATATGATCAAGCAGTCACTACAGATATTTCATAAAAACATTAAAAACTAAGTAGGACTATAACATAACCCATTAAAAACTCAAAGTGTCAGCTCTATTTTCAAATAATTTCGATCGGATTGAAAGCGGTGGTTTATCGAGAGAACATGTAAACATTTGATCGATTGAAAACCGAAACTGAAAGGACGCCGTACGTCGCGACGGTCGCGCTGAACGAGCTGTTCTTCTGATGAAAGTGTCATATAAACGAGTGTCCTGTCATTCTATAATTCTCCTTTCACTCAGTATCTGTGAAGTGAAGCAGGACAACCGGCTCACCAGTCCTTGTTTCAGATTCTCATCCACAGACGACTGATTTTGGGCATTTTTACTGCGTGATCAATACAAACAGCACGGCATAACGGTTCATCATTTGTCTCCAAATTATGACCAGAATTTGATAAATATTAAGTCTGCTGTTTAAAACAAATAAAGAACCAATGTAGGAAAATGGTTATTATCCTACGCACAACAGCGGGAAACTTTATATATTTGTGCAGTGTGCAAATGTCAAAAAACCTATTCCGATTTGAATCTTTTGACTTATAAACGTGCACATCAGCCCGATCATGCATCATATCACGATGTTAAGCATTCATGTAAACTACAATACATTCAGATTAATCAATCAGAATGAATTCAGACCGATTGAAACAAAAGTTGTGCATGTAAACATATCCAGTCTCTGCGGAGTTGCCAGTTATGGCGGTATTTCCAGCTCTTAACGCCGCATGTGCTCTTGGACATGATGGGCTAATGTAGAAAAAAATAACTTAATGTCATTCTGGGATGAATATATTCTGGAAATCCTGCTTTTTTTGTCATTAAGGGAAATCATCTTGTCTCAGTTACAAATTTGACTAGTAAATCATTAAAAAAAATATTGCATTGCATATGTTCAGGGGTGACATATTAATAAACAGACATGGTATTTATGTCAGGGTCTGGATGTAACTTTTTATACTTTCCTGTAAAAATGGCTCTCCTACTGACTTTATCCTATCAGTGCGGCTCTCATGAAAAAAATAGTGAAGACCACTGGTATAGAGCAATAGATAATGTTAAGTAATCAGTCCATAGTGTTGGGGAGTAACGGAATACATGTACCGGCGTTACGTATTCAGAATACAAATTATGAGTATCTGTATTCCGTTACAGTTACAATTTAAATAGTTGGTATTTAGAATACAGTTACATTGTTGAAATCTGGATTACATTACGATACTTCTCTGTTTCACGAGTTTATTCACTCTCTAAATAAATTAAGGCAACTCAGCATTTCCCAGAAGCCCCAATGTGAAAACGAAAAAAAGCGCGGTTTGCGTGATCAGTCACAATGGAGCCGGAAGAGGAGCAGCAGGAGCTAGAGTAGAGATGGAGTCGGAAGAGGAGCAGCGGGAGCTAGAGTAGAGATGGAGTCGGAAGAGGAGCAGCGGGAGCTAGAGTAGAGATGGTGGAGTCGGAAGAGGAGCAGCGGGAGCTAGAGTAGAGATGGAGTCGGAAGAGGAGCAGCGGGAGCTAGAGTAGAGATGGAGTCGGAAGAGGAGCAGCGGGAGCTAGAGTAGAGATGGAGTCGGAAGAGGAGCAGCGGGAGCTAGAGTAGAGATGGAGTCGGAAGAGGAGCAGCGGGAGCTAGAGTAGAGATGGAGTCGGAAGAGGAGCAGCGGGAGCTAGAGTAGAGATGGTGGAGTCGGAAGAGGAGCAGCGGGAGCTAGAGTAGAGATGGTGGAGTCGGAAGAGGAGCAGCGGGAGCTAGAGTAGAGATGGTGGAGTCAGAAGAGGGAGCAGCGGGAGCTAGAGTAGAGATGGAGCCGGAAGAGGAGCAGCGGGAGCTAGAGTAGAGATGGAGCCGGAAGAGGAGCAGCGGGAGCTAGAGTAGAGATGGAGCGGAAGAGGAGCAGCGGGAGCTAGAGTAGAGATGGAGTCGGAAGAGGAGCAGCGGGAGCTAGAGTAGAGATGGAGTCGGAAGAGGAGCAGCGGGAGCTAGAGTAGAGATGAGTCGGAAGAGGAGCAGCGGGAGCTAGAGTAGAGATGGAGGAGTCGGAAGAGGAGCAGCGGGAGCTAGAGTAGAGATGGTGGAGTCGGAAGAGGAGCAGCGGGAGCTAGAGTAGAGATGGTGGAGTCGGAAGAGGAGCAGCGGGAGCTAGAGTAGAGATGGAGCCGGAAGAGGAGCAGCGGGAGCTAGAGTAGAGATGGAGCCGGAAGAGGAGCAGCGGGAGCTAGAGTAGAGATGGAGCCGGAAGAGGAGCAGCGGGAGCTAGAGTAGAGATGGAGTCGGAAGAGGAGCAGCGGGAGCTAGAGTAGAGATGGAGTCGGAAGAGGAGCAGCGGGAGCTAGAGTAGAGATGGAGCCGGAAGAGGAGCATCGGGAGCTAGAGTAGAGATGGAGCCGGAAGAGGAGCAGCGGGAGCTAGAGTAGAGATGAGTCGGAAGAGGAGCAGCGGGAGCTAGAGTAGAGATGGAGCCGGAAGAGGAGCAGCGGGAGCTAGAGTAGAGATGGTGGAGTCGGAAGAGGAGCGGCGGGAGCTAGAGTAGAGATGGAGCGGAGAGGAGCAGCGGGAGCTAGAGTAGAGATGGAGTCGGAAGAGGAGCAGCGGGAGCTAGAGTAGAGATGGAGCCGGAAGAGGAGCAGCGGGAGCTAGAGTAGAGATGGTGGAGTCGGAAGAGGAGCGGCGGGAGCTAGAGTAGAGATGGAGTCGGAAGAGGAGCAGCGGGAGCTAGAGTAGAGATGGAGCCGGAAGAGGAGCGGCGGGAGCTAGATTAGAGATGGAGCCGGAAGAGGAGCGGCGGGAGCTAGAGTAGAGATGGAGTCGGAACAACAGAGCAGGGCAAGAATGTGTATCTATCTGGGAAATTCAAACAGCATTTCACATTCACACAACGAAATATAGCCTAGATGTGCAGTGCAACCTCTGCTTGCCAGCAACCAGCTCCTTTCAGCGTCCAAAGACTCTCCAACCTGAAGAAGCATCTTAGAGTAAGTTATCCTTCCCGTCCAGATCCAACCACATCTTTAAATTACTATAAGAATTATTTAAAGTTAACATTATAAAATATGTAGACCTACACCACAAAATACGCAAAATATGCATTTAATAGGCTACGAATATATTTAAAAACGTCTGTCAGTGTTTCCCCTAGGATTTTTTTTAGATGGGGGGGGGGGGTGTTTACGGATACGTGGTGTAAATTTTTTAGCAATCAAAAAGCATGTCTAATTAATTGAAATCATGTATGATGAATCATTAAACTTTAAACATTAAACTTTAAACAAAAATATATGAAAAAAATGTTCACACTAATTCTGTGTTGTGTTTTTTCTGGTAATAAAATGAAGACATAAAACACAAATTTAATTCAATTCAATTCAAGTTTATTTGTATAGCGCTTTTCACAATACACATTGTCTCAAAGCAGCTTTACAGAAAGTGCATTTCAGAAATGTACAAAGAAAAATACAGTTAGTTAATCATGTATTAATTTAGGGCATAACATATCGCCGGCGTTGAGTCGTCTCTCCACAGGCGTCGAGTCGTCTCTCCACAGGCGTTTAGTCGTCTCTTCACAGGCGTCGAGTCGTCTCTCCACCGGCGTTTAGTCGTCTCTCCACAGGTGTTGGGGCATCTGAAGTCTTCGTGAGAGGCTGGATACAAACTGGAGCTGACGAACGCTATTTACCTCGACTAGCGTCCCGAGATAACAGCAGAAAGACAGATGGGAAATAATTAGCATAGCTGATGTTCATAATATTAATGCATTCGAACTGATTCAGAAGTAGTATAAAAGGTAAGCATTAAGTGAATGCTTGGTTAAAGAGATGCGTCTTTAATCTAGTTTTTAAACTGGGACAGCGAGTCTGAGTCTCGAACAATATCAGGAAGGCTATTCCAGAGTTTAGGAGATAAATGTGAGAACGCCCTCCCTCCTTTAGTAGACTTAGATATCCTAGGAATGACCAGAAGCCTCGAATTTTGTGATCTTAAAGAGCGCGATGGATTGTAGGGCGATAGAAGATCTGTTAAATACACAGGAGCTAAACCATTTAGAGCTTTATAAGTCAATAGTAATACTTTGTAATTGATACGGAACTTAATAGGTAACCAGTGTAGAGATGATAAAATTGGTGTTATATGATCATATTTTCTTGATCTAGTAAGAACTCTAGCGGCTGCATTTTGGACTAACTGTAGCTTGTTTATTGAGGATGCAGGACAACCAGCTAATAAAGCATTACAGTAATCTAGTCTCGAGGTCATGAATGCATGAACTAACTTTTCTGCATCTGAAACAGATAGCATGTTACGTAGCTTAGCAATGTTTCTAAGGTGGAAAAAGGCTGTTCTTGTAACATATGAAATATGATTTTCGAAAGTCAAGTTGCGGTCTAGTATAACACCCAGGTCTTTTACTGTAGTGGATAGAGTAACAGGACATCCTTCTAAATTAAAGTTGTATTGTAAGGGATTTTGTGGGTAGTTTTTTGGACCAATAAGTAATCTCCGTTAACCTCCGTTTTTTTTTTTTATCTGGATTTAATAGCAGGAAATTACACGTCATCCAGCATTTTATATCTTTTAGACACTCTGTCAAGTTAGATAAGTTAGTGTTTTCATCTGGTCGTGATGAGATATATAATTGAGTGTCATCAGCATAACAGTGAAAATGAATTCCATGTTTTCTTATAATATTACCAAGTGGCAGCATATATATTGAGAATAGCAGAGGGCCTAGCACAGATCCTTGCGGCACTCCATAGTCTACTGATGTTACCTTCGATTTTTCCCCATTTAAACAGACAAAATGGTAACGGTCTGATAAGTACGATCTAAACCAGCTTAATGCCTGTCCCTGAACACCAGTGTAGTTTTGTAGTCGATCTAAGGCCCCGTTTACACTGTCAGTGAAATGTGACCCAATTCCGATTTTTTGCTCATATGCGACACAGATCGGATGTGTTCTATGGCAGTGTAAACAGGAAAAAAACGCATGCATTCGGATATTTCGAGATCGGTTTCAGGCCTCGTTCATATGTGGAAATAAATCAGATATAAATCCGATATGTGCCAATGCGACTGTCATGTAAACAGGCAGATCGGATTTTCTGAGGCATTAGGCTACGTCTCCGCGGTTTAATGATGAGAGAAACACAGACGCGCGTCTGCGAGGGGACGGATGGCCCGACAAAACATTGTGTCGTCGTATAGGAGAGGAATGTGGACACATGTTGACACAACATATGAAAGGTTGGCTTGCTCATCCTAAAATTTCGGACCCTCTTCTCCTCGTTAAAGCCTGCCACGATCACATGAAAGTGCGTTTATTGCACAATTTTCTTTCACGTGCCATTTACGTCAAAAATAGTTTTTGCGTGTATGATTTAAAACGCATTATAACCACCACAATGTATTGCGAGTTATATGGGAAAAAATGTATTGATAATATATATAAAGATATAGTGTCACATGTATGTTTAATATATTGTAGAATATATTTTAAGTATATGTAAATATACATGAGATCTCACTGCGCGTTCGTCCATCTGTGCAAGAAGACCCCTTTAAACATGCGCGATGTTTCAGATCTATGTCAAGTGTAAACACATGAATCGGATATGGGTCACAATTTAAAGAACGTGTAAACGGGACGGTCAAAAAAATCGGATATAGGCAACAAATCAGAATTGGGCATCAAGACCTGCAGTGTAAACGAGGCCTAAGAGTATTTTATGATCTATAGTGTCGAACGCAGCACTAAGATCAAGTAGAACTAGTATTGAGATACAGCCTTGGTCAGAGGCTAAGAGTAAATCATTTGTAATTTTAACTAGCGCAGTTTCTGTGCTATGATGCGATGCGGTCTGAATCCCAACTGAAATTTTTCATCATTTTCTTGCAAGAAAGAGCACAATTGAGCGGACACAATTTTTTCTAGTATTTTAGACATAAATGGAAGATTTGAGATGGGTCTGTAATTTGCTAGGTTATTTGGATCTAATTGCGGTTTCTTAATGAGAGGTTTTATTACTGCCAGCTTGAATATTTTTGGAATGTGACCTAAAAATAAAGACGAGTTAATAATATTGAGAAGAGGCTCTTCCACTACAGGTAACACTTCTTTAAGTAGTTTAGTGGGTATTGGATCTAATAAACATGTTGTTGGTTTAGATGCAATGATAAGTTTATTTAGTTCTTCCTGTCCTATAGTTGTAAAGCGGTGTAGTTGTTCTAGAGGGGCCATAATTGAGGCTGAGTCATAAGACACCATAGAGGATTGTACATTTACAATTGGGTAGTTGACGTGACGTGGCTTTTTCACCGTCACAGAAGATAAAAAATAATTTATTTCACATTTTCATCATTTAGAATACTGTAGATGGTTAAACATTTTCCTGTTTTACATGAATTTGTTATTTTAATACCAGAGTTATTTTTTATTTTTTTACAACTTTGAGCCAAATCTCAAAATTGTCCTATGGTGTGACGGGGACAACATTATTTCATAAATATTAACTTTTATAAATAAAGAAAATAATGTTTAAAAATCTTAATGGACACTGCATATTTGTGCAAGTGTCTATTTCACTAAGTGGCCATCACTTTTCCTATACATACATTTCTAAAAGTATGGGAATTTCATAAAGTTTGTCTCAGAAAAAAATGTCCTTTGGTGTTATGCAATAACCTGATATTATGTTGGGCAATATCATGGCCAACTAAATTTAGTTGAAAGACCCCATTCAAGGTCATGTGACTGAAGACCCCTATGAAGCCCATGAGCAGTGCACATAGTTAGTATTTCTCTCAGAATTGTTCAAATATTTAACACTGTTTTCAGACCACTGAAGTTGTTAAGTTTTTTTGTCCTTTGGTGTGACACCCCTAAATTACATTTTTTAATTCAAATTTGTATTTTTAACAGCAGGACTATGTAATATTATGCAAATGCATCATGCCAATTGCTAATGACAGTTAAGCTAGCATTAGCATGGTTATTAACATGCCACAAAGCTCAAATGTCCTTTGGTGTGACAGGAAATGTCCTTTGGTGTGACACTCTGGCCTGTCACACCATAGGACACAGATGTCACACAATAGGACAAGACCTCCTTAAGAAGCTATTAAAACAAATAGATAAAGTTTGTTAACATACTTTTCATTCTTTTTTTCCCAGTTTTGATGATTTTAAATTCAATAATGACTTACATTTTAATTTTTATTGCCATTTTTGGACATTACATAAAATGTTCTGAAGTGTTACTAAAACAACTATAATGTATAATGTAACAACTATAAACAAATATAAAGTAAATTAATGCAGTACTACTACTTTATAATGCTACTTAACTTGTTTTAGAACAGAAAGAACGGAGGGAGAGATGAGTGCAAAAGAGAGGACCAGACAGTATAGGGAGCGAATTAAAAAGGATCCACAGAGAGAGGAGGCGATCCTAAGAGAACGACGGAGAAAGTAAATCAAACTGAAATGTTGCCATATGCATCATATACATCTTAAAATAATTCAGGGATCTTGATGAGTGACTAAACGACTACTTATTGTTCAGTATCAGAATAGACCTGTGTGAGGTTCAGGTTCAACAATAGTTACATAATAAGCTTATTACGGAATAATAATCTATATTGTGTTTTATAAGAAATTGACAACATTTGTAGGGAAAACACAGTAGGTCATGAGTTCATAATTGAGTATACATTACATTCATTTCTCTGTTTATCCATTCGTCTATATTCTATCATTATTTCAAACAGATATCATAAAAAGAAGGCTCTCGGGGAATTGGATATGTTCAACATTAAAGCACTAGGAAGGAAGAGACTAACTAAACTTATGCAATGTTATTAGGGATTTTATTTTCATGTCAGAAGCCAAGTTTCCATCCACTTTACAATGGAATTATCTGAAGTTCGGTAAAAAACCTCATGTGAATAAAGCTGGTGAATGTGTGTTTCCATCCAACGGCTTTAAAGCGGATAAAAAACCTGTGTGTAATGACGTCACATGCTGTTTTGCGATCATATTGGTATATCGAATTGATTTGAGACATTTTAAGGCGTTTCCATTCATTTTCTCACAACATTCAAGTAAACATTTGCCAACAAAGTTTTGCTAGACAAAATGGATTGCGCCATAATAACGTTTCCATCAGCGTTTATCGCATAAGCCGTATATCCATCAAGATAAAATCCCATGAGACCGAACGCATTTCATTTGAGTCGATATTCATAAACATCAATCGAATTTTAGGGTTTCCACAAGGCATTTTTCATTCGATATCACTTAATGCGGATAAAAACGTGTGGATGGAAACATAGCTAGTGTTTCCTTATTGATGGGTCTATAAGTGTCAAAGTTACTTTTAGTGTGATATGTTTTGCAGTTTATATTGCTGGAAAATAAAAACAAATGTCCTCCTTTATAATTGTTACAATAAACACTATATATTTTGACTCTTTTTATTCAATGACTATCTTTGTCCTTTGGTGTGACGTTTTGTCCTATGGTGTGACAAACATAAAACAACAGAAAAATATACTTATTTTAAAATATCTTTTTAAAAAAGAGTCAAGTTTGGCATTAGGGTAGTTTCAATAATATCTCCTCTTAAATGGGTAAAATTTCAAACAGTTTTGTATGGTTGGCGAAAAAGTTTTATTGACATTCTTAGGGAAAATTTTATCAAGTCCATCTATTCATGGTGAAAATGATTTTAATTTGTACTTTCATGTAAAATAAATATCACTTTCATAAAAAAATGTTTTAATAATGTGAACAATTCTCTCAATTATTTTTTTTAATGTTATTTAATATAATTTCTTTGTACTTTTTAAATGTCACACCATAGGACACATTTACAGTACTGTTGAGTGAAAACGTGAAAAAAATATGTGAAGTCATTGACAAAATGAGTGACCACTACTATTTTCTGAAACTGTGGTTTTCATACTCCATAAATATATGAATTTTTTCTTAAAAAGTTATGTTTTTCAAAAAAAGTACTTTTTCTTGGCCATTTGTCAACTACCCAATTGTGTTTCGGAAGCTTTCTATTTTCTCATTGAAGTAATTCATAAAATCATTACTACTATATTGTAACGGAATATTTTGCTCTGGAGATGTCTGATTATTTGTTAGTCTAGCCACGGTGTTAAATAAAAACCTTGGATTATTTTGGTTATTTTCTATTAGTTTGCGGATATGCTCAGCCCTGGCTGTTTTTAGAGCCCTTTTATAACGTGACATACTGTCTTTCCACGCGATTCTGAAGACCTCTAAATTAGTTTGTTTCCATTTACGCTCTAAGTTTCTCTCTTGATAGCATGCGTAGCACTGTTGTACCATGGTGCTTTAGTTTTCTCTCTAACCTTTTTTAATGTAATTGGTGCAACAATATCTAGTGTACTAGAGAAAACGGTGCTCAAACTGCTAGTCATTTCCTCTAGTTCATCTGTTTGTTTGGGTTTACTGAGCAGCTGAGATAGATCAGGTAAGCTATTTGAGAATCTATCTATAGTGGTTGGAAGGATTGTTCTGCCTGGTCTATAACGTGGTGCAACATGACAAATTTCAGCAGTGCGTATTATGCAAGTTACCATGTAATGATCAGTGAGATCACTTTGCGGTATAATATCTATATCGGTTGGATCGGTTCCATATGAAATAATTAAATCTAGTGTATGATTTAGACGATGAGTGGGACCACTGACGTTTTGCTTCACCCCAAAAGAGTTTAATAAATCTGTAAACGCAGCCCCTAACGCATCATTTGTATTATCTACGTGTATGTTAAAGTCGCCAACAATTATTGCTTTATCGACGTTGACCAATAGATCTGAGAGAAAGTCTGCAAAATCTTTTAGGAAATCAGTATATGGCCCTGGAGGTCTATATACGGTAGCCAGGGCTAGAGATAATAAGGATTTCTTTCTTACATCTAAGAGCGTAACATTTAGCACAAGTACTTCAAACGAATTAAACCTATGACAAGTTTTCTGAGTAACATTAAGAATATCTCTATAGATTGTTGCAACACCGCCGCCACGACCGATCAGACGGGGCTCATGCTTATAACAGTATCCTGGTGGAGTAGACTCATTTAGACCGAAATAATCATTTGGTTTAAGCCAGGTTTCGGTAAGGCACAGAACATCGAAATTATTATCTGTGACCATTTCATTTACAATAACCGCCTTAGGTGTGAGCGATCTAATGTTTAGAAGACCTAGCTTTAGAAATTGTTTTTGTTCACTGATATTTAGATTTTCTGGTTTAATTACAATAATATTCTTGCTAGATCTTACAGTAGATTTGTTGTTTGGCTTCACTAAGCGAGGAATAGACACAATTTCTATATAATGTTCTACATTGGTACTTATATCAATTAAGTTGGGACAGCAAAGACTGTGATTTGGACTTTGACTTACTAGTCAGATGGTGTGTAGCGTCTTGGAGATGTTGTCCGACAGAACAGCCGCTCCGACTCTGCTGGGGTGCAGACCATCAGGACGGAAGAGCCTAGGTCGCTCCCAAAAACAGATTCCAATCATTTACAAAGAGCAGTTTCTGTTCATTACACCATGACATTAACCATTCATTTAAAGCAAATAATCTACTGAACCTTTCTTGTCCAAGTCGGTACGTGGGAAGCGGTCCAGACACGACGATCGTTGCTCTAGGCGATGTGCTGCGTACCGTCTCGATCAGGCTCCTGTAGTCCTTCTTCAGAACCTCCGTCTGCCGCAGCCTGATGTCGTTCGTTCCCGCGTGCAGCACGACAGCTCCGACGCGCTCGTCACCGTTCAGGATCTCGGGAACCTGCGCAGCGACATCAAGAACACGAGCACCAGGAAAGCAGTGAGTGCGCACCTTACCTTTACCCGAGGTAGCACGGACATGGCGGACCATGGAAGTGCCGATGATCACGGCGTCGTCGCGTTCCGACTCGCGAAGAGGGGAGAAGCGGTTCCGGGTGGAGATCTCGAAGACCGGGAGGGGCGGAGAGGTTCTTGCTCTGGTCCTGGCTCGTGTCGTGACCCAGGGTGCAGGAGTGATTGAAGGCAGAGATGATCGCGTCCTCCTGGGCAGAGAAACGCACGGAGTAGACGAAGTCGGAGTCAAAGTCAAAAAGTTACTAACCACTGACTTGTGAGCATCGGCGCGTGATGTTTCAAGCGCTGATCGCCGATCTCGCAGCTCGGCTTGCTTCTCCAGCAGAACACGGATCTGCTTCTCCACCGACTCCAGCTCCAATCGTACCGAAATCAGCTCGAATGTGTCCTCACCTGCACTCAGAGGTAACGTTAGACACACATCCGATATGTTCGCCATTATAACAGATGAACAGTAAATTAGTAGTGATACTACCAATATCACTACTATTTTAGGACTGAAATGATGGATATAACTCGTATCCTTTAAGTGAAACGGGTGTAAAATGAGACGGTCAATAGGCGCGAGGCCACGCCTGAAATGCTAGCGGGCTAAAGGCTAGTAGCCGAGATTCGGAAAGTTGGATCTAAGTAGAGATATCAAAGCAATCCGATTGTTTTTTGTAAGGAATATTATCGAGGATAAGTTCACATGATATAAAAATAGAAAGTGCCTGTTTATAATTGAGTGGTAAAGAAGAAAATCAAGGATTAATGAATCAATTCGACGGAGCTCCAAACACAAACACAGACCGCACGCGCATGCGCAAATCAATACTATAGCAAAATCCTGTTACTCAAATTTTATCATTTATCATCAGTTTTAATCATATGAAATTAAATAAACTTTTTGTCAAATAATGTGCTGCACAATGAGCTTTACTGTTAAAATTAAAACATGGAAGAAAAATTTATTATTCCTTAAAAAAATCAGTTTTGATGATAATTTATTTGGTTTAGTGTTAGTAGTATTATTACATTGGGACATATCTAAATTCTACTGTACAACAGTAATATATTTCTGTCAAGTTAAACCGAACTTTTATTTTGACGGGTTGCCGTGAAGACCTTTTGAGTTTCTGTGTGTTTATGTCATGATGATAGTTTTTCTCAAATGAAGCGGTTAAATGATCAGGAAGTGACTTTCGGAGTGGATCTAGAGCCTGGAGAGAAAGTTCATGCATTTGTGTCTTCATATAGGCAAAAAACAGCGCAAGCGTCACACGTGCTTCAGTGTGGCCTTTGGATTTCACTCAGTATAATTGCATAGCGCTTCTGTGTTATACGTCACACGTAGGCTCACTATTGGCCGACGCTGGTCATGTGTGTGATGCGTGTGACGTTCAACCAGAAGCGCTACGCAATTACACTGAGTGAAATCCAAAGGCCAAACAGAGAAGGAAGTGAATACTTGGAAGAAAGTCGTTATTTTTGTTTGTTTTTTGCGCTCAAAAAGTATTCTCGTCGCTTGATAAACTTAAGACCGAGTCACTATAGTCACTTGGACTATTTTAACGATGTCTTTTATGACTTTTCGGGGCTGTCAGGTTTCATTCCCAGAAGCCTATGGAGGAGTGACCCAGCTCTCAGATTTAATCAAAAATATCTTAATTTGTGTTCCGAAGATGAACGAAGGTCTTACGGGGTTGGTACAGCATGGTGGTGAGTAATTAATGACTTCATTTTCATTTTGGGGTGAACTAACCCTTTAAATGGTCTTTCACACACACTAGTCTACATCGCGATTTGATTTCAAGTGTACTGAACTGCTTTTTATTCCTCAAAAAATGTACAAATTCCGTGAAATTCCACGTTATACAGTAAATTCCTTTTTTATGACTGGATTTTGTCAGCATTTTAGGGGGGGCGGGGGGCGAATTTTTTTTTGCAGGGTGGTAGGGGAAGACTCATTAATATTCATTCCCTGATTGGTCTAACCCCAGTGACGGGTAGGTTTAGGGCGGGGTTAGGGGTAGGTCATAGGTCATCAGACCAATCAGGGATGAGTTCCCCAATGAATATTAATGAGTCTTCCCCTACCACCCTGCAAAAAAAAAATTCGCGGGCGGGGGGGTCGTTTTGGTAAAAACAATGGTAGGGGAAACACTGCCCGTAATAAAGGAGTCCAGACATTAGAAAAATATTTGTCTACACATGCGTTTTCTATTTAATATGAGGGAAATAAACATGCGTGACACAAAAACGTGACTTTAACTTTTAGGTGGCAAAATATTTTTTATTAGCCTACTTCTGTGAATTACACTCTGCTCAACCCAACAGTAATATACCCACCGGATGAAGAAGGGTTGGCTCTCCACAGAACATAAAATATACATTCTATACATTTTTTCTCGTTCGCATTTATTTTTTATTTATTTTTTATTTATTTATTTTATATTTGAATATACAAAAGGGTACAGCAATATTTTTTTTTACAACTGCTAAGGGCGGACACAAACATGAACAATCCCTAACCCTCAGTCAGTAACCCTTGACCCACCCCAAGAGGAAAATTAAACAGAAGGATATTTCCTAATTACACAATAAATAAATAAAATAATAATAATACAGGAAAAAAATAATAAGAAGAATAATACGACACCACACACATTCCATCCTGGATTTAGACAATTTTACACATCAGCAAAGATAGATGGTGTATTCTCGACAAACTTAAGTAGAGGGTCCCAGTTTTTATCAAATTTGTCAGTGGAACCTCTTAGTGCAAACTTAATTTTTTCAATATATAGAAAAGACATCAAATCCTCTAACCATGAGAACGTAGGAGGAGATTTAGAAGACTTCCAGTGCAATAAAATTCGTCTGCGAGCTAAAAATGAGGCAAAGGCAAGAATATTAGCATATTTGTTTGTATACTCATCCAAAACAGCTGAGACACCAAAGATGGCAATCAGAGGACATGGTTCAATAGAAATATTAAGGATATTAGAAAAAGTATCAAAAAAGGAGTACCAAAAATCTTCCAACTTTGGACACGCAAAAAACATGTGGGTATGATCAGCAGGAACCAGAGAACACCTATTGCCACACCTGGAAATAGCTTACTTCGTTTAACGTTTGTAAGATGAATTCTCTGGAAAACCTTCGATTGAATCAGACTCAGTTTGGCAAGACGAAGAATTAACCCTGCCAGCAGCCACTTCCAAACCAAGTCCCAGTTCTGTCTCCCATTGATGTGTAAACCGAGCAGAAGGCGGCAAAACATAAGGAAGAATTAAATTGTATAAAATGGATATAAAGCCATGCTTCTGAATTAAACACTTCTCGTGTAAAGAAGGTTCAGACAAGTCTGGGAAGGAAGGACAGTGAGAATGAACAAAATTGCGTACTTGAAAAAAACGGAATAAGTTAGACTGTGGTATATTGAATTTCTTTGCAAGATCAGAAAAAGTTGTGAAAACTCTGTCAATAAATAAATCAGAAAAATATGAGAGGCCTCTATTTTTCCATAAAACATAAGTAGAATCTAATGTTGAGGGCACAAATAAATGATTATTGCAAATAGGTCCATAAAGAGAAGCAGTAGCAAGTTTAAATGTTGTCTGAATTGACTCCAAATCCTAAGGGAAGAACGAACAACTGGATTTGTAGTTTATTTTGAGGGGCGATTGCACACCAAGGCAGAGAGCGAAGAGCAAGACTGTGCTTCTAATACACACCCATCTATATGGGGAGAATTATACCAACTGTGGTTAATAAATCAAAAATTAGGCAGATCAAGACCCCCATCTTTTTTATGTCTCTGGAGATCTGCCTTGCTTAGCCTGGGAGGTCTGCCATATAAAAGTGGAAATAACCCCATCCAACAGTTTAACTCGTTCACATTTATGAGGAAAAAACAATGTTACGGACGTGACCACTCTGAAACCGGCAGAGTTTAACTTCCTGTTAAGTGCTTCTATCTTCTGCCACACAGACTCTGTTC